>CAMXBY010000053.1:0-34956 GCA_947179485.1 Allacma fusca | reverse complement strand
CCCAAACCCTTAGTTATTGGCTTCTATCATCTGAACCTTCACCTTTTTTATATATTTTTTTCTTTTAGTATTACAAACATGGATGAATAGTTTAAGTGCATGTAATTTATCAACCCATGCAAATTTTAAATACCGGGTTTTTAATTCGAAATTTACAAGAAATATTTGAAAAATTAGACGGAAATTCAAATTATCAGTACGAATCGGGATATCAATCAAAAGTACATTTTGCCAAGGAACGATTTACCCCTCATTCTAGCCCATATAAGGATAAGGAAAGTAGAAGTTATCCAACTCAGCACGGTTTAGCAAATAGTTTCCCAGATTTTTTAAAAATATTTTCTCATCCCTCTCGTTCAAAAATTCTGGATACAGGGGTTAAGGAAATGGAACGGAAAAAATTTCGGATTTGTTTGGAAGTATTGAGTGAACAATTTTTGAATTTTGAAGTTCGAATTTCCCAAAAAAGCTATATGGCTTTGCTCCAAAATTATACCAGCTTCATCCAGTGTTTTTGAGCGAGCGGGATGAAACAAATTTGTCAAAACCTGGGAAAGGAATTGATGAATCATAAGTGAATTAAAATTTTGGAACTACGAAAGCTGAAGCATGGCATATTGGGGTATTTTTCTCGGAACTTCTGCAGCAACAAGGTATAGGAGCTCAGAGATATTGTACAATCCGAAGATATCCCAAACGTTCATACAAAATCCATACAAACGTTCCAAGGAGCCACGAACAAATTCAGAATGTCTAAACTAATTCTCCGAATTGGTTTTAATTTTTAAGGAGATCAAAGGTGTGTTAACGTTGAAACCACCTTTAAAATTGGATTGATTTAAAAATTCTAGGTTTAAAACTCCACGTGGGAAATTCTGCAGAAAGAGTTTCATGAATCTCGGGAAAAGTTGGACCCGGAGGGAAACTAAAAGCGAGGGTTGTTTCAATACAATTTTATATATGAGTTTAAACAGGACCTTCATATTTGAAGTAGCGAACGAGTTCGGAAGTTATCTTCGAAGCATTGCTTTTAATTGTCAAGGAACTGAATACTTTGAGAATGTGACGCAAAAACAACATTATTCGTTGTTTCCAATTAGAATGTTTACCTTTACGTGTTTTGAGTAAAATATTGGAATTCTTTTCCGCTAATAATAATACTAATGAAAACCCACCTTTCTGAACTGATAGGCTAATATCCAATGGGGAAGCATAGCCTTATGGAATATTTTCACTGGTGTAATTTATAAAACATCATTGTCCCATTTACGGCCAACGCTTTTCAGATTTTGTTTTGCTATTACCGATAAGGTATGTATATTAAAAATTATTCATTTCGTGTAACATAATTTTGACGGAAGGAGTATTTCCGGATGTAAAAATATTTAAAGAAGCGGGAAAGCTCAATTTGTATAAAATGCACTCAGTTCCGGACATTATTGTTCCAGATATTTCAGTCCTCACTAAAATTTTAATCGGATTTTCAAAAGGAATTTGACGTCAATATTTGTAATACCAAACCGACATTTTTGTATTGAGTTGTGAAAAGAGAGTAAATTAAATAAATCATTTTGTTTAATTTTAATTTTACAGCCCTAATCCCTATTAATCTCCAGCCCACTTCAGGAATAAAATATTTGACTTTCTCTCATTGTATAGAATTCATTTTTTTTAATTTCAGAACTTCCTTGACCTGGGTCTAGTTTTGGGATTACAATCGTCAGGAATGTGAAGAAAATCGGTTTTTAAGAATGCTAATTCCATCATTTGTTCAATTCTAACCTGCCTCCTGGCCGTTTCCTAAATTGTTGTTAACGGCAGACGGGATACAACTTACTTGTCGTTAAATAAAAGCTTAAACTCGTTAAAAACTTATCATGCCAAAATGCATGTAGCCCATGCGCCGACAATATATGTAAATAAAAGTACAGGGTCAGATTTTTGGTAAAGTAAATAAGGCGGCTCCCGGGATTTACTTTTTGTATGTTAAATAGTGTATTTTGTTGTGCAGTTTTTTAATTTGGATTCACTGATTATGAATCATAATGGGGTAATGATTTCCCTTTCACCCTTGAATGTGGTCAGTGATCTTGTTTCGTCCCTAACCATATTTATAATTTTATATTAAAAGTCTTATTCAATCAAAAACAAAAGTAGCATTTAAAATTGCTATACAAATGAAGCAACTCCGCATACAAAATCGTAATTCTCGCAAAACTTATTTCAATTGATGTCTATTACACTATCAAAATCATTGACAATAGATACTCGTGCATATAATATAACAACATAATTACACATATTTTCAAAACTCAGGTTTTGATTGGAAAACATTCAAATGTTGATTTTCGGGATTTGATAAAAGCCATTTCAAGGAATGCTCGAGAGAGGATAGTCACAGATGTTCAGAGTAGATATTCAAAATATATTCGCAAATCTGATACAGCTTATTGCGTAAGTTGTTCGGAAATAATGACGGATTCCTTTTCAATTTGAAGAACCCCAAAGGAATAAATTGCGGAATCAAATACAGTCCCTGAATATGCTAATACAAATCTCACAATCTTGGAGATTCGTTCCAACGTCTAATTTTTGTTTGTAAAATTCAAGCGTTAGAATCAAATCAGTCTTAATTAACGGAAACAAGATACAACTGATTATGCGTCTTCCCCCAAGGAAGCTTTTTTCATTTCACACATACATATTATAATTAACGCATACTAATAATAATCTAATAATTAAATAACTTCGGATATTAAGCAAACACTTCATTGAGAAATATAATTTTTTAAAAAAAGAATAATCAGTAAGAGTTTACATTGAAAGATTGAAACAAATTTATAATTTTACTGTAGAAAAAGTTTTTAAAACTTGTATTTCAATTTCTAAAATTTGTTCAATTGACGCGGAACTGTATGAATAAGTTCCGTCAAAATAAATTTTCAACGTTTGAAAAAATTATTGTAATGCACGTAATTATGTCTATGTACTCTAATAATTCTAGCCAAACTGAAAATAACAAATTAAATCTATAAGTTGGGTAGTTTGAGCAGTCCATTGGGCAAGAATTCATTGTTACCCCGTCGAGATGGAGGAGAGAGCTTGGGAGAATTTTAAAATAACAGAGCGTGAATTTGATAATTTTCGTCTTTTAACACATTGTAGAGCAAACCGACGTTCCTCAATTGAGATGGTAATTGAATAATTAGTTTGTTTTAATTTAAATGTGCAGAGTGTTCTTTTCACCGCTGAATAAATAATGTCACATACACAAACAAACCCGAACTTGTAGCCAAAGTGCTGGAACATCGCGAATAATATTGAAAGTGGCGAGCAAATCAATCATTTTTTTCAACTTTCACTTCCTGGCATTCGCCCTCTCAGTTCTCGTTTATCCATTTCATATTGTTTTGATACAGTAATAAAAACATAAATATACGAGGATGTATTTATACGTCAACCCCCACAATCTCCACTACGAATTGAGGAAATAATAGCACATGGACTTACAATGGATTTACCCAAGAGCTCTGATTGTGAGATTTTGTTCAATCCCAGGATTATTACCTTTTAATTGTTAGTAGGATTAAAGTTAATAATTCCAAGCAGTCACATTTTTTTGTAACGGATTTCATAACGCGTTTTAACGTTAACATTTTAAATACACATTCGAGTTTTTTTCATTTAGATGTGAAAAGGGAATTCGACAATCACAAATTACTTGTTAGTTTAATTGTGATTGTACAGTGTGAAAATACTAATCCACCCTCTCCATCGCACATCAGGAACCACACATAAAATATTTGATTTTCCCTCAATGTAGTGAATTTACATAGTTCCAGATTTTTTCGGAATTTAATTCACATGTGTCAAGATGTAGGGTCACAGTGGTCAGGTACGTAAAGCAAATTGGTATTTTAGATTGACAAATTCTGCATTTGTTTAATTCTTACATAAAACTTGTTTCGGAAAATATGTAGACTTACAGCACTACAGTCTTTTTTGATGAGTTATTTGATATGTCTCGAATTGAGTTAAGAATTATCGGGGGTGAGCCTTTAGCATGCGAAGCAAAGTTGTGGGAAATTCGGTGTCTGGAGCTAAACCGTGAAAGACTCGACGAAGGAATCATTTTTGTGAGCAATTGTGCTAGCCCCGGTGTTCGTTTCCGTTCCAAGAATATATCTGGAGGTAAAAAATTCCTTACACTAATTTGTTGTGGGCGCATAGCGAGTTGATTTAAAAAAACGAACTGAAAATCTTTAGCCAAATTCAAAGTAGTATTTGAAAAGGTTTTTACGAATGCACATTTTACGAATTACCATGTCGAAGGACCTGTTTTCACAAAACATTACAGTCTTACATGTATAGCATTAGTTTGCATTACATTCTCTCAGCATTACGACAACGTATACATAAATGCAATCATGCTTGCAACAATTCAATCTTCGATTCAAAGTTATTTTTCAGGTGATATCTTTTATCATCATTTATTTTAAGTTTTAGTTACTGACATTCTTCTCCATCTTCGCCTTTTCCCCATATTTTTTATTTTTTCCAACTTTAAACCCCCTTACTGAGGAATTGGAGTGGCTAATGATTCCGGTCACACTGTGCATCCAGGAAAAACCTCGAGTGAATACCTGTTTCCTGTAATAGCTCAATTACTACTGAATTGTCTTGAATTAAAAAGGTATTTATTTCGGAGGTACTGACCCGTAATTTGTATTCAAATTGTGAAACTGAAAAAACTATTTAAACAAATATTTATTGGTGGTTACGATCAAAAAAATCCATGAACAAGTTCCTCGAAGCAGAAAAATAATTTCGGAGGGGTCTATAGGGAAAATCCAAATTACGGCAGAAATTATTTACCGTCTATTTAGGATCGATTAAAACAAACCCCTATTTTCTGAACTGGGGTTTGACATTGTAAATGGAAACATTTTCTGGCAAAAAAATAAAAATGCGTTCCACATTTTTCGAACTGTCATACATATTTTTTCCATTTAATATCATTACTCAGGTTTGTTATCTGCACATTATCTGTGAAAATGGATAGAGTGGCGTAGAAGTATAGAACCGGAATGAAGTCAATTGACGTATAGCATACATGTAGGCTACTCGTGAGTGACGAGTGCACTCAACACACTCCTACTCACACTCACAGGAGAGTAGCAAGGTAAAGAGTAGGAGTGAAGGCGCCAAAAACGTCGTGAGTTGGAGTGGTATAAATCGAAGCATAGAAAAAGAGTAGGAGTAGGAGTAGCATGCTTTGCTACTCGCTATTTCTCGTACCATTGTATTAATCGCGTAAAGCTAGCACTGCCACGTTAAAAGATTGGCGGTTATTGCCAAATATTTCATAATTTCATACAAAACAATGGTGTGGAATGCCGACTTATGTACATATGTACAAGTCATGCATTGGAAGACAAAATATGTCACAGATAAGAAAGAAATCTTGAGCATGCTTCCAGGCGCTGTTGCAATTATTGTAAATTTCGTCGGTCTTTGCATTTGCCATTGATTTTGACTCTGAAATTAGATTGAACGATTTTGTGCTGAATATTCGCTTTTTTAATGATAAGGAAAACTTTTTGGCTTAATATTTGCAAATATTTCTATGAAAACATTGAGTAACTCACGAGTGGTGAGTAGGAGTGGTGAGATTTGAAGCTAGCGCTGAGAGTAGTAGTAGGAGTTTTACATCCTCAGACAGACTGCGAATGGGCAAGAGTAGGAGTGGTGGATTTTTCTCTATAGGAATGTGAGTGTGAGTGCGAGTGGGAAAAAAACCTACATCTATGACGTATAGTACTTATATAAACCTCAAGATTCAAAAATAAATACAAAATTAGTTGATTTTAAGCTGCAGTTTTTCAGACTTCGTTTCAGCAACGGCATGTGCACCATTTCAAATACATAATTTGTTTTAGAAAACCTGAACAAGACCTTCCCATTGGGGGAATTAAATATTTTATGAGTAACTCCCTTAAGGAGTCAATAGCCTCTATAGAGATAGTGGCAGATTATTATGGTCACACTGTACTTACGAAAATACCTGGAGTATGTAGTTATTCACTGTATTTGGCTGGAACTTGCTAATTTACTGTTGAATCGTAATGAATCTCGTAATATCTGTAATAACAACCATTAACTTTAATTTGAAGTTGTGCACCTTTTAATGTTTTGTAAACAAATTTGACTATCCGAAACATAATAATTTTTAATCAGTGTACTTGCACTCGGGAGCAGAAATTTAGTTCCATAGGAGTGACGAAATCCAGATTTTGGCAGCAGTTGCAAAAAACCAACTATCGCTTTAATTGACTATTGTCCCGAATAGTATTTGAACTGGCATGTAAGTCAACTTTCAATAACTGGAAATATTCGCTTTTTCTTTTTTACCCCCACAATTTCTTAAGCGAATTGAGCAACCAATTGTACAGGGTGTCAATAAGGAGTTTCCCTTCTAGTCCTTCTAGAAGGAATGTTAGTGTGAAATATCCAGCTCCCCCAGAATTTAGCGAATCTGTGTCCAGATTTTTTTAAAATTTGTTTCATTTCACTAGTTCAAAACTTATGGATCCAGGGCTTAAGGAAGTAGAGCAACATGCCAGGGTTATTGTTGGAACAGTTCTTAAAAGTTATAAATTGTTTACTCATATTTAAAATTTCCGGCACTCGTTCCGAATTTTAAGCACAGTCCGTAAATAATGGAGAACCTGTTTGGGGAAATTCAACTGCAGGAGAAAATACAAATTCAAATGGAATGGATAAATTATTCAATGGAATTTACAATAAAAGTTTAGAATAAAATTCTCAGCTGGTCGAATTTGAACCACTTTATTTTAAAAAATTTTACGAATGCATTGAAGTTGGGGAAAAATCCAAATTTCTACAATAATTATTTACAATTCATAAAATTTACATTGAAGCTAATCTAATTTTGAAAATAGATGAAAGTTGTGCACATCTCAGGTTAAAATTGCTTTATAAAATTATCAAAGGGAACAAATACTATACTTCAATGAAGCAGTACTAAACTAACAATTTCCAATTTAAATGCCATTTATTAATTTTTAGTATATTATTTAGTTTGTTTAATTTAAATATACAGGGAGACCATCGTCACTTTGCCCCGCAATCCATCTAGACCAAATAGGAGAGTTAAAAACAGTTGATTCCTCCAGTTCGTAGTACAATTTAATTTCACAACTTCTCAAATGCACTTCACTGACAGGGATCAAGTAAGGAATTCAAATCTATATTTAGAAATCCAAGCCGAAATTTTCGAGGGTTATCCAAACATGTTAAACGTTTCCTGACCCAGTGACTTCAAATTTTGACTCAGGTCTAAAAAGTAATTTTTTAGAAATTTGGGTACGAAAATGAGACAAAATAAAGCAAATTTTTTTAAACAAATATAATGATCATATTCAGTAGAATCTAGAAATACTCAAACGCGTGCTCTCAAAGCAGAAAATTAATTTCGGAGGAGGTAAAAATTACAAATTAGGACAGACATTTTCTCCCGATTATTTAAAGTGGATTGAAACAAACAATTTCCGAAAACATGTTTGAAAATATATATTGCTAGAAATTATTTTAGTAAAACAATAAATAAAAGAAAGGATAATTATTTTTTAAATTAGTACTTCATTCCTAACTAATTTATTGTTCAGAATTTTTAATTAAGTCGAATTTTTCAAACGTCCCTTATAATTTTAAAACTAGATTTTAAATACTAAACCGACGTTCTACAATGTAGATGGCAATTATATAATTACAATTGGCCAGACCTGGATAACCGAAAAATAAGGTTTCCGCTAGTTCGTCATAAGTTATTGTCAACTTTTTTCCGTTTTTGTTTTCGTTATTTTAAAATACCGCTATCGGTTAAAACGGTTTTCAATCAAAATGAATTTGGTTAAACGATTAATAACGGTATTCAAAAACTTTTATTCTACTATTTTAAAATTTATTTGATTAGACTAAAAACACAAGTATTATTCAACCATTTTAAAACCATGGAACTTCATAATGTCATTCACGATCATTCGTCTTTCAGATAGGATAAATACTAAGGCTGAAAACTGGCGTTCAGTTCGGCCCACCACTCGAATTGATCACACTTGACGCCTTTCTTTCACGCGTAATTTTCTCAAGTAAGGTTAAACCTTCCAACAATGCTGTTCTACTGGAAAAAGAAGCTGTATATGCAGATTTTTTGTTTTTGGCTTTTTTCCTCAGAGTGGAACTAACAATTAGCACTATTAGCAGAAACCTAAATATGCTGAAATTTAAAAACAAATAGAAAAGGCAGGTTTATGTTTGTATGACACTAACAATCCACAAGTCGAAGTACGCTTACATTTAATGAATCTAACAATAAGCAATTTATGTGCACTAGGCAAGTAATAAACGTACGGATATGTACATACATACTCATGTAAAATACTTTTACAACATTATCCACGTATTCAAACGGCATTCGTTCACGTTGAATTCAATTGACAGTTGGAAGTTGGAGTACTGGTCGCCTTTACAGTTGGGAAAAAACCTAAAATAACCGTATTTTTTCCGTTTCCGTTTCAGTTTTAGTTTTTATATAAAAAGATTTATCGTTGGTTTTCGTTTATCGAAAATGTTTCTTTTTTGGTTTTCGGTTGGATTTCCAAAACCGTTATTGTCATTTTTCCGGTGATAACGTTATTCCATAACGTCATACCATAACGTTATCCAGGTCTGCATTTAACCTTTGGGTTGCTCAACCACCAAAATGAATCCTGCTACATCGCAAATAATATTTCAAGTGGCGTGTTACACAATAATTTATTTTAGCTTTTACTTACTCAAGTTCAAGCGACGTCTACCGAGTCATGAAAAGACTATTTATATTTAACGACAGATCCGACTATAGATGACACCAGCTTTACTTCCCACCCTCTGTACATATGTACCTGCATGTGTTTATACTTGACTTCATTTAATAATTTCAATTAAAGGAAATAAGGCAATTAATTATGTATCAATCCACGGCAGCCATTCGTAGCCACTGCGTATTCTTCATACTTTGATGGATTATTAGTCTGTCAATAGGAACCATTAACTGGTTGATGGGCCGAGATGTTAGAGCCCGTATGATATGCTACGTTCATATGACGATATAACGATGATGACAATTTGAACCGTTATGGCAAACTGGAATAACACTTTGAATTTAATTTTCTGGTTTTCAAAATTCTGAGCGTGAAACCGTCAATTTCTACCTGCCAATTCGGATCACCTCGATCCGACCGACACGCCGAAATCCTAGTGTAAATTTGGGATGGGTAATCAAATTCACGGGGTTGTTTTTACTAAAATGTCGCCTTTTTGGTCAAGAAGAACTTATGTGAGAGACAGGGATGTCAATTTCCAATTTTGTGATTGCAATTAACGATTAACGATTACTTCGAAAACAAAATGAATTTATAATTACAATTAATGATTAATGGGCTTACAACTAATAATTAATAATTACGATTAACGATTACTTTGAAAATATTATTCACTGATAATTACAATTAACGATTACTTTAGAAATAATTTTCACTGATGATTACAATTAACGATTACTTTAGAAATAATTTTCACTGATGATTACAATTAACGATTACTTTAGAAATAATTTTCACTGATGATTACAATTAACGATTACTTTGAAAATATTATTCACTGATGATTACAATTAACGATTACTTTAAAAATAATTTTCATTGTTGATTACAATTAACGATTACTTTAGAAATAATTTTCACTGATGATTACAATTAACGATTACTTCGAAAATAATTTTCATTGATGATTACAATTAACGATTATTTTAAAAATAATTTTCATTGATGATTGCAATTAACGTTTAACGATTATTTTGAAAATTAATTAATTGAGGATTGCAATTAACGATTATCTTTTAACAAAATATTTAATTGTCGATTACAATTATTAATGTTTATTTTTTTAAACATTTAATTGTCGATTACAATTATTGTTTATTTTTTTACATTTAATTGTCGATTACAATTATTATTGTTTATTTTTTTACATTTAATTGTCGATTACAATTATTGTTAATTTTTTTAACATTTAATTGTCGATTACAATTATTGTTAATTTTTTTTAACATTTAATTGTCGATTACAATTATTGTTCAATCAATCAAGGCCTGTTCGGCCAGTTTATTGCATTTACTCGGGCTTACCCATAATGCATTATATAGATACAAATTTTTGAATGCATGAAATTAGGAAGAAGGCTAGTTGTTTACATAGATTCACGTCGGCGTTACAAATATTACGAAGGACTAGTCTCTTGAGATGTGTGAAAAGTACTTAGTTCTTATATCACATAAGTACTTGCAGTCATACAGAATGTGCTCAATGTCATAAAGTGTAGGTGGGCCACACAGCTAACAAAATTCTTCATTAAATATAATACAGTTCATTCGATAGATTAGCCTACTGCTGTTGAGTCGAAACTGGCACAGCAGGGCTTTGAGTGACAATGGAATGTGGGTATTTAGATACTGCTTGCATTTATCATTTTAATAAGCTAACTTGTGCAAAGGGTGAGACGAGGAGTTCAGGATTCTGTTCATGTCGTGTAAACTGCTCTGATCGTAAACAGAGTGTATTATATCCTTTATATTATCAGCCAGATACACCGGACACTGCTTAGTAAAAACTTCTTCGAACCCTAGACTGCTTAGAATTTTGGAGACGTCGCCAGCCCGATAATTGATGATTACAATTGATAATTGATTTTTGAAAACGGCTAATTGATGATTACAATTGATAGTTGATTTTTGAAAACGGTAAATTAATGATTACAATTGATAATTGATTTTTGAAAAAGGTTAATTCATGATTACAATTGATGATTGATTTTTGCAAAAAGGTTAATTGATGATTACAATTGATGATTGATTTTTGCAAAAAGGTTAATTGATGATTACAATTGATGATTATTTCAAAAAATCCAAGCTTACTAAATTAACGATTGATGATTAATAATTAGTAATCATTAATCGTTAATCATTAATCGTGATTATTAATCGTTGACATCCCTGGTGAGAGATGGCCACCTACAGGGTACGTGTGGCTACCTCGGATAGGATCATTGAGGCAATTACCCAACTATTGTATTTTCCTGTTTCATTGCTTAACTTATCCTACAAGAATTGTTGTTTATCGTAAGATTCCTGGAGGATATCTTTGTAAAATTGATTTTTATCTTGTCCCAAAGATATTCACTTCTACCAACTGATATTTCAAGTGGCGTCGAAATTTATCAATAATGCATCAACTTTCAGTTTTAAGTCAGTATTTTTTATTTGCTCCAAAGATCACATTTTAAGTATTTTTACAATTTTGACTAAGAATTTGGAAACCCCCGTGGAAATTTGGAAGGTGTAATAAAATTCATTGATTTGTTTTTGCCAATATGTCGGTATTTTTTCGACCAGAAATCATCGGTGACCACCCTCATGGTAGGTGTGATCAGTGAAGAACTACTTTTCAAAAATTTAAAAGTTACTGCAATACAACAATTTCGGTTGGCGGGATATTCAAAAATATGGACGTCTCGACGAATATTATTCTCACAATAATCTGAACGAGAGCAACCAAGTGCTTGCTTTACAGCTTTAAAAACTTGATTTTGAGTACGATTGTGAAAACTTGGAAGAATTGTTTACCCAGATATCCTCCTATGTCCGTCTTAACGGGTTTATTTACAAGTAATTTAACTTAAATGTTGTGCATAATTACTGAAATCAAACGTGAACCCTGACCCGTACCTGTACCCAACTTTGCGATTATAAATTGCGTATAGCCAAAATGTTCCCAAAAATTTTGGTACAAAATTTATGTACCCATTCTGCACCTGGACCTGCACCTGTACAAATATACCCGGCTATACATCTATCAATAAGAGGCACTAGTAGGAAATGACCTAATTTATGCCAGATCAATAAATATGTTCCAAAAGAAGCTAGGACATTCCTGTGTAAGGGACTGAATTTGCTTGCATCATGTATCCTCGATGTTGATATTTTGGGCTGTTTATGTTGATCCTGATATTGAATTGATATATACCGAAGAACTCCTAGAACTACTGCTCACAATGATTGCAATGACTTTATGATTTGTAAATTTAAAGGAAACAAAAATTTACTGAAATGCAAGAATACGAAAATATATAAAAGAAATACCGATTCTAATAATCCCAATTCCTACAATCACGCACAACCATAATGTCGATATACGGCTTAATAATTTCGCTACAAGTTGGCCCCAATAAATAAATGGCGTGGAATCTATTTCATTTCAACGTATCCTTTTCAACTCTCACTGAAATGCATCGTCTTCAAGGTGTACAAATTGAATGGCATAAAGTATAACATGCTTAAACTCTAAAATAAAAGGTACAATAAGAATTTTTATGTGAAAAATGGTATACATTTGGGAAAGAATGAAACCTTAACGTAATTCCCAAATAAATTTGTACAACACAATTCTACCCTATGTTTATGGTTTCAACAACTATAGCAATATATCTCAAGATGATTGGGCTCTTGCTATCTAATATGAGAATGATGTAGTAATAATGCTACCACTAATTGTAAGTGTAAGTGTTTAAAATGATATAACTAAATGTTAATTTTAATACAATAGTCTTCAAATTATTTAATGCTGTTGAGTAGATCGGCGTCAGCAATCTCGCCTTACTCACTTTATTGTATTATGTTAAGTTCATTTCAAAAAATTCCATTACACACTTATCACTTCTCAAGAGAGAGAGAAATCAATTGTTAAGATTTGACAATTCAAAGATATTTGTAATTTGAGCCACCGGGTAATATTAGTTCCTTGTGAATACTCACTGATTGCTTTCAATCTCCAAAGAAAATAATTTACGGGGAAAGAAAAGGAAGCTTAAATGTACTGTGTTATTTCATCAGAGCATGGATACGCTGAAGAACGCTCTCATTGAAACGACGGGAAAGTCGTGATTTAATAAAATACTCGGCATTAACTACTTCACTTTTTGTTCGTATTACTTTCACAATTTCTTTGCAGTTGGTCGAATTTTAAATTATTTATTTTTATAACTTTTATGATTACAAACCCGTAATTTGTATTCGAAATAATGAATCTGAATTAATTAATTTTTTGAAAAAAAACGTGATTGTCATTGAGATAAAAACAATCATGAAAGGGTCTCGTGGAAATAAACTTGCAAAAAGAACACTGCTCAATTTTGTTTTTAACTCGAAAATGAAAATAGCCGTTGAATCTTCCATATTTACAGCTACTCTTCCTTTTAAGTGTCAGTCCTCCGTAAATAAATCTCAAGTGTGGTCTAAATTTATTATTTTTGAAATTTAATCATTTAAATAATATGTTATTATTGCTTTTATATTTAACGCTTTGAATAAAAATTGGGTTAATGCTTAAAATCGGAAATGACTAATCCAGTTTCTTGCAGTTATCATTACTATTTTGAAAATTGTCCTGTTGCTAATCCAGAATAACCTATTGTCGTTCATTGTAACTGCTGCTGCTATGATTGTATCACGCATATACAATGTCAATATACAATTCTATACTACTTCTATACTATTCCAGTAGTACTAAAAATAGAATCGAGCGCAATACCTCTTTCGAACCATCGTGGTAATCCTGAATATAATTGTAAATTAAATTTCCCACGTTTCACAATTTGGAGCGCGACCTTAATTTTGACCTATCAATTCGTATCACCTCTGTGATTTTCTGATATACATGCTTAGCGTAATAACGCTAATACGTGAAATAACTCGTTTGAACCGACTTAGTGATCCTGACTCAGATCACTATATTAGTTTACACGTTTTCAAAATTCTGGCCGAAATTTTTTTTTAGAGATTTTAAAATTGATTAATTTTTGGCCCAAAATTTCAACATTTTATTTAGTCAAGAAGAAATTACGAGTGATTTCGTACTTCCCCCTCAGAGCAAATTTTATTTCAATGAAGTTCTTGAATAGCTTTAAAAAATCCTACTCTTGGTAATTGATCTCCAAAATTTTGAAAAAAGACACTTTGGGAGCGATTGCAAAAATCAAAAACCGTTTCGACATTTTGACCTGGATGGCGCATGTCGGTAAATAATGTCTCATTAAAAAAATTAATTCTTTTAAAATCGCTTTGACCGAAATCTCGAAAACCTAGTGGAAATTTGAGAGGGGTAATCAAATTTACCGATATTATTTCACCAAAATATCCCCTTTTTTGTCAAGAAGAAGTCAACCGTGAAATGGCTGCCCTGAGAGTACGTGTATTTGGTTAACAGCTAATTTTCAACAAATTTAATACTTATTGCAAAACAAGAAATGTCATGCCGTAGATAAATTTTGGCGGGATATTCAAAAAGATAATCCCACAATCTGAACGTTGGCTTTTGTTTTTCAGTTTTAAAAGCATCAATTTGAGTACCATTGAAAATAATAGGAAAAATTTCGACAAGGACGTTATTTCTCAGTCTTGGCGTATTCATTCAAAAACAATTTAATTCCTGTACAATCTGAAATAAAACCCTGACTGAAATTTTGATATCATCATATGTCTAAACATCATTACACACGGTATATAAAAACCCTGAGAGAATAATACTGTATTTATGGAACCAATGTCACCAAACAATTAAAAAAAATTAAATTGTAGGTAATAATAATTAAGCTTCAACATATGCTTATCCTCCTGAGCACTCAGTGTATGTCCCGGTTAGACCAAATTTTTGAGAGGTTTTGGAAAGTACCATAACACCTGATTCAAAAGCAGAAATCTGCTCCAGACCCAAACAAAACATTACACTAGAAATGAAAAGTACGATGGTAACAATTTCTGGAATGTATTTTATTAGATTCAATGCCACTGGTTGTATACCCCTTAGTGTGTCACTTCGTCGTCTATCAGGTGAGTTAGTGGTTTCATCCTATTGAAAGGGGACCATCAGAAAATACATCATGAGTGCAGAATATAGCAATCTGCACATAGAACAGAACCAGGCCTAACCTAATACAAGCACTCATTTAGTTTTCTAAAATATTAACTTATACTTCCATTGGTTAAAAATATTTGGAAAATCTCGTTGACTGCAATGTTAAATTCCTTTCCATTAAATGACACAAGTTTTTGTTTTTAGAATTTCATTAAATGGAAATAAACCCATGAGGTAAGGTCAGATTCCTGATTATCATTTGCAAGACAAAAAAAATGGGGTCAAAGTAAGTAAAACTAAGCTCAAACACATATGATCCTAGGATTTTCTTTATCAAATGTTTTTAAAAATAATCTTTAAAACAAATTAATTGTAAAACAAAAGTAACAATCTTATGGTGTAACAAGTTTTAAAAACGTGTAAATTTATTTCGGAGACTTCGAGGGTTAATGCCAGATATGATTCAGAGCCGATACAATGTTATGTTAAAAAGTGTATAATTTCAGGCAAAATATACGAACTGGCGTGGAAGTTCTGTTTTATAAACGGTATCTTTTGGGGCATAAAAAATCGGGGTTTTTATTGAAAAACGTTTAAAACCGTTTTTAGATTATAGTAAAACACAGGATGCTCCAGAAAAATCAAGCTAGTAAGTAGATGATTCAGATTTCTTATTTAGAATAGTCTGTAATTTCAGGTACTGTATTGTACTACTAGTTGCCCCCAAGTGTTGACCAATTGCTTTTTAATTTTTAAAATCACAGATAGAGAAATTCCCGGGGTGAAGTTTCTGAACTCAGTTGTCAGAATTCACAACTCAGGAGGTTACTTCCAATGTTATAGAACCTGGATTTGTAATTTTTGTAGAATACAATTGGGCAATATAGCTCAAACTAGTAAATTTATTTTAGTTACATTTATTGTGTAAAACATCATATCCAAGAATGTTACACTTAAAAGAGTTTCCATGGTGGGGCTCGTGTAAGGAAACTCGAGGTTTTTACATTTTGAAAAATTTTGAAAAATGATGTAAACTAACACTATTTGAGCTTATATCGCATTTTTAAATTGCACCGTTTAAAAGTTTCGCCCCTAAAGGGTTTCCGACAGACAATTTTATAATATTATTTCGCTCATAAAACGTGACTTGGCTACGACTATGGAAAACGTTTTGGAGTACAAAAAGAAGCAAACATTTCGCTGACTCAATTGGCATTACGAAACTGTAAGGTGCTGCGTGGGTACTGAAATACTTCCTGAAATTGAAAGTCCTATCCATAAAATCTCCCGACACAATCCTCTGAAGATGTAATCATAAAATGAATAAATCCACATTATGAAAACAAACCGACTTTGCTCGAAATTTCTTGCCCCTGTGACCTCAAATATTAACCCAGGTCAATCAAGTAAATTTTAGACAACCTGGACAACAACTTCCTACAAAAAGCTTTTTGATTGTCCCTATATATTTGTTAGTTTTGATTGAATTTTTAAATGTTTCAGCTCAATGCAATATTGGTCCTTCTTTTTCATACTTTAAAAAAATTTGTAGATACCCCCCACAATTTCTAATACGAATTGAGGAACCAATTGTGCAGGGTCTCAATAATGGTTCTGCCCTCTAGCACATGTAAGGGAGGGTTGTGAGAAATATCCAGCTCCCCCAGAATTTAGCAAATCTGTTTCGAGATTCTTGAAAAATTTGTTCCATTTCACTAGCACAAAAGTTATGGGTCCAGGGCTTGAAGTAGAGCAACACGTCAGGGTTGTTTTTGGAAAAGTACTTAAAAACTTTATGATTTATGAATGAACTCAAATTTCAAAATTTGTTTAAACAAACTTCTGACTTTAGTTTGTGGGAAATTTCGTTGCCGTTCAGAAGAGGGATTAAGTTCCTTCGATATGTTAAGAATTTTGACAAAATAAATATAAACAAATTTGACGATCAGAAACTTAGTAATTCATAATCAGTGTTCGTGTCCTTTGGGAGCAGAAATTGACATCTGTAGTTGTGTGGAACTCCTGTTTACGTCTCCAAAAAAATAAGAACTCTCCGGCCAGACCTCATTTATCACTGAAAATATTTTAAGTGGCGTTTAATTTGATAATTTATTTCAACTTTCAATAACTGGCAACATTTGTTTCTTCTTCTTCAACTAGAGGTGGGATTCGGGCTTGACTTTAGGCCCGAACCCGGAAGAAACCCAAACAAATACTCTATTAACCCGACCCGGCCCACCAACGGGCTAAATATTTGATATTCAACCCGGCCCGTTGTATGTACCTTAAATTTTTTGAAGCCCGAACCCGCTAAAAACCCGATCTTTGAATGGTTTTAAAACCCGATTAAAACCCGGCTTTTTAGTAAAAATTATATCCGATGTGATCCCTTTGTTTACATATTTTATTATATTTACATCATACATATACTATCCATTCCTACTCATCACATTCAATAAGCGAGCTCTAAAAGAGCAAAACTTCTTTTTGGCTCTGAAAATTTTCGAACATAAACTATCTAGCGGAAGGGAGCGTTTCAAAATGCTTAAGCATGTGCACGTATTAAATACAATGAACTATTATTTATCATAAATATATCTACATAAGTGAAAGCATTGATAGAACTCTGCGCAACGTCAAAAATGTATGCCACCTATCTGTACTAAATTCCATTCTAGTAGGATTGTCGGGTCATTTGTAATTTCTGGCCCGCCCGAAACCCGAACTGAAAAATAAATGCAGGCCCAAGCCCGATCTTAACCCGGTTTAATTGATTTTGTGCAGCCCGAACTCTGTCGGAGCCCGACGTAAGTTAGTATTTACAGCCCGAACCCGGTCAAAAACCCGGCCGGGCCGGGTTCGGGCCGGCCCGAATCCAAAAACCCGCTTCCGGGCCCCAACTCTATCTTCAACCCCATAATTTCCAAAGCGAATTGAGGAACCAATTGTGCAGGGTCTCAATAATGGTTTTGCCCCTCTAGCCCAAGTAAAAAATGGTACTGGGAAGTGCCCAGCTACCCCAAAATTTAGCAAATCTGTATCCAGATTTTTGAAAAATTTGTTTCATTTCACTAGCTCAAAAATTATGGATCCAGGGCTTAATTAAGTATATAGCAACGCGCCAGGGTTGTTTTTGGAAGATTTCTGGAAACTCAGACCACGTAAGGGAGTTAAAATTATTTGATTACTCCAGTTTGTAGCAAATTTAATCACAGATTTTCTCAAATTCACTTCACTGACCGGGGTCAAATTGCAAGGGCACAGGGGTCAGGAAAATTAAAGTTTAAAATCGAGTTCTCTGTGGAGTGTGAATTTCTTCATTCTTTTTTCGTCCGGCTGTATTTGTTTCGGAAAATGGCTTAACGCTCTTTAATAGGAAATTTTATGGGATATCAGAAGTTAATTATTTTTCCTGAGTTGTCATTTTGCTTACCTTTTAAATTACATGCATCAACGTTGAATCTGTTTATAATTTATTATTCTTACGTAACTTTGAATTTTAGATAAAATTGGCAGTACACATTTTAATATTTATTTGAAATACAATTGAGGATCAATCCGTCGGGTGATAATTCCAGCCGGTTGTAAAAACATATTTTGATTCCGGTTTTCCAATTTTGATGAATTATTGGTCTGTCAATGTTAACCACAACTGACGCAAGAGCATAGGCAAGTCCAAGTACTATTTTAAAATAATCTTCTGTAACTTTCTTAATTATTCTTGTATTGAATCGCAATGGGAAATTGTTTTTCTTTCAACCTCGGATGTGTTGTCGTCTTATGCCGGAATTTTCAAATAATTATAAAAGTCTTTAATTATTCATGTCGATTGGGATCCACGATTAAAAAACCAATTTCGGGGCCTCGAAATACTTGAAAAAGATTAGACTATCTTTGGTCTCACAAGACATATCTCGGTCGAGGTTCTCTCATTGAAAAAAGTATTTTAAGAAATTATTTTCTTTTCAACCTCCGATGTGATTATTCACCCTCTTACACAAATATTTTATTTTGCTGTTTCACTTTTCAACTTACCCTACATAAATATCCGTAGTACAATCAACGTGCTTTACTGGAAATCTCTAATAAGGTTATAATTTTCCTACCAGCGTCTTTCCTTTGTTTCGTATTGGTCGCAACATTTTAGGATGCTGTTAATACACGACAAATTTACAAAATCTAGTCCTATGAAAAACGCCTAGACCTAAATAATATTTCAACTGGCGTGTAAATTTATCATGTGATGTATGCTAACTTTCAATTTTAATTCAAGATTTTTCTTATGCTACGAAGATCAAATATGTAACTTACATTTTTGACTGAGCATTTCCGAAAAAAGTCGTAAATTTGGGCAAGATTTTTGACTGAGCATATTTTTTGCCTAGAAGGAATCCTGGCGCGTGCCCTCCCCCACAGGACTAATTATCTGATGATTGAATAATTAAATAATTTTTTTTAAACTCATTGGGACTGGTGTTTACAATTTTGAAATCACTGATTTTAAAGGTTCCAAGTACTTTTCACAAACTTCAATAACTTTGTTCTCAAACGATGCGATTCGGCTAAAATTGTAATTTCCCTACTATATTATATGTATAACACTCCGTAATATTCTAGAAGTACTTAGGATAGAAGCAAGTTCAATACCTCGTTTGAACTATCGTGGGAACCCAAAATAAATTTAATTTTAATTTTCCGGTTTTCAACATTTTGAATTTAAAGCCATTAGTTTCGTTCTATCAATTCGAATCACTTCCTTGATTTTCTGATGCACTTAAAGTAGAGGCGAGTGCATTACCTCGATTGAACCGCCTTAGAAATTCAAACTCAGATCGTTGTATTAGTTTATGGCAGGGTGGCTTGATTTAAATCACTTGATTTTTTTCAAATAAATCATTGATTTAAATCAAAATTGACTCTTCGACTTTTACGGTAAGCTA
This sequence comes from Allacma fusca, assembly GCA_947179485.1. Lineage (NCBI taxonomy): Eukaryota > Metazoa > Arthropoda > Collembola > Symphypleona > Sminthuridae > Allacma > Allacma fusca. The sequence continues at coordinate 14,987 of CAMXBY010000053.1, read as the reverse complement.
AAATTTAATTTCACATCTGGAGAAGTCGTAAAACGCGCAGTTTTGTGTTTTTGTGAATTTTGGGCATGAGATCATTTTGGATTTTTATCATTTTCAGTATAATTTGGATACGTCATATTGATTATTTGTCAAGCTGTCATATAAAATTTGATATGAGCGAGTTTTTAAATATTGTATATTACTAGAACTTCTGCTGGGGATAATTGTTATGTCCCACAGAAGATTCTGTCTCGTTTCAAAATCCAGGGACAAAAATAAGTATATCCCAATCCCGTCCTGAAATAACACGCCGACAATATTTATGCCCTGAAATTATCTCGTCCCGAACAGATACTCAGTAGCTACAAAAACATCCCAATACCCAATCTTTCTAAAAGAGTATATCGTCGGTGAAGAGGCAAAATGATCTAGGTGCATAATCGATTAGAATCAAAATGATCTACATAACTTTTTCCCTAAAGGCAAAATGAACTAGGTGCAAGCCTCTTTAAAAGCAAACTGATCTACATACATTTTTCCTTAAAAGCAAAATGATCTAAGTGCTGGTCTAATTTTTTTTGTGAGAAAACTAGCATCTGTAAGGAGGACACGTGGCTTATAAGGGCTAACCATGACTGTAATTGACCTAGGGTTGTGGGTTAATATTCTCTGAAGGGTTTGCTATTACTAAGGATCATTCCGGCAACTAAAGTTAATTTCACGTATTGCATCTAATACATTTTTAGTTACGAAAACTGCAACATTCATTTATTTTAAAATCGACGAATTAAAAGACGAATCAAAATCACAGTAAGCTCATGTGTTAGTGTGCACATTGAATTGGTTTTCCCTTTAATAATTCTCAACTTGGAGTTTTTTCAAATCGTATTCTACGATAATCACCATTATCATAATATTCGGAATCATTTTCAAATGTTAAATCATAATTGAAAACTTTTTTTTTCAATGTTACTGAAAGAAAGAAATGGAGGCATTGGGGAATTAAATGCATATATAAAAGATTTTGAATACCTCGCATTTTTGTACACCGGCAGTAGAATGTGTTTACTTATATTGTTTTTATTATAATTTGTATCTAGATCATTTTGCTTTTAGGAAAAGCTGCATCTAGATCATTTTGCTTTTAAAATTCAATGCAAGTAGATCATTTTGCCTTTAGTGAAACTGCAAGTAGATCATTTTGATTCTAATCGATCATGCACGTAGATCATTTTGCCTCTTCACCGACGATATACCATTTAAAGTGGCAATATTTTACTGTGTGAATTTTGCATTTTTAAAATGTCACTCTTGTACGGAGAGATATTCGCACTTGTTTAAACGGTATATTCCGAATTTGAAATAATTTTACTGTTCCTACATACTCTATCATCCCGTCCCGAATCACTATATATGCACTCACTATACACGTTATATATAAATATTTAATTATAAATATATTTAATTATATATTAATAAAAATCCAAAAGAGATTGGTATCCGCCCTACACAGCGTTTGGCTTCAAAGACAAAACCGAATTCCAAATTGTTACAATGTAAAAAATATTGCTGATATTTGGAACTGGCCTTTAACCAGCTTTTTGTTTCATATTAGGTAGTTGACTTGCTTTTGTAATTTTCTCTAAATATATTTTATTATTGTTCATCATTATTAAGTTTTATTGGTACCAAAAGTGTACAATACTACGAAGAAAACAAAAATCCAAAAATTTGTATGGTTATTCTATCGTACGATAAAATTTTGTATTTAAATCAGAAAATAATGATTTAAATCAAAAAAATCCGATTTAAATCAAATAAATCCGATTTTTTTTCAAAAAAATCAAAAAAATCAGCAACCCTGGTTTATGGGTTTCGAAATTTTATCCTGAAATATAAAAACATGTGTAAATTTTTACCTGTTTTTGACACGACATTTTTTTGACTAGAAGTAATCATCTGAGATCTGGTCACCCCCTAATCAGGACTATATGCTCAAATATACACAGTTTTCGACCAAAATCATGGAATTATCTGAGCATGGCCCCACTCAAGAAATGTTGTATTTGGATGTAGTTGTTGACTATATTAAACGATTTCAAATTCATGTCAACTATTGTTCCAAATTTCGAAAAAAACTTATTTTTGGGCGACTGTGGATTCACACCCGAATAATATTTTACCGACATGTTATATCTCAATAAGTGGTCCCAATCTTTCAATTCAATTCAAAATATTCGTTTTGATTCAATTCAAATTATGAATTGAATGAAATAAGTGTGATTCGATTAAATTCACGATTCACAGGAATCAATTTGATTCATTTCTGCGGGCTGAATTGAATCGAATGATGATTCAAATCATTCAGACAGTAAAAAGTATTAAAAAAATGTATTAATGATTTTCTCTCACTAAAGTTGTCAATAACATTTGCAAACTTAGTGTTGCATATTCTGCTGATAAGTGCGCTGTTTATCTTGTGTAATGTATTTGCGATTATCCAGTTCTTTAAGCACATCGGTTTGGAGTCAGACTGTTTCTTCATTGTCCAATTAAGTCCTTTCCAGTGCAAAAATACTGCTCTACAGGAACTCCGGTACCCGAAATAGTTAAGTAGTCCCTTGCCATACCGGACAAATCAGAAAAAATGCAAGTAGCTCAGTAGAATTAGTAATAATTCACTAGTAAGCAGGGTTGGTTTGGTTTAAACCAAACGGTTTTTTTATAAAAACCAATGGTTTAAACCAAACACGTAAAATTTTAATATTTTCAATCCAAAATCCTTATATTTCGCCGTGCACAAAACTTGTGCAGTTACTGTGATATTGTGTAGTTAAACTTTAGCGAAGTAAATAATACTGTTAGCTTTTAGTCTTGTACATTTAGAAATTCGGTATCGTTTGTACAATGAAAAATGCCAAACTTGTGTTTATGCTGCACAGTTATCGTTAAAATTATATCTAAATTATTAAATATTTAATGCTTTGTGATACTTACAGAGTTTGGGAAATAAGTAAATTTGTTCAAATTCACATGTTTTTGCATATTAATGAATGTTTTGGATAGAAAATTTGTTTAAACCAAAAAAACCTGGTTTAAACCAAAAAAACCCGGTTTAAACCAAAAAAACCTGGTTGTTTGGTTTTTTTGAAAAAAACCAAAAAAAACCCCAACCCTGCTAGTAAGTGATGTTATAATAATTAGTATATTTAATTTGTGTATAATACTGTATAATATTATTTTAAATTATTATTTTTGAAATGATTTCTAGGCCGATTTTCAAACAAAAATTCTCAGAAGAACTTTTTCACTATGATGCCTACTAACGCTGCATTTTGCTTTAGCGGGATGTGCCAAACTTCGTTGAACGTGAATCATTTGAATCGCGATTCAAGGCATTTCGCTTGATTTGATTCATGAAGTGAATGGAATGAAATGATTCAATTCATGCTTTGAATTGATTCAAAACATGATAAATCAGAATTTAATTGAATCGAATCGAATCGAGTTTTTTTGATTCAGAATTCAAAGATCGGGACCACTAATCTCAATAATTCATGTCTCGTGGGATAGCTGTGCCTTACAATCTAAAATAATGTCAAAAATTTTGGGTAAATTCAAAATCATTAGTTTTTCGCCTTAAATTTTAGCATTTTCTTTTGTCAAGAAGAAATTATGTAAGCATTTTGAAAAAACATATGGTTGCGGTTGTGAAATTTGAAAAACCACAGTACCTAAAATTGTTTCGACCGAAACGTTGAAATCCTGGTGTCAATTTAAAAGGGGTAATCAAATTTACCGAATTGGTTTTACTAAAATGTCGCTTTTTTGTCGAGAAGAACTCATTTAAGAGATGGCGCACGGTACATATGGTTACCTCGATTTTGATCATTGCACTAATTACCCAACTATTGTATTTTCCCGTTTCACCTTCTAATTTATCCCATATCAAAAATCATGGAACAATCAAGTGGGCTAAATAGGAAAGAACTCGCAAAATTGTCGTGCTGCAGGAACTTTTCACTATTTACGATTTATCAATTATCGCAGGAGTGATCGCGTTTATTTATTTAACAAATAATATTACACCTAGTCTGTTATAAATTTAAGGTACTCTATTTTACCCGTTGCCCCCAAGTGTTGACAAATGACTTTTCAATTTTTGAAACCAGAAAGACATAAATTGCTTGAGTGCAGAACTCACAGCCTTGCAGGGGTCTTTCAATGCTGTGGAATTCAGATTTGATAGTTTTGTAGAATTCTATAGGAAAATATAGTTCAAATTAGTACCAAAATATTTAACTAAAGTTGTGTAAAACATCATATCCAAGAATAACTATAGCTAGATGACTGCTGTGTCGGAAATCAAAGACGGACAATCGCTAAAATCCCATTGTTGTTTCAATAATTGAACAAATGAGAAATATTGTAGGATTTTATTACATTTACTGACAATGCAATTAAAAATTTCAACTAAATTCACACTTGGAACAACTCGTACAATGGTCGCAAGAAACATTTGTGTGATGGCTAGGTAGTAATATGTAGTTTATACATTTTTCTAAATCTGAAAATTTGTCAATATTGTACATTCGAAAGCTTCTATGTTGCTTATGTCCGTAGTTTTTACTTCTTTAAAAAATTTCAAATTTCAGAATCAGAGTTCAAGTTGCACATTCGTGACGTTAAAAACACTGATTGAGCTTATTTTCAATTCTTAAAGTTTCGTCCTGTATACGTAATGTTTCGAAAACAGGACTAATAAATACCACTTCGCTCAAAAAAACTGAACTTAGCTATCGCTATTGAAAACGCTTTGCAAGACAAAAGAAAAGAAAACATGCTGACAAAATTGACATTACGAAGCTTCGACACTGGGGAACTGCAATCTTTCCTTAAAATGAACGCCTAAATCCTTAATAGCTCTCGGTACAATCTTCTGGTGATGCGATCATAAGATGAATAAATCACATTAGGGGGAGGTCACTAATGACGTCATATTTTGAGTGGGTGGGTGGCAACACTTAAAAGTGACGAGACATGACGTAGTAGTAGGGTGGTTTGTTGGGAAAGTGACGTCACCGACTCCATCTGTGTTAAGGTAGCAAGAACGACAATTGCTAGTATTATTGCGGGTTACATTGTCACATTATTGCTGCGTATTGCAGTTTGAATAGTAAATACACACTATATTCTGGTGAAAACTGACTACCAATAAGCATTCTTTTACCTACAACAGTTACCTTATAACAATAAAACCTTAAATGCGAGCAAAATAATTGCTACAGTAAATTATTTTGTTGCAATTATTAAGCATCGGGTGTTGTTTAAATTGATCGTGAGCAGTATTTTCATTCAATTATGAATTTTTTAAGCGTCGCCAAAATTTACATTTTGATCAATAAGATGTAACTGAGAGCAAAAAAACAGTATTATTTGCTGAAACAATGTTAATGTGAACCAAAATATTTTACTTGAAATATTATTAAGTAATCAAAGTCCTACAATGCTTTCTGCTCCAATTTAAGAGTTCAAATTTGACAATATATATCTGGTTTCGCAAATAATCACCAGTAGTCATTAGGGTGACAACGTAAAACGTTTTTGAGCAAAAGACGATATTTTGTGACGTCACTTTATAGGGTGGGTAGGTGCCTGAAGCAGAATGTGACGGCAAGTGACGATAGGGTGGGTGGGTGAAATATTTACGTTTTTGAAAGTGATGTCATTAGTGACCTCTCCATTATGAAAACAAACCGACTTTGCTCGACGTTTCTTGCCCGTGTGACCTCAAATATCAACCCAGGTAAATTAAATAAATTTTAGGAAACCTGGACAAGAACTTCCTACAAGCTGGGGGATCAAATATTTTAATAGTAAATTCCCTACGGAGGCTAGCCATGGCGGCAGATTATTATGGTCACACTGTACTTACGGAAAATGGCTGGAGTATTTTGTTGTTTACTGTATTTGGCTGGATCATGCTCATTTACTGCCGAATTGTTACGAATCCCGTAGGATTTATCTCCAAAGTTTGTTTGAATAATATTTGAAAACAAAATAAAATGGAAGTGAAAACAACTTTTTGCTTGTCCATATTTGTTAGTTTTGCTTGGATTTTTAATTGTTTGAGCTCAAATTTTGGATACTATCCAGTAATTTGTTTTCAAGTTGGGAACCTTCAAATGTTAATGTTTTTTAAGCATATGTGATAATCAGAGTCGCAATAATTCAATAATCAGTGCATGCGTCCTTTGAAGCAGAAAATTAATTTCGGAGAAGGGGGGGGGGTTTCAAATGGTGACAGACTATCAACTATTTACCGTCTATATACATAAGTTTGAATATACCAAATGCCCTTTTTTCACAATTCAATGTCAACAACACAGTATATTGATGTACAACGCAAATAATATTTCAAGTGGCCTGTAAATCAATCATATATCAACTTTCACTAAATGGCGATATTCGCCCTTCTTTTTCATACTTAAAAAAAATTGTACCCCAACAATTTCTAATACGAATTGAGGAACCAATTGCCCGGGGTGTCAATAATGGCTTTGCCTCTCTAGCACATATAAGGGAGGGTTGTGAGAAATATCCAATAAATCTGTTTCGAGATTCTTGAAAAATTTGTTCCATTTCACTAGCACAAAAGTTATGGGTCCAGGGCTTGAAGTAGAGCAACACGTCAGGGTTGTTTTTGGAAAAGTACTTAAAAACTTTATGATTTATGAATGAACTCAAATTTCAAAATTTGTTTAAAAAAACTTCTGACTTTAATTTTTGGGAAATTTCGTTGTCGTTCAGAAGAGGGATTTCCAAGTTCCTTCCATATATTAAGAATTTTGACAAAATAAATACAAACAAATTTGACAATCAGAAACATAGTAATTCATAATCAATGTACGTGTCCTTTGGGATCAGAAATTGAATTCCGTAGGTGTGCGGAACTCTAGATTATGAAATCATCTGTAAAATTTTACCTAAGTATCGCTAGAGTTTATCACTGATAATAGTTGAAGTGGCGTGTAAGTCAATCATTTACTGCAACTTTCATTAACTGGCAAGATTTGTTTTTTCCTTTTTTAACCCCGCAATTTCTAAAGCGAATTGAGGAACCAATTGTGCAGGGTGTCAATAATGGTTTTGTTCCTCTAGCCAATGTAAGGAATGGTAATGAGAAATGTCTAGCTCCTCCAAAATTTAGCAAATATATGTAGTAATAGTTTCATGTCTCTATTCATTGTTTGGAAAATTCCGGATAATTTCCGAAATAAATTCAGAAAAATGACCAGAAGTGCTTACTAAAGCCGAAATTAAATCGTTCGTTAACAATCAAAGTCAACGAATTAAATTACATGATGTAGGAGGAATATCGCAAGTTTGTAAAACATTTAAATAGACACTGGTTGACCAGGTAGCCATAAATGATGTGACGTGTTATGAGTGCAGGGATATTTTTAACAGACAATCAGGCCAAGGAGGGAAACCAACTCTGGCCAAACATAATTGTAAGAATTCTGCAGTGGAATCAGCATCAGCTATAACAAATTTCATTCAAAGAAAGTCGAAAATGCAAAATCTGGGTCTAGCTAACGATTTACAAGTTGAACTGATATATTTTTAAATTTTGCGTGTCAGGCTGATCTTTATCATTAAAATTCAATTTCAGGCCGGGGGCAAGTGCCTAAAGTATCCCAAGGGGAGATGCTTTAACACGTATCTACGTATTTGAAGCTAAATTGGAGTTTTAGAATGCCAATTTCTTCATTTTATTGATTCTCACGCAAAATTTCCTTCCGAAAAAGCTTTTGACCCTTTCTAATACTAAAGTCTATGGACTGGGGAGGCATTTGACACAATGTCTCAAGTCTCAACGTAGACATTTGACATAAGCAAACTGTGGAAGAAAGGAAGAAAGAAGGTTTTGTTTGTGTACATTTTTCACAGCTGATACAGCTGTAAAAATATTTCGTCTTACACTATTTGGATCATAATTCATATTGGGATTCGTTCGAGTACTGTATGGTCATTGCAATTACGTGAAACATATTGTTATGATGAAACTTGACTGTGCCTCATTTGTACGACCCACAAAAAATCAATAACTGGCGTGGAAGTTTGCATACTTTAAAAATATTTCATTTCAAAGCCTCTTACTCAATCCTCAATGAGCATAATCGTTTTTAACAGGTGTTTCTGCTATTTGAAGTTATTGTTTCCTGCTCAATTGAAAATAATTGTAACAGAAGATGTATCATTGGGAGCTCTTGTGGTGTCGGAATTTTGAAAAACATTAAAACCTTATCATTGTAATCTTATACACTGTGTATCATTGTACGGAAGTAAGACACATTTATTTTTTCTCTAAGTAGTACAATTTTTTTTTATTTAATAAATACACAACCCTGGACATCAAATATGTAATAGTTTTACAATTATTACAACATTTTGTTCAATACTTTTAAAGAGGAACGATCTGCAGGAAAAATGTGATTTGTTTCGACATCTCCGGTTACTTTTACCATTTGTCAACCTCATCCGGTGTACGAAAATTTTATGGCACAATTTCTTGTTTGACATCAGTGCTGAGATATTTTGAATACACAATTTTTTTAAATTTTAGTTTTTTATTTGCAACACCAACAAATGATTTTTTACCATTTATAGAATTTGTTTTGTTTTCCCGAAACGTTTTCATTTACTGTTTGTCAATTTTGTTGACTCTGTTTTAGACACTGGGGTCAGTGTGGGGTTATAATTTATTGGGATTCATTTAAGCCTAAAATGATCGTTCTAAGTTCGGAACATATTATGAAGCAAGGGTAATTATTATTTCGAATGGTTTTCATCCGTAGCATTACTTTCCTCTTGGAATAATTTCGGAAACGATGATTGAGGCTAAAACTTGCAGCAAAAATATAAACCAATAATAATATTTTAATATTGTCCTCATTGGTAGGACATAGAATAAAATGGGGTCAAAGTATTTGACACTAAACTGCAAGCACAAGTCAACCCAGGATTTTGACTTTTCAAACGTTCTTAAAGAATAATCTGAAGGATAGTAAACACAAATTTTAATTCTGCATATTGCATAGCTAACTGTGAACCAAAAGTTATCATTTTTAAACAAATTTGATGATCAGAATCCCAAGAAGCCAACAATCAGTGAACGCTGCCATTGGAAGCAGAAAATTAAATTTCGAGGAGGGAGAGTTTCAAATTACGACAGAAATTATTTCCTGTCTATTTAAGTTCAATTATAACAAAACACCAGTTTCTAAACTCTGGTTTGGCAATAAAAAATATTTATTATTTTTGGTAAAATACAAAATAATTATACAAACGTGAAGTTGATTTATAAAAGGACTTCATTCTTAATTACAAATATGAACTACATTTTTAAATTTAATTAATTTTTCCAAAAGTTCCTACCAATTTTAAAACAATTCATACAACATTAAAAATACTAAACCCACGTACTCCAATTAAGTTGAAAACTATATACTTGTTTTGGTAATCTGAATTTACAGGATGACCGACGTATTTCTTCCGTTAATAATTGCAAGTGTTTGCCAAACTAGAAGTGATCTAACGATATTAAAATGTCGGCATATGGGAAATAATTCTTCAAGTGCCGTGTAAATTAATTTTTAATTTTTAAGGACCGAGCCTGCGGTCTGGTGGTGTAGCGAATCTGTAAGGTTGCAGAAGAGCCGGCTTTCGACTCTAGCTCACCCCAACATAATTTCAGGTCCTTTCTATCTTTCCCTTTACACTATCGGTATGCAAATGAGGTTTGGAGATATGTTGCGCATTCTTGGAAGAGTAGCAGTAGTTGTAGTGTGTGCCGTACACCGATAATGATTCGTAAGATGAATCGGTGTATATGTACATACTGCGAATGCTGACATTCGGATAAGATTGTGTCCTTGGCATGTCCCTTATCTCCTCCCTTATCTGCATATCTTCTCTCTCTACCTGTAGCTTACATTCACTCTCTCTCTATAGCTAAGTCTGCGTATGTGTGTTGTGATATACATGCTTGCGAGACTGCGGGGATGCTGTGTGTTACACCGGGTATATGCACGAAACTGTATGTTATATAGCGGACCGCATACGTAGCGGAGGACTTTGTCTCTACCTTCGGTAATTAGTCATATGATGACGAGTTAGCATACAGGCCTGCGGTTAAGTAAAAGTGTGGAATGGACGGACGTCCCACTTCACAATATGTAGCTAATGGGCCTGAATGGCTCCAAGTTGTGAAATTATAAAGAGAATAAAGGAGGTAAAGAAAACTCTGTAAGACCTTACGGTAAATCGGAGTATAAACCCCACATTTTTTTTTAAATTAATTTTTTATTTTAACTTTCCCTTATCGTCAATTCATTCCTGTTTCATATTTTTTTTAACCCCCACAATTTCTCAAATGAATTGAGGAACCAGTTGGACATGGTTTCAATAATGGCTTTTACCTTCTATCCCATATAAGGAAGGGTAGTGTTAAATATCCGGCTCTCCCTTCATTAGAAAATCTTTATCCAGATATTTGAAAAATTTGTCTCAAAAATTATGAATCCAGAGCTTGAGTAAGTAGAGCTAAATGTCAATTTTGTTTTTGTTAGAGGTCTTGAAAGAAATGACTTGATTGCTGAAATTTTGAATTTGATTCAAGGAGCTTCTGACACTCGTATAAAGAAAATTTTGTTGTCGTTCGCACGGTAGATTTCCAAGTTCCTTTCACATGTTAAGAGTTTTTATTACAGTCCGTAAGAATCGGAGAGCCGTTTGGGGAAATTCAACCGCAGGGACAAAGATGTGGAAAAGGACTTGAAAAAATAGCAACCGAATTTTGTAATAAGACTTTAAAATAAAATTCTTAGTTGAACGAATTTGAATCATTTACTTTTAAAATTCGTCAGAAATTCATTGAAGTTGACAAATATTACAAATTTCAAATTTTATTAATTTTTGTATGTAGCAATTATTTTATTACATTTGAATGTCCAGTGAGACCAATATCACTGGCCCAACACCTCTAGCCCGATTTAATAAATAGAAGGTTCCTCCAATTTGTAGCAAATTTAATTATTCAAGGTTGAATTGAATCTAAGTAGCTGTCCGGGGTCAAGTTGTTAGGACACTCGGGTTTTGAGTGTGCTATAGCTGTGCACAATTTCTGAAGCCAGACCCGAAAATGTGCCGTAAGGTTTGAATAAGCAGAAAATGATTGTTTCTCATGAAACCGTTTTGAAATATCAAATAACCCTGGAATACAATTTTGAACGCTTCAGCAGCTATTTTCGGAAGAATGTTAATACAAAAGCTGTGCGTGGAAGCTGTGGCAGTTTAAGAAAGCAAGCTAAAAACACGGGTAAAATGGTCAAATCCAATTGTCAAGCTCAAACTTATTATTTTCATCCAGCCCACCAATAATATCACGAGATTACAAATAAATATTGCTTGTTAACTGTAGTTTCCTACGTCTTTCTTTATAATTCTTTCAAATTGTGCTTCATTCAGAACCAAAAATCAACAGCGAGTCTTTATTGTAAAATCAGTTTCCTTTATTTTCGTAAAAATTCCGAGAAGATCAAGTAAAATGTACTGTTCATAGTAAGCGTTAAATCTACATTGATTTTGCTTATTCATTAGGAAGCACACACAAGTAATAATAATAGAGTATCCTTAAAAGGAATACACGGAAGTTTTTGTGAGTGAAACAAGAATAGTAAGTAGGCCGCTAGACCAAGAAGCAACCAAAACCATATATGTTGATATCCTGGGTGCAACCAGGAAGAGATACACAAATAGTGTGAAAAAATCGTGGCTACGAGAAGTAGGCCAACTGACGCGAAAATAATTCACGGAAATAAATAGAACTTATTTGCTACTTTCAATATACAACGTACAGCATTATTTTCTTTGATTGCCTTTATCCATTTTTGACCACTAAACATTAAGGAAGCTCAGGGAAAATTAAACATGACATAAAATTATAATTTACGAACAAGGACACAACTTGTTAGTAGTCTGTGCTGCGTAGATTCCATTTTTATGAATATTTACTATAGATTAGAAATCTAAATTTAAAACCAGCTGACAGTTTACCTAACAAAAAGGCTCTCACTTTGGAACGTAATCTTTAAGCCATTTGAGGACTTTTATGTCCAACGTTGGTCCTAAATTTTAATGATTAGTAAGCCTTTCATACAATCATCCCCTACGAAAACAAAATATTTGGATTAAACAAAAGTTACTGAGTACTTGGGATCGTTAGATCAGTTATCCAGGGTTTGTCAAACAATGTAGGCAATAATCAAGCTGGTTTGATAAGTAACCGTTTATTCTATACAGACGTAAGATTGAGGCAAACAATGTTAAACACATACTTGCAGTTTTGGTTCAAAGTTCAAATTCAGTTCCATTCACATCCCAAAATTTTTCGTACCGTTCAGTTAAGTTCAGTCCCCCTTGTTAAAATCCTGCCGTAGTTCAATTTAATTCACTGCGTACTTTCCAGTCGTTACGTTCAGTTCAGTTAATCCTTGCAGTATTTTTTCAAAGTTCAATTCAATTCATTATATACTTTTTGGTGGTTCAGTTCAGTTCATTTTATCTGTCATTAGCGTGTCAATTAAGATATATTTAAGTGATTTATTTTTATTTTTATAACTTTGAACTTTGACTGAAGCAATATTTTTCGCTAAATGACTGATTAAATAACTGCTTTCAAAACTGCTGTGTTTTGAAAGCAGTATTGACTTTGAGCTTTCTGATAAACAATCAGGGTAAAAAAACCAAGGGCCTACAAAATAATAAATCATATTTTATGCTTACAATTGTTGGGATTTTTAATTCATGCAACTTCGACCAAAATGTGCTGAATACTCGTTCTTGAATGTCAAAATCAGTTTGCATGTCAGAAATTTGATTGATTTGTAATTTAATGTCGAAATGGATAATCAAAAACCTGGGTGCTAGCATCTAAGATTACAAAAATAAAATTTTTGGTCATGCAATTTAGAGATATGTATAATATTCGTTTTGTGTTAATGATTATATGAACTTATAATCAACCCTGACTCTTAAGTTCAATTCAGTTCAATTTACGTTACTTGAACGTATAATGAACGTTCGTTCACATTCAAAATAAGTTCTTTTGAGTTCAATTCAAATTCATTCAATAAAAAGTTTGCGTTTAGCTAGCTCGTTTCAAGTTCATTCAAAAACATAAGATAAGGACTGGTTCAGTTCAGTTCACCACATTATGAACTGAAAGGCTGTAAGTATGGTTAAACATATCGTCGGCAAAAACTTGCTAACCGGCTAAAAAAATGCTTAGAATGCAGACCGGCTATTTTGTTTTCGCTTCAACTCTAAAGTGAAACCCGGCCATAATTCACATTAGCAGTATATCATGTAAGTGGAATGAAGTACACCCCCACTTTTCCACAATTCCCCTCCTCTTCCGTCCACTTACATTCCACTACCCCTCCACTTCCCCTCCACTTCACATTCAATTACATACCCTCCACATCCCTCCACGTCCCCTTCAATACATACCCATCCACTTTCCCTCCAATTCACTCCACTTTCCCTCACTTCCCCTCCACTTCCCCTCCACTTCCCTTTTACTTCCCTCCACTTCCCTTTCACTTTCCCTCCACTTCTCCTCCACTTCCATTCCCTCCACTTAAATTTCAATTACATTCCCCTCCACTTCCATTTCATTTACATTCCCCTCCACTTCCATTCCCCCCACTTCCCCTCCACTTCCATTCCCCTCCACTTCCATTTCAATTACATTCCCCTCTACTTGCATTCCCCTCCAATTCCATTCCCCTCCACTTACATTTCAATTACATTACCCACCACTTCCTGTCCACCTCCCTCCACTTCCTTTTCATTACATTACCCTGCACTTCCTCCCTACCTCCCATCCACTTCCCCTCCACGTCCCCTCCACTTCTCCACTTCTCCTCTCAGTATTAAATTGAAGGGAAGTGCAGGTAAGTGGAGGGGTATTGAATTGTAGCTAAAGTGGAGGGGTATTGAATTGTAGCTAAAGTGGAGGGTGAGTGGAGGGGTATTGAATTGTAGCTAAAGTGGAGGGTAAGTGGAGGGTATTGAATTGTAGCTAAAGTGGAGGCTAAGTGGAGGGGTATTGAATTGTCAGGTATAGTGGAGGGGTATTGAATTGTGGGTTAAGTGGAGGAAAGTGGAGGGGTATTGAATTTTAGGTTAAGTGGAGGGAAAGTGGAGGGGTATTGAATTTTAGGTTAAGTGGAGGGAAAGTGGAGGGGTATTGAATTTTAGGTTAAGTGGAGGGGAAAGTAGAGGGGTATTGAATTGTAGGTTAAGTGGAGGGAAAGTAGAGGGGTATTGAATTGTAGGTTAAGTGGAGGGAAAGTGGAGGGGTATTGAATTGTAGGTGAAGTGGAGGGAAAGTGGAGGGGTATTGAATTGTAGGTGAAGTGGAGGGAAAGTGGTGGGGTATTGAATTGTAGGTGAAGTGGAGGAAAGTGGAGGGGTATTGAATTGTAGGTGAAGTGGAGGAAAGTGGAGGGGTATTGAATTGTAGGTTAAGTGGAGGGAAAGTGGAGGGGTTATTATTTGTACGTTAAGTGGAGGGGAAGTGGAGGGAAAGTGTATGGGGTATGTAATTGAAGGGTAAGTGGATGGAAAGTGGAGGGGAATGTAATTGAAATGGAAGTGGAGGGACATTTTATTGAAATGGAAGTTGAGGGAAAGTGGAGGGGAATGTAATTAAAGGGTTAGTGGCAGGGGAAGTGGAGGGGAATGTAATTAAAGGGTTAGTGGCAGGGGAAGTGGAGGGGATGTAATTAAAGGGTAGTGGCAGGGGAAGTGGAGGGGAATGTAATTAAAGGTTTAGTGGCAGGGAAAGTGGAGGGGAATGTAATTGAGGGTTAGTGGCAGGGGAAGTGGAGGGAATGTAATTAAAGGGTTAGTGGCAGGGGAAGTGGAGGGGAATGTAA
>CAMXBY010000052.1:0-17862 GCA_947179485.1 Allacma fusca | reverse complement strand
TTGTCTATTTCCAAAACGTTTTGGTAATGGCTGTAAACGACAACTTGAACAGCCTCGTCCAACGGTGCTCTAAACTTTATCGTTATTTTAATGTTTCCTCGACGGTTAACCGAGAGCGCGTCGTTTTGATTCGGGAGCAAGTCAACAGCAACAAGAACGTTTCCTGTGAAATTGTAAATAATTTTTTTTATAAATCATCCAAGTTTATTGACATTATTAAAAAATTATATCAAGCAGAATTAAATGTGATTTACCTGCTTTATAGTTGTCAAGATTTACGCCATTACCAAGAATTTCCGTTGCTGACGCATTCTGCAAAGATCGCAACGCAAGCAAATAGTTTTCAGCGCCAGATCCATTAGCTGTTTTGAAACTTAGGGGAATAGCTCGGTGCTGAATGGATTCACCGTTCCACGAAATCGATATTTCCGATAAATTTTTATCCACAAAAATGAAGGCGTCCTTTGTTATAGATCCCATAAACGCGTCGGCCGATATAATACCGACAACTAATATTTTTGGAATTCTTCCCAATAAAATACCCTCGGTGGTAATTTGGGACAGGCCTTGCGCCACGTTAAATGTTTTCAGATCTGCGGGAAGTTAGCTCCGAATAGTTCTGCGCAGAAGCTCGCCTGAAATTTGTTTAAACTCGAGCGTTTACAAACTCCCAGCCATTTCGGTTGTGCCAAACAGCTATGAAATTAACGAAGCTGTATTTTATGTTTCAAAAAAGGTAGTGTCAAAACAAATTATTGACATACATCGTCGTAAATTGTCCTTGGGGAAGACGTTCAAGTATCCCGTGGTGAACGCAGATCTAAAAACATTTAACCTGGCGCAAGTATTTTGTAAAAAGGAAACCGCTCAAGTTTGTAAATTCGTAAAGAAAATTAAAATCTATTCGAACGACAAAGAGACTGCAAAACGCCTGCTTTGCGAAACCAAAACCTAGTGAAAGCCATATTAGCAAGTGTGTTTCTAAAAGTGTTTACGAGTGAAATTATTTTATCGTATGCGCAATAATGGCTAAAGTACTGCGAGTTGTTTCTCCCGCTCTTTATGAAGAGCTTATGAAACTATATAAAAGAGAAATAAACATGTCAGTTAATGAACACAAACCGGTATCAGTGGCAGCAACAGCCAGTGAGACTCCATTTGTAAAAGGGTTAAGAGAGATAAATTTAAATACGCAAATACTACTGTTGTTTGATAATACCAGAGACCGCAGTATAATCACTAACATCGCTAAACAAGTGTGCACAGGTCAGACAAACTTTCTGACTTCAGCCTATATTAAAGCCGTGTCAAGTCGACAGTGTGGCTACCTCGTTTTAGACATGCATCCTAAAAATAAGTCATTTCCTTTTTGGGTTAGAAATTCAATTTTCCCTGACCAGAATGCTGAAGTATACGCCCTCCAATAAAATGACGGTGAATAATTCATTTGAAGAAAACTGTCAGTTCCTCCTTCAAATTGTAACAGTCAAATCAAAGGTAAAGGCTAGAAGGCTTGTGAAGAATGCATCAGATTTGCAAATACATGCGTTACTGGAATTAATATACAATTTTAATTTATTTTGTAAAAAGGAAACCGCTCAAGTTTGTAAATTCGTAAAGAAAATTAAAATCTATTCGAACGACAAAGAGACTGCAAAACGCCTGCTTTTGCGAAACCAAAACCTAGTGAAAGCCATATTAGCAAGTGTTTCTAAAAGTGTTTACGAGTGAAATTATTTTATCGTATGCGCAATAATGGCTAAAGTAATGCGAGTTGTTTCTCCCGCTCTTTATGAAGAGCTTATGAAACTATATAAAAGAGAAATAAACATGTCAGTTAATGAACACAAACCGGTATCAGTGGCAGCAACAGCCAGTGAGACTCCTAATCACGCAATTAAACCAAACCTTCCCGCCCCTATAACAAACAATTTAACTGAAAACGTATCCTCAAAGCTCGATGTTCATCACGGAGTTTTAAAACAAAATCTAAAGACGTCAAAATTTATCAAAATACGATGTTGTGACAGTATTGGGACGTCCATGTGTCATCGACTCACACGGACACCAGAGTGGAAAACACTAGATGAAGCAAGTAAAGATATTCCTATGGAGTATGTGAACGATCCTCAGCAGACCATCGCTGAAACTCACGCAATTTCTGATAACACTACAGCAGGCGACATCTCTGGGAAAGAAAAACCCATGGGAGACAATGATGCTGTCGGAGATAATAATATTAATGATCGCAAGAGATCGCTGAGACCTCGAAAGAATCAACGTGGTTATGGTCAAAGAAAATCCCAGCCTAATAAAAAGTGTAACAAATTTGCAAAATACGTACATAAGAACATTCGGAGCATACGAAAAAAATAGTGCCCGTTTTGTAAGCGTTCTGTTAACACGGGCTCTAATTACCATCAACAATTTGAACTTGCTCTGATCATCTTAACCCACTCTGCACATCTCTGCACATCTCTGAACATCTTTGCATATATACGTACATATACGTACATAAGAACATTCGGAGCAAACAAAACAATTAGTTAACATTTTGAAAGCATTCTGTAAACATGGTCTCACGAGTAATTATTGTGACTCTTTATTTATTTTTATTAAACTTTATTATTTCAACTTCTTCCGAATCAAGTGTGAACGGAGCTAAAGCTAACGCTAGCGACATCGGTAGAGTTGTCAAGTATAAATGCAGTCACCATCGAGTTTGTTCACCCTTTGCTCAAGATGTGGTGCTGAATGACGGAGCAACTTCAACCGAACGGTTGTTAATTCACCTACACGCTTTCCTTGAGCATCTATTGCAGGACACGCGTAAATACAAGAACGGGAGCACAAGCGTGCCCACAGAGGGAGATAATGTGGCAACGCGTGAGAACTCTGCGGGTAAGATTTCTCTTTTCCCTTATTGAGCTGTATAAAGTTCTCTCCTCACTTTCTCCCACCCGTATTCACTTGAACTGTGTAACTTGTCCTGTTTGCAGCTACCTACACGTCAGTAATGCTTTTGTGTGTTCTGGTCTCCATCAAAACATACAAGTTTACGCGTAAGCTGATTAGTGAGTGGAAAGCTAGGAACAGCAATAATTAAAACCATGGAAGGAGCAAACCAAGACAACAGGATCGAGCCAATTTCTGGACCGTCCCAACCAAATAGAAATGAGAACAGCGGAGCAGCTTCCAATACGAATTTAGCTTATGAAACAACCCAACGACCTGTTCCCACTACATATGGATTTTCACGTCCGGTAGGTTTTTTGTCATTTGCGAAACAAATATAATGGTGTGGATCAGTGTGGACATTTATGTACTCAAATAGTGTAATAGATAGGGAAAATATTTTAGCTCGCGCGCAAACACACGAGATTGATTTATTTTTTAGTTTTTATATAAGTATTTATTTGTTTTTTATTTTCAGAAACTTTACTGCTCAATGCCTGACTGTATTTTTCGCTGTCGTACACATATTCAGTATGCTTGTCATCTCGAAGTGAATCATTTGTGCGAGCATTGCGGAAAATATTGTTCCTGGAAGAGGGTTCACTCCTGCCCATCTCTTGGAGAACGGTTGGGTCATGTTGATGCAAACTATCCTCTGGACTTGAGCAACTTTACCGAACTAAGCCGTTCACATCTGTGAGTAATTGTTCACTATGCTTACCGTCATCTCATTGACACACGGGACGTGGAAACTGCTTTTAAGGAAACGTACCCAGCACTGGAGACGTTACTAACTGAACTTCTTGTTATCCATGGAAATATGCGCGTGCAGTTGAGCATAACCGTTTTAATGGAAAAAGATATAACATTGGACGATGATGGGGAGGTGACCATAAAGTCGGCTATGATTTACTTCAAATCTGCAAATCATGATTTATTTGACTCGACTGGAATTGAAACGCTGGTGTGGCTGTGCGTCGGAGAAATTGTGGATAAACTTGAAACTTTTGTTCAGAATGGTAGTGGGTGGAGAGTGGGCAGTATTGATCAAGTGGAAGTAAACGTTGGTGAACTTCGACTTTTTCAAAATGCTCGAGTCCGTGTGCATTAGGATACAATCCAGAAAAGTCTCCAAGTGTCGTAATTTATTTTGATATTGTAATCTTGTATTCACATGCAATGCAAACTTCCAAATATCCTCATTCCAAGTACAAATGGGAGACTCTGGACACTCTCAATGCCATAAATTGATTAGACGAGCAGCTACACAGTCAGGACAACTCCAAAGGCTAGAAAACATTTTCCGTGTTCAACACTTCATGTTTTTGTAAAAATAATTATTTTCTGTGTTAATAAAAAATGTTTGCTTCGAAAATAAAAACGGTAGTAACCACGATCAAAAATTATGTCGTGCATACAGACACTCGGTGATATTTGTTCCCACAAAATGTTTTATTACGCGCAAAATTTCAATAAAAATAGCTGACTCATCATAGAAATATTTTAAAATCTATCAATTACATGGACTCAAGGTCTTGAGACTGACAGTATCTCCAAGTCAGATGTTTCAATAGTATATCATCCTGAATCAAGTATACAAAGTGAAGAGCAAGAGATGTGCAAGAGATGTGCAAGAGATGTGCAGAGATGTGCAGAGATGTGCAAAGATGTACCGCTCAAGCTAGGCGGCACCGCGGCGCGATAGTTCCTCACATTGCACGCATACAACTCCAGCCCGAACACACACCAAACTATATATCCTCCAGCTTCCTCATGATATGTCCATACATTACATGCATACAACTGGAGCCCTAACACGCGTCAAACTATATCCACCAGCTGACTCATGATATGACCTTATATTACATACACAAAGTTCCAACCCCGAACGCTATCACAACGACACATTTCAAGTGAACCGCTTCCACCTCATCATGATAATACCCTACACATTACATGCATACAACTCCAGTCCGAACACACTCGGCTGACTCATGATATTTTCCATACATTACATGTACACAACTCCAGTACGAACACTCACGATCACAGTGGTGCATTTTCACACATACATATAGTCCGAACACAACAGAACTACATCCACAACTCTCCGCACTTACTCCTCCACCTCCACACACATGTCCCATTTACAACCGTCCATACCGACCCCGAACCATCTCCGAACCTCCACGAACTTATAACCCACCTCCACTCACTTTCGTCTTTTTGCGCACACACGCATCCTTATATACACACATATATACACATCTATATACATACACAACACACACGCATACATATACACTCGAGGGGAGTGGGGAGGGATCGCCGAGGGGTAAGAAATTGCAAAATGAGCCCATCTTACCCCAACCCCACCACATCCACGTACATGTCTCATTTACAACCGCCCCTTCTACTTCCCGAACCATCTCCGAACCTCTCCGAACATATAACCCCACCTCAATGTATATATATACATACATACACATATATACACATATATACACACATACATAAACATATATACACATATACATACACATATATACACATATACACACATACATACACATATATACACATATACACGCATATATACACATATATACACATATATACACATATATACACATACATACACATATATACACATATATACACATATATACACATATATACAAATATATACACATATATACACATATATACACACATACATAAACATATACACATACATAAACATATATACACATATACATACACATATATACACATATATACACATATATACACATATATACACACATAAACACACATATATACACATATATACACACATAAACACACATATACGCACATATACACACATAAATACACATATATACACATATATATACACATTAATACACATAAATACACATTTATACACATATATACACATATACACGCATATATACACATATATACACATATATACACACATAAACACACATATACACACATAAATACACATATATACACATATATATACACATTAATACACATAAATACACATATATACACATATATATACACATATATAACCCGGAATACTCACACATACATACACTCGAGGGAAAAACGCCGGAGGGCAGGAAAAGTAAAAATGATTCCATAAACATTACTACTCATATACTTGACGTTGATCTAAACTTGACTTTCCACATACTTGAACTTGATCTAAACTTGACTTCCCACATACTTGACCTTGATCTAAACTTGACTTTCCGTATACTCGACCTTGACCTGCACTTGACTTTCCATATACTTGACCTTGATCTAAACTTGACTTTCCGTATACTCGACCTTGACCTGCACTTGACTTAACATATACTTGACCTTGATCTAGACTTGAACTTGACATATACTTGACCTTGATCTAAACTTGAACTTGACATATACTTGACCTTGATCTAAACTTGAACTTGACATATACTTGACCTGGATCTAAACTTGAACTTGACATATACTTGACCTTGATCTAAACTTGAACTTGACATATACTTGACCTTGATCTAAACTTGAACTTGACATATACTTGACCTTGATCTAAACTTGAACTTGACATATACTTGAACTTGATCTAAACTTGACTTTCCGTATATTTTAAGTTGACATATACTTGACCTTGATCTGAACTTGACTTTCCGTGTATTTCAAGTTGACATATACTTGACCTTGATCTAAACTTGACTTTCCGTGTATTTCAAGTTGACATATACTTGACCTTGATCTAAACTTGACTTTCCGTGTATTTCAAGTTGACATATACTTGACCTTGATCTAAACTTGACTTTCCGTGTATTTCAAGTTGACATATACTTGACCTTGATGTAAACTTGACTTTCAGTGTAGTTCAAGTTGGCATATACTTGAACTTAATCAAATCTTGAACTTGACATATACTTGACCTTGATCTAAACTTGAACTTGACATATACTTGAACTTGATCTAAACTTGACTTTCCGTATATTTTAAGTTGACATATACTTGACCTTGATCTGAACTTGACTTTCCGTGTATTTCAAGTTGACATATACTTGACCTTGATCTAAACTTGACTTTCCGTGTATTTCAAGTTGACATATACTTGACCTTGATCTAAACTTGACTTTCCGTGTATTTCAAGTTGACATATACTTGACCTTGATCTAAACTTGACTTTCCGTGTATTTCAAGTTGACATATACTTGACCTTGATGTAAACTTGACTTTCAGTGTAGTTCAAGTTGGCATATACTTGAACTTAATCAAATCTTGAACTTGACATATACTTGACCTTGATCTAAACTTGAACTTGACATATACTTGACCTTGATCTAAACTAGAACTTGACATATACTTCACCTTGATCTAAACTTGAGCATGTCATATATTTTTTTTAAATTGGGGTTTATACTCCGATATGCCCAGGGGCTTTACAGAGTTTTCTTTACCTCCTTTATTGCTTATAAATTCACATTTATGGAACCATTCTGGCCCAATAGCTGCATATTATGAAGTGGGACCGTCAGTCCATTCCACACGTTGCTCAATTGTCGGCCTGTATCTTAACTCGCCATCATATGACTAATATCGAAAGTAGAGACAAGGTGTCCCCGCACGTATGCTTTCCGCTATATGAGCACATACAGTTTCACGGCACATACTTGGAGTAACATACAGCATCCCAGCAGCCTAGTAAGTATGTATATCACAACACATGCACAGACTTAGCTATAGGGAGAGAGAGTGAAATGTAAAGCTACAGATATAGAGGGAGGATATGCAGACAAGGGAGCAGACATGGGATATACCAAGGACACAATCTTATCCGAATATCAGCAGTCGCATTATGTACAAATACACCGATTCATCTTACGAATCATTATCTGTGTACTGCATCTACTACTCCTGCTACTACTCTTCCAAGAATGCGCAATCTCCAAACCTCATTTGCATACCGATAGTGTATAGGGAAAGATAGAAAGAGCCTGAAATTATTTTGGGGTGAGCTAGAGTCGAAAGCCGGCTCTTCTGCAACCTTACAGATTCGCTAAACCACCCGACCGTCAGGCTGCCGGTTGAGCATGTCATATACTTCACCTTGATCTAATCTTGAACTTGACATATACTTCACCTTGATCTAATCTTGAACTTGACATATACTTGACCTTGATCTAATCTTGAACTTGACATATACTTGACCTTGATCTAATCTCAAACTTGACATATACTTGACCTTGATCTAATCTCAAACTTGATATATACTTGACCTTGATCTATACTTCAAGTCGACAAGTGCTTAGCTTTGATCTAAACATGAACTTCATATATACTTGACCTTGATTGAGACCTGAATTTGACAAATTAGTAACGTTGATCCAAACTTGAACTTGACACACACGTGACATGAATAAAAATTTTAGCTTGACACGTACTTGACATTTAGCTGTATTTGAACTTCACGTCAGTTGGATCTTTACTTGACCTAACTCTCGACTTGTTGATTACTTGACTCCCACTTGACAGTCATTTGATTGTTACTTGACCCTAAGTTAGTCTCAGCTTGACCCTTACTGACACGAACGTGTTCCTCACATGACCCCAAAAAGAACATGTTTAACCTGTATTGGACCATGGTTGACCTTAACTTCCCACAATGTGACATCAATTTAACCGTATAGCTCACCCACCCGAAATGTAACACGTGATTTGAATTTGACCCATACAATGACTTTTAATTCGAAAACTTGGGAATGTATTTGAAGTGACATTCAATAATTAGAATGAGTGGAAAGGAATAGAGAAAATGAATTGAATATTTTGACATATTAATACAAGTTGAAGGAAAGTGGAGCATTAGGAAAAGTTGTGAAGATGAGAATCCTCTTACAGGAAGACAGGAACTCTTGTCAACGTAAAATGTATCAAAGGGTTGGGATGTATTTACTGGAATTTAATTCCCCTTCCATTCCAAGGTACGACACAAGTCAAGTAGTTCTTTTCACTAATTGCTTTCCTTCTCCTTGCTTTTAACAAGATAGGCTCTTTTTGTCATCAGCATGCTTGAGAAAGAAAATATTTCTAATTGTTTTCAAATTTAATTTCCTCCAAAACAATAAAAGCATTTCAAAGGCGGCCTCATTTAGCAAGATCTCGTTCCAGAAATAGTAACTCATTGTCAGCTTCAAGTCACGCTCCAGTGCACTCGAAAATTCATGTCTAGTGTGTAGCTATTTAGGAAGAGATGAAACTATCCATCATCCAAAGCCCTTCACATTTTTCTAATCTTTAAACACTTAAAAGTTTACGCATTTTTCACTGGAATGTTCAAGTACATGTCAAGTTCAATGTCAAGTGTAGAGCTTGACCATTTTATTGATACCAAATTCAGTTCCAAGTATCAGAGTTCAAGCTCAGGATCAAGAGCAAGTTACCTTTAGTTGATTTTGATTTTGTACTTATGTAAGTAAAATTGAGGTTGAGGTCAAGTCCAGTTTATGCTACAGTCAAGTTCTGGTTAAAATCAGGTCAATTTCAAACAATAAATTCAAATCAATTTATGGATTTTGGGCCAATTTCAGACATGGCTCAGATTTAGTGGAGGTGTATCTAAGATAAAGTGAGGTCAAGTATACTTGAGGCACAGATCAAGTTTACTAAGGCTCAGGTCAAGTTTACTTTAGGCTCAGGTCAAGTTCAGGTCAAGTTTGCACTACGCTCAGGTCAAGTTCAGGTCAAATTTAAATTTGGCTCAAATCAAGTTCAGGTCATTAAGTTCGGAATTAGGTGAAGTTAATATAAAATTGGAATTGACTCGATTAAATTAGAAGGTCCAGAACGAGCTGAGTCTGTTGCGAAGGAGGATTTGAAAGGATTACCAACTGTGTTTATAAGCGTCGTGATTACCATGCAGAGAGAACAACGTCTATCCGAGAAGCTGTTGCGCAAATAATGATCATAATGTATTTACATTAAAGCTATCAGGAGATATGTCAGCTGGAACAAGTGGCTCTTATCCAATTTTGGAATGAGAGTCGGGCACAATCTCGCGTCTCAGGACCATCCGAGAGCTCCAACTTTCTTCGATAAATTGTTTTATTTGCTCAGTAATTATTATTATTGTTTCCTAAACTCCCAACAGCTCACAACTGCCTGCTATTTCAGGATTAGTCCCACTCTAAAGCCCTATCATTTATATACACTAGGGTCGACTCAAGTACGGCAAATGAAGAGGGAAGGATGAGGCCGGGAATCTCCATTTGTAAATGGCCCTTGTCTTCTATTTGTAATACAGAGGGCGTCACCCATTTTGAATCCCTCTCCAGTCAACTTAGAACATCTCTCACCAGCTCCTCAAGACTCCCTCATTTCAAATTTCTCACCAAATTTTTGTACAAAAATTTCTCCCAAAATTGGTTTTCCAAAATTGGTTTCCCAAAATTGGTTTTCCAAAATTGGTTTTCCAAAATTGGTTTTCCAAAATTGGTTTTCCAAAATTTGTTTTTCAAAATTTATTTCGAAAATTTGTTTTCAAAATTTATTTCGAAAATTAGTTTTTCAAAATTTCTTTCGACAATTTGTTTTTCAAAATTTATTTCGAAAATTTGTTTTTTAAAATTTCTTTTGAAAATTTGTTTTTCAAAATTTCTTTCGAAAATTTGTTTTTCAAAATTTCTTTCGAAAATTTGTTTTTCAAAATTTCTTTCGAAAATTTGTTTTTCAAAATTTCTTTCGAAAATTTGTTTTTCAAAATTTATTTCGAAAATTTGTTTTTTAAATTTCTTTTGAAAATTTGTTTTTCAAAATTTATTTCGAAAATTTGTTTTTCAAAATTTCTTTCGAAAATTTGTTTTTCAAAATTTATTTCGAAAATTTGTTTTTTAAATTTCTTTTGAAAATTTGTTTTTCAAAATTTATTTCGAAAATTAGTTTTTCAAAATTTCTTTCGACAATTTGTTTTTCAAAATTTATTTCGACAATTTGTTTTTCAAAATTTATTTCGAAAATTTGTTTTTCAAAATTTATTTCGAAAATTTGTTTTTCAAAATTTATTTCGAAAATATTTTTCGAAATATTTCGCCCCCTTGACGGCCTCATCCCCTACAAATCCTAAAATTATTTCAATTTTTTATCCCCACTAGATTTATTTTCATCAAAATAGATTCCTAATCCAATTACTCAAATTTAACAGGCATTTAAAAAGCTCTCCCAACCTTGTGACCCTTTAAAAATTAGGGTCATGACCTATAAAAATTCAAATAAAAGTCCCGCTCAATCAGTTTCAAAATTACACTCCACTTAAAAATTATCTTTATCCAGTTGTAACTAAATCCACTAATTTGTTTTCACACTTGACCTCCATGACCTCAAAAATTTACCTAGGTCAATGAAGCAAGCTTTGAAGAACCCGTGGTCAAAATAGCTCCAAACGAAAACGAATTACAAATGTTCCCATAAATAATTTAAATTAACTCCCTTGAAAGTTCAAATTGAGTGAAGCATCCTCTGGATCAACGTAAATTGAATACATGAAAATACTAAAACCTCCGCAATGGTAAATGACTAGGGAACTGTGCTTCCCTCCTCCCCTAAAAGCCAGGGGAGCCCGTAAACAAAGTGCTGGGGTGAGAGTTATAAGAAGATGCGGTCCTTGTAAATTCCCTTTAAGTAGACTTTAATTGTCATGAGGGGGCGGAGCGGAGTCGGGAATTAGTCCCAATTTAAAAACCTCACGAGGGAATTTTCAACAAAGGCTGTTTTGGGGGGATCCGTCCGACGACTGTGGACTGTTTTTGAAGGGGATGAATTTTCAGGGGAAAAATATTTTTTTATTAAAATCCCTCATTTCATGGGTGTCAGATTTGGATTCGTGAGGATCGCTCATACTTACCTCATTTATTCGTGGATTGTCACCCTGTGTATGGATTTTTTGGCTGGGGAGAGTGGAAGATTTTGTTTGTGCTTGGGAAAGGATAGTGAGAAGGGAACCCTTCGGATGTCCCTTAGCTTATAATGGGCAGCTGTACAATAATTATTCATCAATGTCTCCGTTACATTTCTATTCCCAGACACGTTTCATTTTCTAAACCGACAATTTTCTTCCTCTGTCGTATCTCCCTCTCTCTCGTTACTTGACTGTGAAGCACACCTGAATCTGTGGGCGATTAATCTCCCTGACGACGGAGTTAATCCTTGGAAGAGCTATCTTTCCCCAAGTCTTTCTACCTACTCAAATATTGAGTGGGTGGCTTCCCACATAAAGGAGTCAAGGCTGGGAAATTTATATTCACTCCCAACATCTCCCGTCTGATTCAACTTCCCAAAGACCTGTTCCGGACCGATTTTTCAAGACACTCATCTTCTCTGGAACAACTGGCTGAGTATTCCCTTACCAGAGCTGCGTTCAAGTCAAGTTATTTTAGACAACTTGACTTCATCTGATGAGTGTAACCAGCACTTATATTTGTGAATATTTATAATTATACGTGTATATATTTTATATTCGATATACTTACATACATTGGCGTCAAAAACTCAAGTTATACTCAAGTTGTATTCAAGTACCTGAATTCGATGTACTTGAACTTGACTTGATTTTGCGATCAAGTAATAGATTATTAACTTGAACTTGATGGAACTTGAACTTGATGTTCAAGTTTCAAGTTACAAAATTGCCTGAACTTTGCTTGACTTGAACTTGATACGCACTTGAACTGTTCAAGTTATACTTGAACTTGAACGCAGCTCTGTCCCTTACAATTAGGAAGTTAACGATTCTAAATATCGAACTCGTACTCCAAATTTAAGTTGTATTTCAGCTTGACTTGAGCTTCAGGTCGGAAGTAAACTCAGACTTAAACTCATGAACTCTAGTTTGAGTTCAAACTTGAGCTCAAGCTTAAACTTAGACTTGAACTTAGAACTCAGACGTGAACTCAGACTTGAACTCAGACTTGAATTCATAAACTTACAACTGAGGTCGCAAATTTAGGGCTGAACTTACGACATCAGAGATAAACTTATGAAATCAAACTTGAACTCGTGATGTCGGGCATAACGTCAGACCTGAACTTGACTTTAAATCATGAACTTATACTTGATCTGAAATTTCAGCCTGCGATCTCACACCTGAGCTCTTACTATAATTATGAGCTCGACTTGAACTTAGACTTGAACTTAGACTTGAACTTAGACTTGAACTTAGACTTGAACTTAGACTTGAACTTAGACTTGAACTTAGACTTGAACTTAGACTTGAACTTAGACTTGAACTTAGAATTGAACTTAGACTTGAACTTAGACCTGAACTTATACTTGAACTTAGACTTAAACTTAAACTTGAACTTAGACTTGAACTTAGACTTGAACTTAGACATGAACTTAGACTTGAACTTAGAATTGAACTTAGACTTGAACTTAGACTTGAACTTAGACTTGAACTTAGACTTGAACTTAGACTTGAACTTAGACATGAACTTAGACTTGAACTTAGAATTGAACTTAGACTTGAACTTAGACTTGAACTTAGACTTGAACTTAGACTTGAACTTAAAATCTAGCCTACACTTGAACTTAAAATCTAACTATACTTGAACTTAAAATCTAACCTACACTTGAACTTAAAATCTAACTATACTTGAACTTAAAATCTAACCTACACTTGAACTTAAAATCTAACCTACACTTGAACTTAAAATCTAACCTACACTTGAACTTAAAATCTAACCTAGACTTTACCTTAAGTTTGAAAGCAGAATATAACCGAGACTTGACCCTAGGCTTGAACTTAAACTCAGAATAAACAATAAATAATCTTACTTTTGAGCATTACTCGATCAAATTACAACTAATCTACAAACTAGACTTGAACTTGCGCTGCTTCAATCCCAACTTGACTAAAGACTCAAGTCTCGCAAATGAAAGCAAAGTTCAAACCACATTTTGAAGCAACTACACCCCCTAAACTTTTTTATCCCAACAACAAAATGATTATTTCCATTAAATTTACAAATCACCGCAGAACTTTTCCAAAGGCCATTTATTAAGGGTTATTGGACAAAACATTTGGGGAGGAATGAAATGGCTGATAAATCTATATTTGCACATGCACTTGCATCTGAATACATACAGCTATCAAGTCCTGATGGGTGACTTCCTATACAGAGTAATGCATCAACGTAAAAAAAGGTCTGGCCCAAGTTGACAAGAGCAAAATGTTCCCTATTTTCCCACATTTAATCAATTCCCACAACTTTCTCTCACTCAAAACCCCTACCATTTACATGTGTAAACGTCATGTGCCTATAGCCCTATTATGTAATTTTACTTAAAACCAGCAATACGGCCCTACATATGTTTACCAAATGAGTTCGAAAATGTATTATGCACACTTAAGGTACATATACCATAACCAATTTGGCTCCATAAAGTCCTGTCAAAAGCCCCCAAAAGTTGCTACATTTACATAATTACAAAACCGTCTGTGAGCTTTAGAGTAGTATATATGTACACACATGTAATACATGCGTGCGGGGATACGTTTTATGAGAGACATGCCAGACCCATTAGTTTACATGGAATCAGGGGCGGGAGGAAACGAGATTTTTTTCATGTACATATGTATTAATAATTGTAAGTCTAGAATCTATCCGGCCAAGTTCTCACCTAGGAAGTGCATTTTTACGCTGCGTGATAGCGCGCCTCTCACCTCCACTGTACTATCCTGAGTGTGTACGTAGAAGCACACTTGCATGGACCCTTATCTATGTATGTATATAAATTACCCGTTTTGGTTTTTCTCGATTTTGAAGGTGAGCCCACTGTAATGTGCAACATTTTTTAATTTAAAATTGGAGTACAATTGCAGCCTTGTCATTTTAGCTTTTAAAATTGTGCACATTAGAGTGGGCTCGTAGTGAAAAAAATCGTTTTTCGTCGTCGTTTAATCGTCGTTTTTTAAAACCCGAAGTATTAATGTCACGGTGCGGAAAAAATTCATGATGTGGCCTTTCGTTGCGATAAATTTGAGATACACACTTGGCCTTTCAGTAGTTCAGTATGGCTGTAAAAAAATATTTTAATTTTCGGGCTTTTTCAGCTTTCTGACCTTCGAAATCGGTTTTATGAAAAAATGTTTTCTGCAAATTTTCTTGGACAATACTCTGCATCTACGTAGTCATATGAAAATTACGTGCGAAAAAGTGACTTTCTTGGCTATCCGCTTTGAGAAAAACACACCCCGCTCCACACTTTAAGCAACCCTTCCATGGGTGTCACAAAAACACCGAACTACTGATTTTTACGCTAAAACACTGAATCACTGAACCACTGAACTACTGAGCAACCGAACCCCCCTAAAACACTGCACAGAACTGACCTGCTGACTGCCGACCTCCCCAGAAACACTGACCAGTAACCAGTACTGACCTGCGGACTGTGCTGCATGCACTTCTGAACGTCCAAAAAAGTATGGGGCATAATTTTGGGATTAATTTTAGTTACAGAGCCGTTAAACGAAAAGACTGGCTCTTAAAAGAGTGAGACTGACTGTAAAAGAACGAGTTTATGAGACAAACTGAGTGAAACTGTTACATTTCTTTAGAAAAAGACTGACTGGGACTGATAAAAAGGGCTTCAATAAACTGCGGGGTCGCGGGCTCCCTCAATAAAATGCGGGCTGACGGGGTCGCGGGCTCCCTCATTAAACTGTGGGCTCAAGGGCTCCCTAAATAAAATTAAGCTCACGGGCTGACGGGTTCCGTCAATAAAATTGAGCTCATGGGTCGACGGGCTCCGTCCATTCAATTGAGCTCACGGGCTGCGGGCTGACGGGGTCCATCAATAAAATGCCCGCTCTAAAAAAAATAATAAATAAAAATTCCATTGAGAGAGCCCGTCAGCCCGTGAGCTTAATTTTATTGAGGGAGCCCGTCAGCCCGCAGCCCATGAGCTCAATTTTATTGACGGAGCCCGTCAGCCCGCAACCCGTGAGCTCAATTTTATTGAGAGAGCCCGTCAGCCTGTGAGCTTAATTTTGTTGAGGGAGCCCGCCAGCCTGTGAGCTTAATTTTGTTGAGGGAGCCCGTCAGCCTGTGAGCTTAATTTTATTGAGGGAGCCCGTCAGCCCGTCAGTTTAATCTTATTGAGAGAGCCCGTCAGCCCGTGAGCTTAATTTTATTTAGGGAGCCCGTGAGCTTAATTTTATTGAGGGAGCCCGCGACCGCAGTTTATTGAAGCCCTGATAAAAAGACTCGCTTATACAACTTGCGTACAGTATTAAGCAATTTTAAATTTTCGCGCCATATATTAAAACCCAAGAATGGAAATTAGCGCCATTTTGTATGCTTGGAGACTGAGTGGGAGTTTGACCCAAGACTTTCCTTGGGACTGATTGTGAGACTGAGTTGGGTTGGACTGATCTGCTTGGCATAAAGACTGACTGTAGCTATTACTGACTGTGAGTAAAATACTGTAAAGGACTGAGACTCATAAACTTCAAGACTGGATCCCACTAGTTGGAACTTCAAATTCTTTTAAAACCATAGTGTATCTGTATCGATTTCAAAATCTATACACTATACTTCGTCAAACTGCTCAACTGAAAGCAGCTGAAGGATAGAGGTACGAGTCCATGAAAATACCTAACAAATGAATACGGATAACTCGACTTGTCCGATCAATAACTAATATTATTTTCCGATGGCTATGGAATAATTTTTGGATTTATCTACAGGCTCTTGTTGGCAGAGGTCGGATATTTGTAAAACTCCCTCGAAGATCATTCATTTTTGGATAAAGATCGTGAGGTGAGGGGGAGCGAAATTAAAATGTTGGTTTCTGGCTATTATCAGTTCTCAATTCCAGCATTACTTCTCAAAATGACAATTAAATTGGCCGTAACAGTTCGCGTTTTCACGTTCAATTTCTTAGCTCAGATCCTCAAAAGTATTAATTTATAGCTTCTTATTAGCGTAAACAACATCCCCAACAATATGTTGCAGTCCTTTTTGAACCCCGTAAGGTCGCCAAATTATTCCAGAGATAGATTTAGAACACATGTAAGGTAAGTTGCCTAACATTTCAGGGAATTCGCACAAAAGCACTCACATAACCGTTCTGATCGTAGTGTCTATAAAAACCAAAGAACAAGTTGGATTCTATGGAACAGTGCCGATTGGGAAGGAGCTTGATAATTTTTAGTCACTTTCGGAAATACCACATCTTTTTAGCATGTGCCATAAATTCCGGTTCCTTGGGTTTGGGGTTGAGGAGCAGATCAAAAACTCAATTCCATTTGTTTTGAACGAGAACTTTGAATATTTCTTGGGTTGAAACGTCGTATGAACCAAATCTATGGAGTCCGTAGTAATTTATGAAACCATTTTGTTTTAGATTGTCTATTTCTTCAGTTAAGTTCTGCAGTTACTCAGGGTAACATGGAAACAAATAAATTTCGGTTTTCTTCAACAGGATCTTCTCAGGCGTCTGTATGAAGCCAGCATGCATTTTGAATTATGGTGTGTCTTATGCAAACCTTGTTGTAATCTGAAGAATAAGTAAGTAATCAGATTTTTATACATGTTTGCATCCGGAATTGTCGTCACAGAACGCAAACAAATTGTTGGCGACTGACGCTGCGGGTTACATGCAGACATGTGTAACCTCGTGTAGATTTCCCATAAGCGACGTCTCGTGATGACCCTGTGACGTCACACAAGTGTCGCCTCGGGCTATTTCTGTGTTTTCTGTGAAATACTGTGTTTAAGGCGAAACCAACGACGCGAATCGTTTCCATATAATACCAGGAGCTTAAATTGATTTTTAGGGCCCATTCGGGTAACAGGATACCAGGCCTAGGTTAGCATGTTTAAATGACGATTACAG
>CAMXBY010000051.1:0-39812 GCA_947179485.1 Allacma fusca | reverse complement strand
AACGTGATGCAGAGACAAATGTTTTGTTCCCAGTCAACCAATTTCTACCAGTTTTTCTTCAAATACCTTTAAATGCGGTCTTGTAGAGACATGCATTGGCTTTCAGATTAGCTATTCAGCAGGTCTCTACGTTACAAATTGTGGTCATGACCCCTTAAAACAGACGACCAGTTTGGGCAAATTTATCTTCAGGGCAAAGACGTCTACTGAATAACTCATCTGAACACCCTTGAAATTGTTTCTTACAAACAACTTCATTAATTCATTCAAATTCATAAAAATTATCTGAAACAAATCTTGAAATTTTAGTGAATAAGTTTATCCTTTCAAAACCAAATTTGATTTTTTCTTAAAAACGTGGCAATGATTTTCTGCTGTTAAGAGAGGAATTAAACTAAAAATAATCTTAAATTTTGCAAAAATTTCTAACGCAATTCGGTTTCAACCGGAAACGAGGGCGAGATGGCCCAAGCCAAGTTTGCAAACATGCTTATATTGTGTTGTAAGGGATATTAATGAGCTTTTACGCATTTTAATTTTTTTCGTGAAATTTGAAAATGAAGTTTCCTTACGGGATTTAGCATTGGAAAATTTAGGTTGGACCCTTTGCTCTCGAGTTAGAATTTAAAACTTCTCCGGGATTTCCCGCGCAAACCAGGTCGAGATGGCCAAACTTTTGGTCTCGCTGGGACATTGGGCCAGGTACCTAAGCCCCACAAAATTTCATTTCGAACCCGAGTGGGCATGGGGCGAGGGTTACTTGTAAGTGTGACATTCCGTATGTTACCTTTCGGATCTCAATTTTCTACAAGTAACTTTAACTAACTGTACAAAGTTCCAAAACTGTTCTGCAGATTTGTAGCCTATTCACGGAATCTACCGTCGCATTGCCTTCCTACCAAGTTTTGTAGACATTGGAAAAATGCTAGTCAATTAAGGCCAATAAAATATATTGCAGGACAATGTGACCTTTCTGGTCACAACACTGTTACCCAGAAGTGGTATTGGAAAAGATAAAAATAATTTGAGAGGTGACTGAGGCTGCAAGTGTCTTAGGGCTATACAAGAGCGTTGGAGTTGTCCTGCCCCTAGTCCCTAGCCAAGCCATGCTTGGTGGGGTCAAGCAAACTAAATATGGTAAATAAGTAAACTTAAAAGGGAAATTTTGTCGATTTCCGTAGAATTGCAAACAGATTTATTTCAAATTTCTAGTAATTGGCATAAATACTTAACCGCTATCCGCGGCAATGAGAAAATGTTTGGGTTTTCGCCCCGATTTTTTCGATTTGAGCTTCAGCTATCTACTAATTTTTCATACTAAATCACGAAACAGTATAGACAATTTATGAAAAACAAATTATTATT
Organism: Allacma fusca; assembly: GCA_947179485.1. NCBI lineage: Eukaryota > Metazoa > Arthropoda > Collembola > Symphypleona > Sminthuridae > Allacma > Allacma fusca. The sequence continues at coordinate 38,447 of CAMXBY010000051.1, read as the reverse complement.
TTAGATTTTATATTATTAAGATCTCGTTCGCATACATGATGATGCATGCTTATAAGACTTCGCGAGCAAACATTATTGTAAAGGTGCAACACAAAAATATTTAAAACTGACAAGAGTCCCATAGTTTAAACACTGGACTTCAGCAAAAAGTAATTTTTGCATTGTAAAATTTTAAACTCCTAAAGTTAGTGTTTTACTTCGAGCAATAAAATTTACTATAGAAGCTTCAAGTTTTGAAAAATTTTACAACGGCAAGTTCGTATGTAATGAAGTTATAAAATCCAAAATTCATTACTAATGAAACTTCATTTTGTATAGGCATTTTTGTGTTGTATTTTTTACTATTATCAAAATTTGAATCATTCACAGGCAGTTGTCAAATTTTTCTTTTAAAACCCGTGAAGCCTTTTTACAGAATAGAGTTGAGTGTTTACAACTTTTGAAATCAAATGAATATTGCAAAATTTTTAAGCATATTTGAAATCTTCTCTTAGCCCATTTTTTAAACCACGGACAATAATGAATTAAAACAATTGGATTCCTTTTTGGAAAATCAACATTATAACTTTCTTCAGACTGGAAGGGGTTGATTATGTCATACAAACTCCCATGTTTACGTTGGAGGATCAGTAATGGTCATAGTGTATAAATGTTTTCAATGCTCATTTTCATGTTTTTGCCAAAATGCCGAATATGCCTGCCCAAAATACCGGGCATTTTCAAAGTAAGGCATTTTCATTTTATTTTTGGCGTTTTTGGCATTTTCAGGGCATTTTCAGGTGGGCAGGCATAAAACCCAGGGCATTTTCATTTTTGCAACCCTGATCATTATTCGCAATCATTTCTAAAATATAAAACGCGTGATGGGGCGATAATTTCAAAACTTCCCTCCCTCTCCTAAACGCGCTTTATATGTTTGCAAGTACAAATTGCAAATTGTATATTTAAAGAAGTTCAGTAATGTTAGATTATAATCATACGGAGTTGTCTTTCAGAAGTAAAGGTCATTTAAAAATATTCTATTACAAAAAGACTATTTCGACAATGGAATATTAATACTGGCGGATCAAACCACTAGACTTAGTCGGTGTTGCTATTGGGAAATGGGGGTTATCCACCACCTTCCGTCCTGTGGCGACTTGATCCGCTATCGGATAACATCTCCTATTGGTTTGCGATTGCGATTACCAATTACCTTAAAGGCTAACTACCCGGCTTATTTATTTTATATTATTTATTATATATGAATGTATTTACAACTGGGGTGTATTTCTGAATCATGTGCTATTCGACTGAACCAACAACCGAAGAAGCCTCCCGAAGCCAGCAATAGCTGGCTGTGCAGTGCTAGTTACTTAATTATTAGAGACTATAATCGTTGTGTTTACATATATCTTTTAAACCAAACTTCCACCTCTAATTTTCTCGGCCTCCGAGGTCACATTTGAGAGTTTAGTTATGAAGTAAGACAGGAATTTACCATGGGGAAGTTACAGATGAATTAAAACTTCGGCGCCCCGTGTTTATTACAAACCCGACTTTTACGTAAGCTACAACAGAAAATAAAACATACATTTTTTTGGAAATTAAATTATTAAACAAAATGTAAATTAAATGAAACTGGCATTTTCCATCCACAATGACGGGTGGCTTGGTTGTAACTGTAAGTACAAACTAATCATTTTAAAACTCTTTTTGAAAGATGACTATGCCATGTAGTAAACGCTGTATGCAGAGCTTTTAATCCAGATTTACGCCTCTAATTTTCTGGGCCTCTGAGGTCACATTGTTGAGAATTTCGGCGCCCCGTGTTGAACCTACAAAGTTTTCTACAACAATTTTACAAGTGTAAATAAAATAAAAATTCTGGAAAGCCCCTACTATAACTGTAACTTTACTGTAACTAACTAGAATCATCCCAGCAGAATGGAGAAAAACCCAGTTTTACTAACGTGTAGAAGGCTTTGTTTGCTATTGTGGAAGAATATGATTTTGAGAAAACGCCATTGGGTTATTACGTGCTTCCAAGTGTTCCTACCCGTGGTTTTAGTTCTAGGGTATGTACTTGGGAATAAACCAGAGCAACGAGACGGACAGGGTTCGAGACGTATGGGAGTAATAGCTAGTCATTCTAGAGCAGTGTCGGCCCCGATGGTGAGAATCGCTAATCACTGCTGATCCTATACAACTATAAATGAAAATGTTCAATATTTAATTCTTGTAAAAATTAACTGTCATTTAGACGGAGATGAATATTGCCGCGATAGAACTGAATTTCACAAGAGTGGCGTACGTACCTAGCAATGCGTTTACTGATAAGGTGATCCAAAATGTTGCGGAATCAATCCGCGCATTAAATCTAGGGCCAATTGTTATAGGTATGTATGATTGGATCACTTATATGTGTGTGTAGTAGTGTTGGCAAGTGCGATACTGCGATACGATATTATCGCAAATATCGCCAAAAATTTGTGCGATATTAGTGGCGATACTTATCGCCAATCATGTCGAGAATATCGGGTATCGCCAATGGAAATGATTTTAAACTGCAAGTACTTTCTGTCATATTTCTTTCGTGTGAGTCAAGTAAAAGGGTACATAAGCAAGCATGCCGTCGCTGAAGAGGCAAACTGGAGTGTGTGCGCATGCTTTTGTACAGCACTTAGACCATTTTGCCTCTTCATCGACGATATCCTCTACCTTTTGTTTTTACAACAATACAATTCCAGACCTTGTAGGAGAAAAAACTTTTGAACGGTTCAATTAAAATTTTTTAAACAAGTGTAGAATGTCTAATATAAACTCTAGATGTGCAACTTGAGATTAAATTTTAAAATTTTCACAATTTTGAAATTTTGAATTGATAAAGAATTATAAAATTTAACTCATATATTAGATGCAATACAACCACATTTTTGAAAAACTTCAAGAAAATTATGAAGTATTTTTAAAATTTCAGTAACATCACATGACAGCCACAATGGTTGTCTTATTGTTAGATGTAATATAGGTATAAAATTCAATATTTTGCATACTATCTTCGCTCTCCATGTAATCGCCCAGTGATTACAAGATTCAGATTTTTCAGATAGCATTACAAATCTAATAGCTAGTTCCGTTAATGTTAACTCTTTATACTTCACGTGCTAATTCACTTTAGCAAAAAGTATCGGCGATACCCGATATTATCGCAAAATTGCATTCTACCGATACCGATATTCCCGATACTGACAAACTGGCGATACTTGCCAACCCTAGTGTGTAGTAACCAGAGCTGCGTTCAAGTTCAAGTATAACTTGAACAGTTCAAGTGCGTATCAAGTTCAAGTCAAGTCAAGTGCAGGCAATTTTGTAACTTGAAACTTGAACTTCAAGTTCAAGTAAAATTTTAATTTTAACTTGAATTTTCAAGTTCAAGTTCAATCAAGTTCAAGTTAATAATTTCCCTATCAGCACTGGTCTGTCGGCCATGCGCAAATTTATAGCAGATATGTCGGAATCGTGCAGTTGCATACAGCCGGGCGCTTTAATTTCGCAATTATTGCCAGGAATATCGTGCGCTTAAAATGTGTTCGTCAAGGCGCTTAATTTGCACCATAATATTCCCATGATGACTGCTTCTATTGATTTGGCGTTGTAAATGCATCGAATCGACGTCAGAATGATGTCAGAGTTGACTTTACTATATTACCTAATAGCTAACTAATACTACTTATGACTATTTTTAGGGCCAAAGTATTTAGGCCGAAATATTAAATAGTGATGAGAGTCGTCTCATGAAAATAATGAGAGATGTGTGCTTAAATAACTATTAAAAGAAGAGGCTCAAGTGTGGAGCCGTTGAGTTCTTATGAGAGACTGACTTTATTAACCATTACTAGCTTCCAGCTAGACTGCTGGAGGTGAGTTGGAGCCGAAGACGCTCCAACACATGACTCCTCTTATCATTACATTTATATGGACTCTTGGGTCCGCATACATTTATATGTTTATACATAAGGGCTCTCGTGCCCACCTTAATAATATTATGGAGTATATATAAACTGTGAGACCTGTCCTCACATCCTCCCCGGGAGGGGGGACTCTGCACGTCCCCGTGCAAATGACGAGCGTGAGGAGAAAATAGTACATGTGTATTAATAGAAATAAGGTTTATGTAAACACAAAGAGTTAGGGGCCAATAAGCCAAAACAAAAACAAACAGGGTATAAACCCAAAACGAATGATGAACTAAATAATCATGTCAATTAATACATTAAAGTAAATAATACAAGGCGGATTAAATGCCTATGAAATTTTGTCATCTGAAACATAAACGAATACATAAATACATACCACATGCATCATTATTTTGTTAATTAATTATTAATTACAGGTAATTAAATGACACTATGGATGAGATTTTATTGTTGCCGTGTAACCAAAGGTTCAGAATCCTATATCTGGGCCCGGTGTAAAAACCACACCCCACACATTCATGTGCATCATGTGAAATTGGGCACTGTGTCATAGAATTCCCATATAGCGAAGGTTCTAATATCCTAAATAGTGAACCGATAATTAAACAAAAATTTAACCCCATAAATCAAGAAAGGCCAAGTGAGAGCCGTCATACTTGTAGTGTAATGTTTTCAGCGCCAGACCTTACCCACGAGTGATAAAGGGTTTAAACGTACGGAAGCAAAGGTTAAACATATTTAAATGAGAAAAGGTTTCAGTGTAATGTAGTGTTTTCTCCTGTGTCAATCTGGCCAGCACGCCCTCAATATCAACACCTTATGTGGATCACGCTAAAGGCCGCGCAACCTTAATATGGTGCGGCTCACACATAAATTGGCCATAATTGAATTAATAAGATTAACAGTTAGTGATAATGTTGCATCTACTATATTCCATAATGACAAGACACCATCAAAGATGCCCATAAAGGTGAACAGGATAAAAAGATCAACATGGACCCAAACTACATCCATCCTTTAGCCACTTTACAAGAGCTCTCATATCAATCTCAATAGGGTAGATAATATACCAGAAACAAACAAAATAACAATAATTAGGTATGTATATTTACATACACATCGCACTACTGACGAGATTGATTAAGTATTACTGCCTTGATTAATTCTTTCAAAATTCGGGGGGTCTACTTTCCTCCAGCGGTATACTGCATCTGTAACGAAGATGTGTCCTGGTCTTGACTTTTAATTTCTTATTTGAGATTAGATGACAAGACGTCTTTTTAGGACCCATTCATGATTCCCTTGATGAGTATCCGGAGTCTGATCCATCCGAAAAATTCTGCGAGGTCATGGGTTTGCCTGTCGTTCTCCCCGGCCCACAGCATTGTTGGACCCCAACAATGGAAGGGTTATTAGGACCATCCGTAGGAAATCCCTGCACTGATAAAAGAGTAATATTAGTATTCCCTTTCACATCAAAATTAGCAGATTTATCGAGACTAAGTTATAAAATAGGCCCGGTGAACATAACGGAGCCGGGACACTGGTTTCAAAATCAGTAGTCCTTTGAGGTTCCGACTGTATGGATGAGGATAAAGGCCCACCAACAAAATCCTCACGTGACCTTTTCATACACGAAGACGGAACAGTCGTTGGATCCTGTTGGATTCGCTTCAGTGGCAATAAAGGTTTGTTATCCCTTGAATCTATAATTAGTGAAGGAAGATAATCCTCACCTAAATTGGCATCACATCTAGCATAATTATTAGCATATTTATTTATAATATTTATAATTACTTTTATTTGCGGTTCCGTTATATTTGGACCCCATTTTATTTCGTCCTTTGTAAAGCGCTGCCTCGGTTTATTTACCTGTAAGGCTTGGGCTGTAGGACAAAAATTATTATTGAGTTCCGTATTCGGAGCAAATTGAGAATCAATTAAATATTCCTGATAATCACTAAATCTAATTGCTGGTGACTGAATATCACTAAATGTAGTCTGAAATGATTGATCAGACATGATTGAGGGTTGACTGTGTACCCCTAGAGACTCATTAAAGGAGTCGTCAGGTTCGAGATTGTCGTTTGTGGGAAGAAGCATCTTAGCCTCCTCCCTGGATAACTTACGAGCAAGAGAGGCGTAAAGCTTCTTGCGACGGGAGCATGATCGTCCGGATGCTCTTCCGGGTCTCGGGATGATTCGAGAGAATCCGTGAATGGAGCGTCTAGATCCCGAGTACTCCAATCACTGTCGTTGTCGATCCACATGTTCTCTGAATCGTAGTGGCCAACTTTGTCTTTGCATGTAGTTCCATTGGGACCGTAGTACTCGATCAAATCAGCGTGGACATCCAAGTGAAGACCAAACCTGCGGTGAAAATTAAGACCTAATAAAACTAAAGTGTCCATTTCTTGGATAATGGCAAAACGGTAGTTATGACCCAGATGATCGGCACGATTTGTGTAGAAATACAGTATTGCAGACCTACAAAACGAACCTGTTTGAGTTTTACAAATTGTAGTAAAAGTCTGAGGATCGTGGTTAATAATTTTAATTGATTTAGGGCAATATTTAGTTAAGTAAGAGGCAGTAGTAGCTGCCATCGTGGAGATCATAGATCCAGTGTCTACAGTGGCTCTTAATGTGAGACGATGACCTGCGAGACGTAACGGGTAAACAATGTCCTTACGGGTATACGTGAGTTTACATAGACGGAGGACCTCTTGTATATTACAGACTCAGATGACACAGATTCATCATCATCGTTAGTTGTGGGACTGGAATCGTCCTCATGTAAAGTGGATCCGCAGTCAGGAATTGCCCGCAATACCATACGTTTACGGGACTTCAGATAGTATTTATTAATTAAGTTGGGAGTTTTAGAACCCTCGTTACAATCAACCTGTGGAAGAGATCGGGGAATCTCATCCTTGAATCGAGCCTTCTTTTTAGCCCGAGCAGGAGGCGGAATTATCGGCGGTTCGGGAGGTTCATCCGGCATGTCAATAATCACATTCCTGCAAACAGATGGGCAATTAGACGGCACAAATTGGTTAGGATTATAAATCTTATTTGAATGAGAGAAAGTTGAGAATTGTCGGACAATCGGGACCGACGTAGTTAAACAAGAGTTGCGGGCCTCCAGTTTCGATTTGGAATAGGGTACCGACATACTCGTTGTTGTGGAGAACTTGGAATGAGGCAGGTTGGTCTGGTCGTCCCCGAACGCCAGACCTAACAGTTTCCCGGATTGACTGGGATGTCAGGATGTCCTTGTGGCTCTGACCCGGGGATTGGACCAGTGGATTGTTGTTGCTGAGCATTACGGTACCTTCCAAGGAGAACGTGGTCCCATATTCTGCTGTTGAGGAGCCCAAGAGTATTGAGCTCTCGGGCCCTGAGGATAATACGATTTTTGTTGATTCTGGTAATGAGACTGTTGTTGTCCCTGATAATTATCCTGACGTGGATAGTTACGAGGGGCTTGGTAATTGTGTAAATTTTGTGAGTTTCCGCCCTGAGATGGATTGTTCCATTGCTGGGACGGAGGAGGACCGTCGTCAAACTGCATTAGATCCTGTGAGTTCGGAAAATATTGTTGACCATTATTATTGGGCACATTCCAATTTGAATTCTGACGTGAAGGTTGTTGCTGTTGCTGAAATTGGGAGGGAGGTCGAAGCTGTTGCTGGCCTGCGATAAACCCATTAGCACCTGGCACAAAATTGTTTACACTATTATTATTAGTAGTAGTAAGAATTTATCGATCAACTATTACCTGTGGACATCCCATAAGGAAGAGTTACCTTCCCCAGGGGGTTGCACAGGTAATAGTTGATACGGCATATGGTTGTTTCACACGGTTCTCAACTCTGGGCTTCGTGTAGGTAATAGCGTGTCAGAGCACCCCATGCTACACAGGTAACATCAAGCATATGTCGGGTTCTCTTACAGAATGTATGGTTAAACATTTTTTACCATCAGAAACTTCTCAGGCTCACTTAAGGCAGTATGAATTCTCTTGCGAGTATTCTGTGTAATCATCTCCCACAGAAACTCCACATAATCAAATATGAATACTTACAGCAAATAATAGTAACATTTTACCAGAATCGAGCCCAGATTAAATAGTAGTCTGCAAGCAAGGCACACTGACACTTAATCTTGTAGAAATATTTACTTTGGTGTACGGATGATCTCTCAAAGGATATTAGCGTACATATACAAGTTAATCCCTGTAATCCTTAGAAAATCTACTGTTTGGATACTCAACATTTATGAACGTAACTTTTAATTCTTCCGGGATTCCTGGTAAATTAATGAAAATTACGAATAAAAACTTATTAAGCTTTCCCGTCTATCCCACCAGTTTTCAGTTTGATATTATTTCTCCTTGCACATTCTACGAATCTGGAAAATCAGCATTCTTATGTAAGACTGGAAATAATAAAAATAAAAATAATATATCTTGATTAGCGCAAAAATTAGTACTGTTGCTGTCATGACTACGGTCATCGTTAACATTCATCATATCTTCATTCCTTTGACAATACTTGGAATAATTACACATTTCCTTCAGATTATCATTACTTTTATGAAAGAGAAGACCTTGCTTGAAACCAAATTCTTTGAAACATAAATTGTATTAACACTTGTACTTACCAAACTGTGTTGCTCTTTGTAATGATAAAAATGACAGTTTCGGACCGTAGTGATCTTACATAATTCACAAAGGCTTTCCCTGTTCGATGTGATCCTCCTTAAAATGAACTTCTAAATTATCCACTTGTTTATTTGAACAGAGAAGACAGACTATAGTTCCATTTTGAATTTACTTGATGCTGTGGGAGTGTAAGCTCTTGCGACTCGAAGGTTAATAATAATAATGTTTCGCATTTTAGGTCAACACTTACACATTCTAAGATACTGGAAAATGAGTATTATTAATATTACATGAAAAGTTTTGATTGTATCTCACAATTTATAATTAATCCCATACGTGAATTCTCTTAAAAATAAGAAACGAATATGTTTCTAATAGTTATTATATTTTATTGTTTCTATCCACAAACTCAAATAAGTTATGTTAAAATAAGGAAATAATTATTAGGAAAACAGACATATTTAACACTGATCTTGAAACACTTGAAGGTGCATGAAGCGTAATCAGTTCCTGCATTTAAATAAACGAGATTCACACACACAAATACACACAGATTATGACCTTTTGAATTGGATCGACAAATAAGTACTTTACCTTTAATTGAAAACAAAGTTTCCTCCGAGGTTGAGGGTACTTTGTACAGCCTCTCCGAGGGTACATGACGGGGGGAGGAATTTAAAGAAATATTCTCCTGTTCAGCAAAGCTCCTCATCTCTAAGTTAATTGGAGAGCTGGGTTCTTCAACTATGGCCAAAGAATTTTCATGAACGAAAATATAAAATAATTATTTGTATGTATCGAAAAGGTTTGTTGCTTACAATAATTAAGCTCTGGATCCTCTTGAATTACCGGGGCAGCTGGAACATGTTCATCATAATTTTGATTGTCCATGCCAACCAAAATTGAATCCAAGGGGCGTCTCACTGGAAAATACGAAACAAACACAATTATGAGCATGCATAGGATAAATACAGGGAACAAAAAAAATTAAGACAAGGGTACTTACCTTTTTTCCAGTAAAAAATACCAGCCAAGCAAAACAAACAAAGAACTAACCCCAAAGCTGCAATTTAACATAGCTCGCATGTTAGAAATAGGCATGTTAGTTACCAACCCCAAAAGCAAATGGAATCAACTTAGAATTAGTTACCTGATATAATTCCGATGTACCAAGAAGTAGACTCCGGAGGACCTGTAGGTTTCTCAGTCACATGTCTACACTCTCCTTGCTCAAGACCAGGAATATTACAGGTTTGACCTGGATGTACCTCAATTAATATGAAGCGACCCAACTTAACAGCAGAATCTACACATATCGCCGCAGTCCGGTATGTCTGTCCCCATATGCAATTAACGGAGCACTCCAAGTAACAGGTTAATGTAGAACAATTATCTGCATGGAACAAAAATAAGTTAATAACAAGATATGTAAAATCAAAGGAAACAAACAACTTACCCATTTTGAAGACCTTGAGAACTAAGTTGTTTATGGGAGGCCTCACTGAATAGACATATAATTTCAACGTGGCTGGGTATAATGCAGAGGTGGGCAATGTGTTACTGATGGTATACTATGTATGCACTTGAAATAATGATGCTGTCATGATTTCTTTTCACAAAACGATTAAGGGTTCAAATGGAAGATTAAAGCTTGTCTTTATTTCAATACCTCAAACAGTACATGAAAAACAATAAAGTTGGTTGAAGTATAAATGGAAGAATGGTTTCTTCTTCATTTCACTTAAGCAATCTTAGTTGTTAGGAATGCATGAAAAGTTTATTGTAGAAGTGCATTTAATAAGTGAATAAAAAACATTTTCCTAGCTAAAATTTTGGTAATGTATGAAAGAAGAACCTTGGAAGTAAAATTCAAAACTAATAACAAGTGAACATTCAAATATTTACAACTTGAAATTTTGGACAAACTGAAATTAAAATCCTACATCTAGTGACAAATGAAGCGTTTCTAACTTGAAATTTACTACGAAAATAAGATAAAGGGAAGTTAAACTCATAACTACTGACAATTGAAGCGTAAACTGGATAAAATGTCTAGCCCCCGGAAATTAATTATTATCGAACAAGAAGGACGTAACAATTTGGACATTTTTGGTAAGCATGTTTTAAGTATTCAACAAGGCAAGCAAAACTTTACGTGGTTTTTTGAAAAAAGCAAAGGGATTTCCAGCATTATACCGTAGTAAACCCTCGCTTGTTTTCTTCATATCAGTCAGCTCCTTTATGAGTACGTAAGAGCGGTACAGGGTACGCCAGAGTTTTTTTTCTTTCTCTAAAAGCAAACAAATGAATTCAGCATAGCTGTATGGTATATACACGCATGAAAATGCTAACCTGTAAGACCTGTAGACACAACAGTCGTTGCGTCCGTCTGGTCCTTTGTCTCACTTGTCTCCGGCTCATAATTACTCAGCTTAGCATAATATGAATGAGGGGTTGTATCCTCTGATGTTGCAAGGACCGAATCGTCTTCCCTTTTTGTGTTCAAGTAAATTTTTCCCTCCGTGGAAAAGATTGAAGGTGTTGTATGTTCAGTTTCCGTAGGTTGAAAGTCTCTTGTAAGGGTCTCCGTAGAAAAGATGGTGCTCACTTGCATAACTTTCTCAGTTTGAATGATACTTGTAACAATATCAGTAGGAAGGACGGGGTTCACGGTTGTAATTTTCTCAGGATGATTGACAGTATGAACATATTTGATTGAGTTGACTGAAATGCAAAATATTAAAAATATATTGTCTACCTAGTATACTTAAAATATACCTATACTTTTAATATTTACTAAAATTGCGCTGTAAAAATGATAAAAAATACTTTTGAATCTCCGGATGACATTTGTTAACTGTAAGCATTCTTTTTCACTTTTCGCTGCAAATTGAGTAATTTCACCAATTTTACCACCATCTTGAACACAGAACGCAACTTTCTGAACAGAAATAATAAACTTATCTCCAGCGTGAACACACTTTTCACAAATATTTTGACCACTGACCATAGTCAGGATGAGCAGTGTAAACAGTAGAATATACATGTTTGTATGATTTGAAACGAAAGAATGGATCGAATATCCCTTGCTAGTCTTGTTTTTATATATTTTCTGTCCATCCGTACTTGCTAAATACAAGCAAGCATGAAAGTGCTTGCACTATTTATTTCCCGTTATTATTGTCTGAAGTACTGAAACAAAGACAAGACAAATTTAGACGGACTTGAAATTTGATCTCTATTGATTACCATGATGTTGATCAAGTTTTAAGTTGCTAATGCCCAACAGTGGTACTATAAACATACGTAGTACATATATCACGAGGTTCTTTGTAGAGAAAAGATGTTTTGCTGAGCTCACGAGGTCACCGAGCTAATGATTTAAAGACAGTTTAGCATGAATTAGACAAATTACCTTGTAATGAAGTGGAAGACGAAAATGTGTACATAAAAGGTCTTGATGTTATAAGGGGCCGTTCAAGTAATTCATAACGCAGGGGTAGTGGGTGGCCTTACAAACTAACGTTATGCTTGGTTACCTGCATCGGGGGGTCGTAGATCACCTTGGTACGTAACGCCATGTTTTGATGATCCTTCTTACCTCTGAAAATTAAATGACTCGATTTTAAGGCTTCGAAGTTTACGACGATTTGGTGTTCCTATTATAGACATGTTCAGATTGCTCTGCGCATGACACGGAGGGAGTGTGCATAACTTTCCGCGAATTCCGAGACTGGTGCTTAGCTCATTTTCAATTATCATTGAAACATATAGGACTGCCAAATTAAAACTAAAATATGAGTGTTTTTTCAACTTCGATAATTGCTAAATTCTTTGAAAATAGATTATAATTTTTGACTAGAGGAAAAGACCACATAAAAAGTAATTATAACCATCAGAAAATTGGTCAAAGGGAGCAATAACATTATGGGGCATGTTGAACCTTGAAGAGGACCCACAAAAAATACATCAAAATTACCATATTACACTGTAGAGGTAAATTAACATTAAAATATATCTTATACTGAATCTAATGTCAACCCACAGTTTTATGACCATTCATGTGTACGATTTTTAACCATTAAAAATTTCTTAATCCATTCATTCCTGTCCTTTTCATTGACTGGAAGGCGAAAAAATTTCCAAGGGGAATTTTTTCGTTATTATTGTAACAAAAAACAATACATGTGAGCATTTTCAACTGATTAGCGTTTATTTACCTCATCAAAATCAGTTTTTCTAATTATATAAACTTGCACTTAGTGGTTTTTCATAGGAAAACAACAATGAGCTAAGCACCAATGTGCTTTGAAGTTCAAACTTCCGCGAAAGAAGAGAGAACCGCGCTCCAAATATTTTAAGATTTTAAGTATTTTGCATCATTTATTGAATTTTGTTTATTAATTTGAAAATTTTAAATGACGCAATTTATTGCATGTGGAGCATGTTTCGAGCCCCTTCGGGGTACCCTGGAACGCCGCGCTTCCGTTACGGTTTGGCGAAAAAGGAGGGTGAGGGAAAAAAACCCAAACCTTACCCATCGTCCCACCCTTCCTTCGTACCTCGTTCGGAAGCATGCATAATATTTAAGTTGAGGTAGTAATTAATTTTGATGTTTACAGAAGTTGTATCTGCGTCTGCTGCAGAGGCAGATCGTTTGGAACCCATTGGGCAGGATTTTTGTGGAACATTTGACTGGAATAATAATCCTCCTAAGGATTCTCAATGTGTTACATCATCATGTATCAAGAAATGTGGGGATCCCAAGTCTAATAGGAGGAAATCAACTCCACCTGTTAAGAACGCTGCTATTGTGAAAATCATCACTCAAAAAATGAAGGGTACCGATGTCCCTACTAGACTAAAGCGAGAGGCACGACCTGACAAGATATATTCCAAGCCGTACCCGAGTTACTGTGCAGCGTGCAAGGATGGATTTGACAGGCAAGATATCATGAAGACTACGTTTGCTCAAATTGACTGGGCATGCAAAGATTGCGACGAGCGTCAGATCACTCTTACGCAACATCAAAACACCATTACCATGCTGATGAGCGATTTCAAGGATATTGCTATGCATTATGTAATTAATAAATTATAAGCCTTTTATGGAAACTGTTTGTTTCTATCAATTTATCACGTAACCAGTTTTAAATTATTGAAATTATTATGTAATTAATTTTTGAATCATTTGTAATCTTTTTTTATTTCTGATTAATAAATATAATACAATCTGGATCTGGAAATACATTGCTTCTAAGTCTATAATTATCATTTTGTGTCTGGCTGCAATCAATCATAAGGTATCCATGAGGAACTGAAATACACTGCTTATATGCATCTTCCATAAGCTCATGCTTTTTCCCACAAGTCATTTGACATCCAATCTTATTCACAACTTGAGTTTCCCTCGGGTTCTTGAATAAGCAAATATATTTGGCATTGGTTGTTAAAGGTCTAAGTCTATCATGAAAAAAGTTTTGTGTTATGAAAATGATGGAACAATTTCGATGATGGCTACCTCTAACAAATGCTTGCATGACATCTTTCGATTTTGAAGCTTCCTCCATTAGATCATCAAATATGTAAAGATATGGATTGAGCATGTCGTCGCCGTATTCTTTAGGCAACCCGTGATGAAATTGTATTTCAGGGAATTGTTGCTTCATTGATGCAAATTCATTGGGTTGATCAATACCGTAGCAGTACACAACATGCTCTATGGTTGGAAAAATGATTTCATTCCTTCGAGATATAATGCTTTTAGTAAGCTGGGATTTCCCGCTCATAGTTGGTCCCGAAATAACAAAGTTAAAAGGTGCATGCAGAGTGTAATCAAATGTAGGTGCGTCCATGATGAAACAATAATGTGAAATGATTGAAAGAGTGGAAAATTATATGATTTTGTTTTTTTACATTTGTTTTTATTTACACATTATTCATACATATTTACAAAATTATTAACAATATATTTTTTCTACATCATTCATCACAATCAATATTTGCAAACTTATCATCTTCCATTATTTTAAGTAACTTATCCAAATTATTATGAACCTCAACGTCCCTATGCCCATACGCTAAACTTATATTAAAAGTACTGTGATACCTCTTATTATCAAAAGCATTTAAACCACGTTTCTGTTCATTTACATTATATTACATATGTCCTATTGAAGTTATTTTTCTATATCTAACCATTTTAGTTTCCCATGCATCATTTAATACTCGATCAAAATCATCAAACGTCTGATGATTCTTAACATAAGATTTTGGAATACCCTTAGCTTTCTTATCGACTAGACCATCATAAGTTAAGTAAGCATACATTTTAGATTTTAAAAACCGGAAAGACTTAATCGGATGCCCCGCTGAGACATCCTTCATAACACCTCTAACTTTTTTATTATCTTCTACATACAACTTGCCCCACTCAGCATTTACACTACTACAAGGCTTAAAATTAGATAAGTCAAAAATTTCATGATGTTCCCTCATATCCTTATATACATCTAAACTATGATTAGGACTCCCTATGCTTACCATTAAACTATCTGTGTCTGTACCTATAAGTTTCACCTCGCAATTACTATCGCTATTATACTTTGCCTTAAGATAATTATAGTAAAAGTCATACATTATAATTTTACTAATATCTAAACATGAAATTCCTGTATAAATGGGTTTATTTAAATACGCGGTTGTTGTGCGCATGACGAATAAAGCAATATTGGGAGTTATCATAATGATATCTTTCAACGAGGACTTACGGGAAAAGTTTAAAACCCTATCATTGAACTTAGAATTTGAATTTTTATTTTTAGTTAAAACATGAATCACGTATCTATTTCTAACCTGTTCAATCGACTTCCCGAAGCAAGTGTTCACGCATAGCTTCCAGAAATCCTTCGCAAATTCCGTGGTAGCTACCTTCCGCTGCTCGGTACATAAATCGATGAAACACCTCAACCAATCTGACTGCTGAAATTTTAAAATTCTATGAACCCTATCTAGCGACATCCCTAATTCAATATACTTTTTGAGAGTCCTATAATGAACTACGTACTTAGATTTTGGATGCAGATCAGCAATAAGCTTGCCTACTTTCATAGAGCCATGAGGTAATTTCAAGTCACTTTGCAAGTCAACTTGATGAGCAGACATTTCACTGATATCCACACATCGCTTTTGCGGTGCAAGAGGATAGTCATTAAAATAATAATGCTTATCTTCATGCACAGAAAGATCAACCTCAAAAAAGTAGCCTTCTGCGCCATCATCAGGCAAGTTCATAATATTGTCAACTTGTGACAAATACATGACTTCTTAGTCTGACAGCCAAGCAAAGTTTTTTGTGGGCAGATACGAATCCATTGCCTTTGCATACAACGCATTCGCATCCCAATACATAATGTATTCACAGTCTTTGGATGGATTATAAGTTTCTGGGACATACTTATTATTAGCATCTGCATATCTTTTAGAGCCTGAGCCAGCGTAACCACCCCTAAGTCCAACCTCTAAAAATACATACATATCGCTATCTCTGATATAATCCAACTTAACCTTGCTATACTTTAATGCAGCCTGCCAAGTTATCATTGGTAAACTGAAAAAGCGAGCAGGGTCCAAGTTAAATGAACTTATGAAAAGATCACGGAAATTTTGAAAAATATCAGCCAACAAGGTGACATCTAACTTACAATAAAAATTGCAGTATTCACCCATATCCTTTATACCAAACTTTTCCCAGACCAATTGAGCATACTGATAATCAGCCGGACTAATATGCTCGTCCTTCAGTTTGGAATAAAATGATTCTATTGGCGGAAGTTCCGTTTTCACCAAGTCAGAAAAGGAAGTTATGGCCTCATAAGGAAATATACCCTTCTTAAAAAGCAGATGTTGATATGCTGTAGCATTAGGATAATCCTGACTAAAAACCTCCTTAGTAATTTTAAACTTTTCGGAACCTTTCTCGCCTAATACCCCTGCAAGTTTATCCAAGGAACTACTCAGAAACTTTAAACTGTCAATGAATACTAACCTTTTATTAATTTCCATAGACAAAAACTTTTCTGAACTAAGTGGAATAGCAGTGACTCAATGGACTCATGGTCCAGATTTTTCACTATAGGATGACTATCGTAACCACAGAGATTATGCACCACAACCGGAATTTTTTTTACAATAACTAGCTTTTATGTTGCATTTACTATGAGCCTGCCCTATATAAATATGTGTAAAATGGTCGTGATGCTCCACACTCTTTTCACCATCCTCCCCAAATGGATCAATGAGTCCTTCACAGAAATAACAAATGACCTGGTTAATGGAATTCATATTTGAAGGATAATTCCTATAACGAGAAGCCTCTGCCTGCCTATGTTCAATTTCTTCCAAGAGGTAGATGAAATGCCGTTTATATCCATAAAAAACGTGTCCATAAGATTCTCATCATCACTTTGAATGTGATAAGTGCTCTTATGCCTAAGGGATCCGTTGGGACCTACACAGATATATGAGTATGAGCATGGGATGTGCAACTCTGTATATTCCCTTGTCCCAGCAGTTACTGTTGGCTGAAATTGGTAGGCATGTGGATTCGGAACTTTGCCATATCTATCAGCTTTCGTCGGATCTTTTGGAATAAGTTTGGACTCAAAGTCCAAATATATAACATAAGGGGCGGGAACCATATAATTGAAACCGTCGAATTGAATTTTAGACTTGGGGTCAGAATTAAAGATGGCCTTTTGAGCTCCAATAGAAGAACAGCGCTCAATATGCCGGAGCAAAGTGTCGGCGGAACGAAATGTTTGTAAACAATATCTGCAAAGATGCACTCTATATCGGAGCTGAGGATGACAGAACAAGCTATCAATATCCCTACACAATACGAAATGTTCGTTGACACTATCGTCAACTCGTGTTGGAACCTTCTGAGTGGGATCAATTATGTTCTCCTCGCGATCTTTCTGAATGATCATGAAGAGGTCTATATTGTAATGACTATTTTTGTTAATTAATGCCCTATGCTTCCTTTTTTCAGTGGTAACCGTATCATTAATATTATTACTATCGATTGTCTTACTTATATACAGAGGAAAGGTATTTCTATGAATCATGTTTCTACGTTTAGTGCTGTGTGCCCTGGCATCTAAATTATCGAACTCACTATGGCTAGCTGTAATTCCAGTATCATGAAAGCCAAAAATATTAACTGAAAGGAATGGGTTCTGACGTTCAAACCTAGGGACCTGCTCTAGTGTCATTGGCATATGTATACCTGTCAAATCTAACTGCCTGATAATGCATCTGTAACGTTGCATTTGCTCTTGAGCATTATTATTTAACCCTCTTATACCTGCAGCAATTGCAAATAAAAAGCATGAGTCTAAATCCCTAGAACTTCTATAACGCTGTTGGCTAGGATGTACTTTTTCCTGATTGTAAGCCTTTGCACTATTGTTAACATTAATAAATAAACATTTCTTATTTTCATCAAGAGCATTCTGAAGTAAGTAAGGTATTTTTGTGTATGTACCACCCCGCATGGGTTGATACTTTGTAATAATAAAATCTAAACTGGGAATATCTATCAAAACTAGCCCCGATCCATTCTCACAAAAATCTTCAATCATAATTATGAGTTTCTGAATAATTATTTCTATAGTTAAGTCAATAGCACTTTCATGAAGAATTAAATGTGATAAAGATGACATCCACTTTGATATTCTCTGGGAGTTACCCTCAGAGTCTATCTTTTCAAAGATACAATTAATATGAAATATTATTTTTAAATTCCTAAAAACCTGTAAATCATTTTTGATTTGTTGAACTACCTGAGGGCTAATAGCATCCATTACCCCTCTTCTATCGTTGGAATGTGACATGCTACTAAGATCTATTCTATAGGATTTCAAATTTTCAGATATGTTAGAACTAATGGGATAGAGTTTAAATGTAAATTTATTACGTTTTTTAGTACTACGCTTCTTTCTTACAGAACCATTGTCCCTAGTTTCATCATTTACATCTGTTGAGAAGTGAAATGGCATAGTTTTTTCTACGGTGTAGCAGTAGTAATTGTTATTGATATTGTTTTTAATTGAAGAACGTGAAATTATTTTATTGAGCTATTTTTGTCATTTCTAAGTTATTTGACAATAGCGAAAGTATTGAATATTACTTTCATAGTAATAATTGTAAGGCAAGTATTATAAAATGTAGCATAGCAAGCGTATGTAAGTATTAGTACATTGATCTGGTTAAGATGCAATGATGACTAGCGCTTGTAAGAGAATGCATTGAGACACGGAACTGTTAACATCTCAATAAATACTCTTGTTAATCTTTGGAATAGTAATTCTTGTATTCGGGCGAGTCAATGACTTGATTACACTTGCAATCTGCAACTTTCATAGTAAATCAAACTACATCGGGATTTTACTGTTTATCAGTCACACACACCTCAACATTGGTCCTTCGAACCGGATAGTGTCTGAATAGTATTTTTACTGAGGAGTTATTGTGGTGACTGACACAATGGATGTTCTACTCGCAAGAAGAAAGTTACTGAAGTCAAAGTTGAAAGGATGATGATTTGGTACTTAAATTGTTAAGGATAAATGACTAAGGAATAGTCTTTTAAGGCGGAAGTCCCTTTCACTAACTTCCTAATTATGAACACTCGCTAATAAGGGGTACGATCTAAGTGATACGAGTAATTATGTAACCAGGGGTAATAACTTATGAACCAACACAAGTAACTTGGATGAAATAATTAATACTATAATTGGTTTATTAATAATCAATATTGTCAAAGGACAATAATATCTTGTGACTTTCAAATACTTCCTTTGAGTCAGAGTCTTAATGTCTTGACTCTCCAACACCCACTGATCTCCCTCCTTCGTGAACACAGTCACTCGTAGGATCACAGTGTATAGATTTACATTACGGATTTACATATCCATATCAACTTCCTGAGGAAATTGCACAAGTTAAAGTATATGTATTTTCATATGCTTACATGCTCCCTGCTACGGAAGATTTCGTCCTCGAAATCCCGAAAATTAAAGATTAATTTTTGGAAAACATGGTACATACAAAATACAAAAATGAAATGATAAATAGTAATCAACATAATATATGTTTTTCTTTCAATTATACACCCAAAAAAAAATCTAATAATGTGCAAACACAGCACGAACTGGGCACTGCATATACTTGTGTCCCAATTCATAACAAGCTTTACATTGTAATAGGAAACTTTCACACGTAAACATAGTATGACGAGTTGTCCGGCACTGTGAACATAACTTCGGAAGATGAACAATCACATATGGATCCATATCGAACAAAAATGGATAGTCATCAGGATACGGCCTCGGAATAACTTCCCTTAGGAATTTTGATTTCCATTCGAACAGAACTGGAGGTAACAACTTAATAAGTTCCTTCTGAAAGTTCCAGATAGCTTGAGCCGAACCTGAAATATGGAATAAACGCTCACGCATGTTAAACTGCCAGAGATCAACTTGAAAATCGTTTAAAAATCCCTTCAAATATCCCTTTTTAGTTCCCTTAGGTCCCATGAAAAATCCAACGCACTCCACCGGAACACGGATAGTAGTGGTGTAAATTGGTTGACCATTCTCAGACTTCGGTTGACAAAAATATAACGAATCCTTAGGAAAACGGATGTAAGGAGGAATTTCATCTTGATGATTCTTCATATGCGAAACCAGAAATGATAGCACAGGCGTAGGAAAATTACATCGTTCGCAGCGGGCCTCATTATTCGGATGCTTGATAGACATCACGTACTCTGGTCGTTCAGGAGCCAATTTCATAGTAGACTTCAGTTTCGGTGAATCCTTAATAACCGGCAAAGACTGAACGGTAGACGAACCAGGTTGATTAGGATCTTCCTTAGGAAATCGTAATCCACGGTAATGATTGATGGTATCCACCACTCTGTCCAATTCTAACGCATCTTCTTCTCGAATCTCAAACAAATGTTGTAGATTTCGAATAGCCATCACGGATTCATCCCGAGCTTCCCGAATCATATTAGAATACTTAGTCTCCATTATAAGAACTAGGATCATAAAAATCAAATAAAGTTTACATTCGTCATACCAGATTAGCATCATGGGACAATGTCACGTCGCTATGTTTCGCATTACTTAGAACATCATTTTATATACATAGATATTAATCATACTTAAATATAAGTAAAATTTGTATTAAACTTTACAGACTCACAACTCACTAGGCACACTACACTCGAATTCGAGGGAATTATTCCCAAAATAAAACTTACGAATGTCCACAAATGTCCAAACTAAGTACGTAACTGAAGGAATGTAGTGTGACTTCCAAATTATAATCGTAGAGTGAGTGGTCTGAAATAAATAAATAAACTGACATATTAGTTATATATCTTGATACTTGGTATCACACACACATAATAATAATGTATTTTGAGTTTAAATTACGCACAACATACGTACTTAATTTTTCAACACAATTAATTGTAAACTCAAAAACAGAATTAATTTTCCTTAGGAAAATTGAAATTTTGTAAGCAATTATTTATAAGCTTTGACTATAATCAATATTTCTTATAATAATTCTAAAAGCAATTATTACTAAGCTAATTCAAGCATAAACACTGCACTGAACTGTAGAACAAGCTAACAACCAAAAAGTTAATAATGGCTGACACCACGCTGACAAAGGTCACTAGTCTTTGTAAGAAAATGCTTTTGGTTTGATTGCGGCCTGACGCTTAGGGCGTGCCTTAACCTCTGAGGGATCAAACCTTGTAGCTTTTTGAAATAATTCCCTTGAAACCCCTGACGCTGATAATCTGCGTTTACCAGAATGACAAGGATCTTCAGTAGGCGGGTCTAACTTGTCTTCGAACACATCTTCCCCTAAACACACGGGAATATGAAGTGGAAAATCTGTAGAAATAACTACATTAGTATGTTCTAATGTAACAGGAGCACTAGCTATACGCTGTCTTGAATCAACAATTCGTCTAAATTTGGCAGCAGATGGAATACAATCTGCACACTTAAGAACAGAATTTCCTGAGTCTGGCACTATCTCTAAAGAAATAGGATTTACTTTAATAGATGTAGATTTAGCACTAATTTTTGTATTCACAACTGTTGCTGAAACTATGTTAACTGTTTTGTGTAATGTTGTAGGAGATAATAGTTTTAAATTTTTAGTTCCTAATTTAGCATTCTTTTTAGAAACTTTTCCATAAGTAACTGGAGATTTGAGTTTAGAAGTCTTAGTTAGCAATCTTTTAGATTTGCGTGGAGAGAATGCAGGATGCTGAGGATTCACAAATGATGCACTCAATGGGCTTTTCTCTGCAGTGGGTTCAAGATGTAAATGAGACTGAACTGGAGCACACACAGTAGAAGTGATGATGGACGAGACTGGACTGAGAAGACGGCTCGTCGTTGTGTGACTCAGCGTTGCCAAATCAGTACTCTGAGTACCTATATTAGTATTAGCACTTAGCACTACGTTCGATGTTGCAACCATGTTTGGAATGCAAGCCTCAAAAAGTGTTCTCATCTCCTCTCTCACACACTAAAAGTACTTTTTCTCCCAGCGTAAATTACAAATGAAAGTTCCTAATGTTGTATATCTCATTGCACACTCAGCTAAATAATTTCTTTCCTCTTGATGAGCTATTCTAATGCTTTTACTAAAATGCATTACAATTCTACTCGTAAAAATCAAAGGAAAAGTTGTGTAGATAGAGTTGTGATGAAAAAATTTATGTTCCTGAGTAATAAGATTCGTATCAATATCAGAACTTGTATAAATGTTATTTTCAACTGTTTCACTAGTTTCAAAAATTGATGAAATGTCAATCATCAACTTATCATGATTATGAGCTAATATAAGTTCCTGACTTGAAATTATGTCTGTATTCTCAGTCGAAATGTTAGTCTCACATTGCCCCGGCAATGTATTAGTATTGTGCACAAATAATAATTCAGAGTTATCAACTGAGGATTGAGCTGACTGAAAACTATCATTCAAAGATTCTTGTAAATTATTTGACAAACTTATTATAGACAAGCGTGTACGGTGTAAATAATCATTCAAATAATCATTCATAGGATTATCTTCCTGAGGAACATTAGTATCATCTTCTGTAGGTAAAAATCTCAATGAATCAGGATTATTCACAGAAGTTATATCACTGTCAACTGAATAAATAGATACAGATTCCTTAGAAGAGTCTGAAGAAATATGAGGATTATTTTGTACACGATAGTTATTTCCAAAAAATAGTTCACCTGGAATAAAGTTCTCAAAAACTTCTGCTTCAGGTTGAATTCTTTGAAAGTTGCCAAATATATCAGTCGTAGCTAAATTATTTGTTATATTTGTGAAATTATTGGTAGCATTTATAGGAGTAACATCCATATGTAGATGAGTATCATTATTTACTACTTCAACAATTGTAGGTTCTGTAATCATGTCATTTGAAAGAGTACTGAAGTTATGCAAATTTTCCTGAGGAAAAGTCATTTCATTATTCAATGTAAACTCATTCATTACATTAGAGTTAGGATTTATATTAATTGCAAAATTAATTATAGGACTAGAATTAGGATTAATATTTACTGGCACAGCAGAATCAGAATTTTCTTGCGATTTGTCAGTACTTATAGTTATTAATCTTATTCTAGGTCTTTTAATTGAAGGTAATGTAGGAAAAGTATTTATAGTCCGTTTACTACGTGTATTTCGGTATGGACCAGAACTGAGTCTTGAAGTCTGTTCTGTCTCATGAACCGAACTTTCAGCAGTATGTAAAGACGTATTTATATTAGAATTTATATTTTGTCCAGTAGATTCATCTACTTGAGATAAACGTGAATTACTGTTAATATTTCGAAAATCTCTGCGCTGAGAATCCGAATTATACGGAGTAACATTTGAAGTTATTCTTGAGGAATAAACTTGAGAGTTTCTGTTTGTATAAGTGTTATTCGCAGTAGTACTACGCTCACGAATGTCACTTAAATTAGAAGAAAAGTACGATGTTGAATTTATACTTCTAGCACGATTACTGAACTGGTTAGCTATTCCAGTATCCGTATGTAGTATTGTGGTATTAACTGGAGGATTGACGGAATGCGAGGGAAACGAGTTGATCAGACTGCTTCGACTTGCCCCACCAATTTACAAGTCACTACTACTATCAGAGCTTTGAGTATCTAACGATGGAATATTTCTTCTAGTATTTACATATTGTCTCGTTTGTGGTCTTTGCACATCTAATTCTGAACCACAAAAGTTATGTAAACTGTTATTGTCAATATAAGTATTTCCTTTAGGAAAAGTCAACGGTTGAAAAATTTCACACCAAGGTTCTGGAGATATGTACGGTTTAATATTTTCTACGTGAACATTTCTATGTCTGTTTCCCGATGTAGAAACAATGGGTTTAACTTCAAAATAAGAGTTACCTAATATACGCACAATTTCATATGGAGATGACCATTTTGGTCCCAACTTCGGACCATCGTGAATCCTGAGCACTACTAAATCACCAACTTTATACACATGTACACTCCTATTTGCATTAAAAGCTTCATCTCTACGTTGTTGTTGAACTTTAGTCAAATTAACAGCATTTTCTGTCGCCTGCAACAGTTTTTGCTGAGAATCTTCTGGAGAAATGTCATTTTCAGGAGTAAGTACCGGAGTTATCAGGTCGAATTTAGTAAGTGGGTCACGTCCGTGAAAAAGATAATACGGAGAATAGTTCCTTGATTTACATGAAAATTATGCATACGAACTGCTAATGGTAATAAAGTGTCCCATTTAGTAAAGTCAGTAGATATGTATTTCCTTAGGAAAGATTTTAAAGTACGATTTTGACGTTCCACAAGTCCATTTGACTGCGGGCTATTTGGCATAACAACAATATGCTTAATACCATTAGATTGAAGATAATTTCTAAATTCACTACCCGTGAAATGAGTACCACCGTCCGTTACAATTTCACGCGGACAATGATGTACCGAAATTATTGCAGAGTTTAAAAGTCGAACAGAATCTTTAGCTGTTGCCGTACGTGAAGGAAGAGCAAAAACATAACGCGTAGTATAATCAATCATTACCAGAGCGTATTTATTTCCTCTGGAGGAAGTGTCTAAAGGTCCTATATAGTCTAACGCAATTCTTGATAAAGCTTTTGACGACGGAGGCAAAGTCTCTCGTTGCCCCACCGCGAGTGAATTGCGAGGATTATGTAATTGACAAGTTTCACAAGATGAAAGAAATTTACGTACATCCCGGAACATATTTTTCCAGTAGTAACGTAAGTACAGCACTGAGTAGGTCTTATAAATAGAAGCATGACCAGTTGTGGAATCTTCATGAATTAATTTGAGTATTGAAGCACGCATAGATCGTGGAATTACCAATTTCCATGGATTTGCAGATAACCCTTTGTCAACACGGTAAAGCAAACCATGAATTAAGGCAAAGTTGTCTCCAAAAATATGAGGATCACTAAGGTAATCTCCTTTCTTACGGAGCATCACCATAATATTACGTAAGTATTCGTCCTCATGTTGTTTTTTGCGAAATAATTCTACATTTCCACCAACGGTAGCATTGATGACCATGTCTTCTGCTCCAATTTCCTCTTCAGTAGAGTCAGCTAAAGTCGTCCGAAGATGACGGATAACGGCACGGGAGAGGCAATCCACATGAGCCATTTTGTTTCCTTTGACATTTTCCATGGTCATGGGTTGAGCTGCTAAAATCATGGCCCAGCGTGCCACTCTATTGTGAGGATCTTTGATCGTTTGGAGATGTTGGAGACTGTGATGATCCGTGCGAATATGTACAAGTCGTCCATATACATATTGCCTGAATTTCTCCAAACCCCACACAATAGCTAAACATTCCCTCTCTCGAGCGTCCCATTTCTTCTCTGCATCTGTCAAATTCCTTGAGGCATAATGAATTGGATGTAGGTTCTTACCATCTGTAGTTTGGTGAAGAATAGCCCCAATTGCGTATGAGCTTGCATCTGTATACATATACAGCTCAGCATCCGGGTTGAAAAATAGAGGGACCGGTGCACTCACCAAGGCTATCTTGAGTTGACGAAAGGATTGGTCACACTCTTCAGTCCGTTGGAATGTAACTCCCTTCTTGCGGAGTTCATTCAGTGGACGGACAATCTTCGCATAATCCTTGATGAAATGCCGATACCATTCCGTCTTCCCTAAAAATCTTCTGAGGGATGCTAAATCCGTGCAAGGCTCCATACTCATGATGGGTTCCAACTTTACAGGTATGGGAGATTTTCCTTCGGCGCTGATCCGAAGTCCTAAAAATTCAATCTCCTGGAACCCAAACTTGCACTTCTTTAATTTGTACATCAGCCCGAAGTGTTGAGAACGGCTAAGTACAAGTATAAATCGACGCAAAAGTTCCTCAAAAGTACCTGCATACACCAGTACATCATCAATGTACACAAGTACTATGGTGTATCGGAGAATTCCAAGAATATCGTCCATCATATTCTGAAATTCTCCTGGGGAATTGAGGAATCCAAAGGGCAGACGGTTCATGCAGAATTTCCCATCCGGAGTGGTAAAAGCCATCTTCAGTCTTGATTTGGCATCCAACATCCTTTGGAGAAATCCCTGTATTGCATCAAGAGATATGAACCATTTTGCCCCATGGAGTCTGTCGAACTGGTCCTGAGGGATGGGTAGAGGATAGGTATTCTTGACCACCTTCTTGTTAAATCTCCTCAAGTCCAAGACGTACCGCTTGGTCCCATCAGCCTTCATGACTAGGAGAACTGGATTGTTCCATGGAGAGTCACAAGGAGAAACAATCCCTTGCTGGATGTGTAAGTTGACTAGCTCCCTGAGTTCCTGTTGCTCAGTAAAATACAGCCTATACTGAGGTGTGTAGACTGGCTTTTCATCGCCTGTGTCTATGGTCACATACTTATAGTTGACACAGCCGAACTCTGAATCATCCTTGGCAAAACAATTCCTATAGTTGTTGATGATGGTCAAAAGGTCCGACTTCTGCTTCTCACTTAATGTAGGACCGAAATTACACTCTTCCGATTTTAATGGAGTGAGTGTCTTTGTAGGTGATTGCCTCGTCTCCGGACAATCACCAACTCCGACCTCAACACCATCAAAGTGGTCGAAAGTTGCAAACCGGCGGAGAGGTTGCAGTCTTGTTGGCCTTTTTGACGGATTCCAAACAAGAGTATAGGAGTCTCCGTCTTCCATAGGACACACAATGTCCCCAAACAGTAAGTCCTTCCGTAAACGTCGATTTGGGGAAATGAGGACATTTCCCGTAAACTCGTCAGATGATTTGTAATCTACCCTAGTCCATGATCTCGGTAGTAATTCATACGGACGTGTAGTTCGGACTGTATTCATTCGGCGGATCTTGGCTGAAATGGTTGAATTATTTGAAGATGTAGTCGTAGAATTATTTGATCGTGTTCTCCCTAAGGAATGATGACTGGAGTCAATATATTGAATGTCAGAAGAATCATTAATGTTGTCTTGCTCATTGTGTAATTCATCAAATAATGTTGCTGTTAAATTCCCGTGATTAACTATAGCTCGGTGTTTACGTAAGAAATCACCCCCTAGCAACAGTAAAGTATTAGATTTAGGAATAACTGCAAATTGATGCGATGACAATGAGTCATTGATATAATAATGTATGGTAGCAGTCTTATTATATGAAATTGTAGAGTCAGATACAGTTTGAGTAATGTATCTGTTTGGATGAAGTAATAATTTGATTCCTTGAGGGCTGTGTTGCTGGATGTCATAAACGCAGGACGGAGAAATCGTCGAAATTCCTGCTCCATCATCACAGGGCCTCAACTTGGAAATCATTTCCAAAAATCCTGAGACGAAATCGAACATCAGTAGAAGAGAATTGAGAACGTTGAATTTCTTGGAAGTCTCGTTTCAATACAGAGGAAGTGTCCGATAATACCACTGAATCTGGGGTAAACTGAGAAATGGCATCTTCTTCTAAGTTATTCTTCTTTAATGCTCGTAAATGTACTTCCTTAGCAGGTTGTACTACATGAGTAGTAAATGTAGATTGTTTGATTTGTGCTTCATCTTGAGAGTTAGGTACAGTATTTACAGATGAATGACTATTAGTCAGATTATCCCGTGAAATCTGACTTAATAGTTTAAATTATGTTGTTTGGAATTCTGTAATTGCGGTTGGTCCGATTTCCCTTGGGATTCTGAATTATTGTTCACCAACTGCATCAAAGTATTCAACAATTGTCTGTCATTGTTGCCACTATTGTTGGGTTGAGCATTGTTGTTGTAATTGTTATGGTGTCCATTACCACGATAATTGTTACCCCGCACCTCCACCAGTGAAAGGATGATGATTTGGTACTTAAATTGTTAATGATAAATGACTAAGGAATAGTCTTTTAAGGCGGAAGTCCCTTTCACTAACTTCCTAATTATGAACACTCGCTAATAAGGGGTACGATCTAAGTGATACGAGTAATTATGTAACCAGGGGTAATAACTTATGAACCAACACAAGTAACTTGGATGAAATAATTAATACTATAATTGGTTTATTAATAATCAATATTGTCAAAGGACAATAATATCTTGTGACTTTCAAATACTTCCTTTGAGTCAGAGTCTTAATGTCTTGACTCTCCAACACCCACTGATCTCCCTCCTTCGTGAACACAGTCACTCGTAGGATCACAGTGTATAGATTTACATTACGGATTTACATATCCATATCAACTTCCTGAGGAAATTGCACAAGTTAAAGTATATGTATTTTCATATGCTTACAAAGTTAACAAGAGTAAAGTCAAAGGTTGATCATGAGACGTCGCAACTGTGGAATGCGACTACAGCTGGAATCTTTGATCAACAAATATCGGATATGTGGAAGGAGTTCAACTCATTATTTGAAGAAATTATGTCTTCATGCCCGGAGGAAGTGCATCTTCAACAATATGATGAAATAGCGGATCGGTTCGATGAAGTTAAGGTGGCAGTGAAGCGCATCATCGGAAGGATGTCTGGCACTGAACCTCAAGCATCGAAAAGGAGGATGTCGGCTGATGGAGCATCGGAGCATGCTGCGACGGTGAAGTTACCAAAATTGGAGACGCCAACATTTTCTGGTAGTATGTTGGAGTGGACTTCATTCAGGGACCTATTTATGTCAAGTATTCATAATCATCCGACACTTAGGGGCGCAGAGAAATTAAGTTATCTCAAAGGTTGTCTGAAGGGAAGTCCAGCAGAATTGTTGCAGCCGTTTTCAATTTCTGATGTAAACTATGAAGAAGCATGGGCCACATTAAACAGAAGATACCATAACAAGCGTGAGTTAATTAGAACTCATTTAAATCGACTAATCGATATGCCTATTCTGGAAAGAGAATCAGGAATCGAGTTGCGGAGGATGGTGGACATTGCTTCATCGGTAGTGAGAGCACTAAGAGCATTGGAAAGACCAATTGATGAAGACAGTGACTTGGCAATGTTGCTCATTACTACAAAGTTGGACAACGAAACACATAAGTTGTGGGAAACCAAAATTGGACGGGAAAGAATTCCAAAGATGGCGGAGCTGATTGAGTTCCTGGATGATCGTGCTGTTATTCTGTGCTCATCAGAATTTGGAAAGAAGTTGCCAATCAGTGAAACTATGCCGGAAAAGCAACCGGGGAACAGTAAGAAAATTGTGCATGCTCATCATACGAATGTCAATGCTTGCTGTTTATTATGCTCAAGTAAGGAGCACCTGATTGGGGACTGCGAAGCATTTTTGAAAATGACGGTTGCTGACAGACGGGCAAAGGTAGTAGAATTGAAGTTATGCTACAAATTCATTCGAGTGGGTCGTTTGGCAACGAAGTGTTTTAGCAGTACAGTATGCAGCATTTGTCAAGGAGCTCATCACTCTCTTTTACACATACGGAGGAATTCTGGAAGTGAGGTTAGAACAGAATCGGTAACAGCACATATTGGCATTAGCTCTGTATTTGCAAAAGCAAAGAAAGGATTGATGACTACTGCAGTGATTGCTGTTGAAGATGGTAGAGGAAGATTGCAAGAATTCAGAGCACTCCTTGATCCAGGCTCCGATGTTAGCTTTGTGTCGGAGAGAGCAGCAAGTTCCTTGCAGTTAGACAGGAAGATTTGTGACATCAACATTTCTGGAGTTGGAGAATCGGATGCTGGAAGTTCCAATTCTTTGGTGACCCTTGATTTAAGATCAAATCAAGAAGATGATTTCCCGATGAAAATTGATGCTTATATTCTTCCAAGGGTTACAACGATGCTACCGAAAAGAAAAGTGAATGATGATGAAGTAAGTCATTTAAGACGACTGCCATTAGCGGATCCCAGTTTTATGGTACCGGGATGCATCGATATACTTTTGGGGGCTGATGTATTCTTCGATGTAATGAGATGTGGAAGAGTAACTGGAGCAAAGGGTAACCCAATTGGACTATTTACTGTGTTGGGTTATTCAGTCGGAGGAATATGTCCATCACAATCAATCGACAGCGATACATCGGAGTGACAAATTTTATTTCACGATGGGCGGTAGTGTTGAAATAGTTATTTCAAGATGGACGGAATGTTGAGAAGTGAAATGGCATAGTTTTTTCTACTGTGTAGCAGTAGTAATTGTTATTGATATTATTTTTAATTGAAGACAGTGAAATTATTTTATTTAGCTATTTTTGTCATTTCTAAGTTATTTGACAATAGCGAAAGTATTGAATATTACTTTCATAGTAATAATTGTAAGGCAAGTATTATGAAATGTAGCATAGCAAGCGTATGTAAGTATTAGTACATTAATCTGGTTAAGATGCAATGATGACTAGCGCTTGTAAGAGAATGCATTGAGATACGGAACTGTTAACATCTCAATAAATACTCTTGTTAATCTTTGGAATAGTAATTCTTGTATTCGGGCGAGTCAATGACTTGATTACACTTGCAATCTGCAACTTTCATAGTAAATCAAACTACATCGGGATTTTACTGTTTATCAGTCACACACACCTCAACAACATCAATAATTTCTAATTCTACGTCATGGGCATTAATATGTTCACTGTACAAGTTTCTGTTACTAAATTCTGTATTACATCTAACACATGTGTATCTTTTAGATCTGTGTGATGTCTTATGAATAGTGTAATCAGTTTGTGTTTGCGAAATACAGTGGACAGTAGGAACATTGTAGTTTTGTAGAACCTCGATTTTTCAGCAGATGTTGGTCTTGTAAGTTGTTATGTTCGGAGATCAAGTTGCTCTTGCGGATGTCGGTTTCCATGACCTCGATGACTTCGTTCATCACAGTAGGTGATAGAACGGGTAGAGGAGCAGCATCTCCAGCCATGGCTTCTTGCGTCTGAATCTCCA
This sequence comes from Allacma fusca, assembly GCA_947179485.1. Taxonomy (NCBI): domain Eukaryota; kingdom Metazoa; phylum Arthropoda; class Collembola; order Symphypleona; family Sminthuridae; genus Allacma; species Allacma fusca. The sequence continues at coordinate 7,314 of CAMXBY010000051.1, read as the reverse complement.
AGCATGAATCACACAGGTCCTCGGCTTTGCAGGATGGACTGTCAGCCACGCAGAAATGGAAATCTTCCTCCAGGTCCATGGCATTGAGGGGATCTGTAAGTAAATAATAACATAAAGATAATACGTTTTTTCAAAAAAAGTCTTTCGCAAATCAAAATTTGCACTCGGTAAAAAATTTTTTGCACATACAAAGAAAATTACACAGAAATCCGAATCTCGTGATTTCGGACAAGTTCAAAAAAAATATATTTACCATGTGATCCTTGCATATCCTGCGCATTTTGAGTCTCAATTGGGGTTTTGAGATCTTCCATGATCTCAGCAATCCTTCCGGCTTTGATCAGGTCATCATCGGCATCCGAATCCATGCCATCCTCCCGTTCTGAAACAAAAAACAATAATAAAATCCATAAGTTTATGCATAATAAAAATACACAAAATTACCATGAACAACAATATTAAAAATAATTTCAAAAAAAATTACACTTACAAATTTTCCTTGGGACGACATTCGGAGCTTCCATTTGGCGTTTAAGCAACTCTCGTCGTAGAGCTGCCTCCTTTTCATGCTTACACCTTTCCAGATCCGCTAGCCGCTTCCGTACAGCAGCTTCCGCTGCAAAGAATCTTTGAAGACCCTCATTTTCTCGGCACTTTTCCGTGTAATGTGGTATTAAGTCCTTATATTTAGCAAATGTTTTGTTGCACTTGCAACGAAACAAAGGTGTAACACCGCACTTTTTTTCCTCCACTTGGACATATCGCTAGGTAAATTTATGCACTTTTTATGGGGATCGCTGTTCATGTGCTTCATGCGATCTTTAATATTGTTAAATCCAAGGTCACAAACACAAACCAGTTTCTTCACAAGTACCTTTACTCCGTCAACAACTTCCACAAACTCGTTTGGCAGAGGGGCAGAAGCACTACTTCCAACATTGATATCTTGGTTGCTTGCCATTTTTCAAAAATTATTTCCAAAATTAATTCAAAAAACTTTAAAACAGATTCAAAAACTTGAAAAGTTTTTACAAAATTTCGGGGGAAATTCCAGTGGAGAAGCAAAGCAGCAGAAGTTTCAACAGTCAGCTCAACAGTGATTTGACAATAAACAAGTGTGTGCCCGGAATGAAATTATATACATTATTTAAAGTCAACACCATTCAGACTTGCTGCTAACCCAGGACGGCTGCATTCGGTACATTCTATTTAAGACTTAAGCCTTTGCTTTACCTTTGCTATTCCGAACGTCCCTTCAGTCCACTTATACAAAACCTATGTGCTTGGACACTTGTTTCCAACAAGCATAAACTTTAGTATTTTAGACTTAATCCTTTTCTTTGACATTGGTATACCGACAGTCCCTTCGCAGTCCAAGTATACAAAACCCCAAGTGTTTGCTTGGACACTTGTTTGCAACGAGCATAAACTTGGAGTATTTTAGACTTAATCCTTTTCTTTGACATTATTATACCGACAGTCCCTTCGCAGTCCAAGTATACAAAACCCCAAGTGCTTGCTTGGAGACTTGTTTCCAACGAGCATAAACTTGGAGTATTTTAGACATAAGCCTTTTGCCGGCAGTACCTTCAAAGCCCACAAGTGTCCTTCTGCAATCCTTTGATTGACAGAGATTGATATATATTATATTACATATATATATATATATATACACATCGAGGTCATAACGGTGGATTAGGGGATTAAGGTCGCCTATACCTTCAACATGGGGCGTTTTCTCAAGCGTGGGCATACACATACCTACTACTCGAGAGTTTAAAAATGAACGATAATATCATGCCAAGTATGCAGACAGTGATGATGAAGACAGTGACATTGAAGTTATTGAAAGTATTCCTGACCGGTTAAAAAGTCCATTTGTTGAATGTGAGGCTGAAGCCACAAATTGAATAAACCTAGTTTTACTGTATGGATCGTAGTCTTTAAGCAGGCATACATATATTTAATCTAATGTATTTGCTAAAGCAGCATTTAAAAAAACGCGTAACGCGTTACGTCGGGTAGGGGGTAGTTTAGTTAGCGTTACCCTAACGTTACAGCATGTGGGTGGGGGTGAAATTTTGACCAATTTTGCGTTATGAATTCCTTGAATGGCCCCCAACTGCTTGCAGTCTACTGGAAGCTCAATAGAGCGCACATCATAATTATTATAAACCAGTGATGCGATCGAACCGATTATTTCAAAACTCGATGTTGGTTCGTATTCGAATTCGGATTACCGATTCGAAGTATGCCTTCAAATCGAAGTTGGTTTTACAAAACAAAATCGAATAAATCAAGAATTCGAACAATTTATTCGAATCGAATATCAAAACAAGGTATCGATTGTTATTTCCTTCGAGTTATTCGGTTCGAAGTTGGTATCGAATCGGTTTTTTCGATTAATCGGTTAAGTATATCCATTCCTCAATTTGTTTAGAAAACAAAGTCTAAGATTTAACAATTCTTGAAAATGAATACGTAGCGAAGTGTTCTTTCGGCCCGAACTGTCGCGTCAATTGTATCATACAATTGACTAAGAACTAATTGCTTTTGGGTGTTTATTTCTTAAACGAATCAAAATTGCTCGTGGTCCCGGGTGACTATTTAACAAATCTTGATCTATGTATAAATGAAAGTAATACCTACCATTAAACGTTAGACACCTTGAGAATACTATGGTGGAGGTTAGGGCTTCTTTCGGGACTTGACGTTCTGAAGTTTTCAGGACGGGACCGGGATCGGCATAGTTTCGGAACAAAATCTTTGTCCCCATTTTATTTCGGGACTGAATGGCGACGAACGTTTTTGTCCGGAGGATTTCGGGACTGGACAGAATTGTCACCGGGACAAAAAGTTGTCCCAGTAGAAGCCCTAGTGGAGGGTTACAGTATAAGTATGTCTATTAAGTAATTTCAAAATATTTAGGAAGCTTATTTGCAATAAACAATTCGGTTATAATCGTAATCGGTCGCATCACTGTTATAAACATTAGTCATAAATCATCAAATGTAGATTAAATTAAGTCTGGTAGTGAGAAAAACTACGTTCGGTTACAGCACTGAAGAATTTGAGGATATGAGAATTTTAGTGACTGAATTTTGTACACATAACTGTGGGATTCCTGTTACGAAAAAATAAATGAAATTTATTGAAACTACTTATTGTAACTTATTATATTTACGTCAGTTAAATTCTCAAATACTGTATTGCTGAAGCTATTTGCTCACTACTTTTTAATTACAAGCCTTAACATTCATACATTTGATCTTTATATCCCCTATAAATATCATTATGCAATAAAGATTAATTGTTACAATGAATTTTAGTGACTATAGCACTTGAAAAGTGTTTGACTAATATGAATTCCTTTCATTTTTCATATTTTAAATAACCAGTGCGTGCAGTGTCGGAGCCTTCAGTTACATTATTACGGTGCAAATGAGTTATACACAAATGATAATACAATTATAAACAATTCAAGGGACGAACCTCCATACAGTGATGCAACAGCAATATTTAATAACAATGGAATATTGGTATTAAATTGATCAAGCGATTAGTTAAATTCCACGTATATAGCCAAATATTGAGTTTGGGAGAGAACATTAGTTAGCAATATAATGATGTAATGTCAACTAGCTATATGAAACGGATTGTTAGTCTTACAATTAATAGTTCACATGTCTTATATGACATTACTTTTCCCGGCGAAGCGGGCAATTAACATTAAGCCTTCTCGACATGCCTTGATACGGGATCTATAGCCATTTACTGTTTTGTGTACTATCACAATTCTCAAGTAATTGCCCCTGTGAAGCACAGGGCTTTTACTAGTCCTTTATTATTATTGACAACTTCCTGTGCGTTGATTTAAACTTTCGCGGCTTTGGATTTACAATTCAAATGTTCCTGTTCCAGCATTTGTATGGACCAGATGGTTCCGGTCCTACAGCCTAAAAGACCTTATGGTCCTGGTCCTACACGGAGAACAAATGAAATGGTCTGGTCCAGGCTCAAGGACCAGACCATTCCAAGAAATCCTGGAACATTCCGGAACAGTCCTATTCCTAAAGCTGAGTAGAGGATACAATATTAAGCAATTTTAGATTAGTGTTTTAATATATGGCGATAATCTAAAATTCCGTAATATTGTACGCTCTATTGAGCTTCCAGTACTTCCCAAGCGCAGGTTTCTGGGCTTCAATAAAATGCGGGATGGCGGAATGACTCAATAAAATGCGGGATGGTGGGTTGGCGGGACGACTCAATAAAATACGGAATGGGATGCGGGATCACTAAATGAAACCCTGCGGGATGGTGGGATGGGTTACGGGATCACTTAATAAAATGCGGGATGGGATGCGGGATCACTCAATGAAACCCTGCGGGTTGGCGGGATGGGATACGGGATCACTCAATGAAACCCTGCGGGATGGCGGGATGGGATGCGGGATCACTCAATGAAACACTGCGGGATGGATGCAGGATCACTCAATGAAACCCTGCGCGATGGCGGGATGGGATGCGGGATCACTTAATAAAATGCGGGATGGGATGCGGGATCACTCTATAAAATGAAAATACAATAATTCAACTTGTGATGGTGGGAATAAGAGCATCTCGGGCGGTTAAAATTTACGGGTAAGCCCGCAAAAAGCCCGGCCCGCACAGGCTTCGAGCGGGTACGGGTAAAAATTATTACGTTTGACGGGTTACGGGCGGTACGGTCTTTTCATCGCGGTTAAAAAAGAGCGTGAAAGCCCGTAAAAGCCCGTGAGAAATTCCATTAGTTTTGAATGCAGGAGCAGCGGTTGTGAATGTACATAGACTTGAATGACTTGAACGAATTTCAGACGTTTGCAATTTTAGCTTTCAAACAAACTAACGCTTGGTGTACGATAGAGCATCACCCCGTGGGATATTTTAGGCCCGTGCCCGTCTCTACGACTGTTAATAAATAACAAAGGCAGGGAAGTATGCAAGAAAAGTTTTCTTGCAAACCTGCATTTGTTATTTAGTAAGTTTCATTTCGCTCTTCATTACTGTGGAAAATTCCATTTAGTCTATAAGATGAATCCTGCTAGTAGTTCAAGTATTTGTAATAAGAATCCAGAAGTTAACATTGTGATAAATTCAAGAACGCCACCAGAAGCGCTTACCAAAGCCGAAACAGCAGCATAAGCTTTTGTATTGCCTTCTTAATAAATAAGATAGTTTAACGACTGTATGTAACCGTCAAGAACGCCAATATTTTAAAATACAGTTTTTCAGTATTTAAGATGTATGGTATTTGCGGGCGGGCTATGGGCTTTTTTTAATTTTGCGGGCCGGGACGGGCTTTTTCGATAGACATTAATTTCGGGCCGGGCGGGTACGGGTAAAACGTTACGATCCACGGGCGGGCACGGGCCTAAAATATCCCACGGGGTGATGCTCTAGTGGAAATATAGACCAATGAATCGTGTGAATACAAGAAGAAGCGGAGCTTATACTCTAGATTACTCTAGCTTATAAGGCAAATGAATAATTTCAAAATTCGATTTTCCAATTTTTTGGGTCATGTCTGCAAAACTGAAGTATTAGTATTCATTTATTTGTTAGTGTAATTATATATACTCGAAAATCTGAAATATCATGGTAGGTCCAGCCCAAGCTGGCAACAAGCTCGAGCGTTTTGTAAACATGACCCACAAAAATTTCGAATTTCGAAATTGTTCATTTTCCTTATAAGCTTGAGTATAAATTACGCTTATTCTTGTATTCACAGGATTCACTGGGCTATCGCTATATTCCCACCATCACTAGTAAGTTGAATGATTGTTTTTTTCATTTTATTGAGTGATCCTATATCTCATCCCGCATTTTATTGAGTGATCCCTCATCCCATCGCGCCATCCCGCAGGGTTTCATTGAGTGATCCCGCATCCCATCCCGCAGTGTTTCATTGAGTGATCCCGCATCCCATCCCGCATTTTATTGAGTCATCCCGCCATCCCGCATTTTATTGAAGCCCCAGGTTTCTCTATTAAATCCAGAACGTCGTGTCTCTCATTGTTAGTCTGCGTGTCGATTTTCAAGACTACAGTGAATACTATACTACTACTCATATGTGCCATGGTTATGGAACTCAATTTTATCTCCATTCAGTTCAAATTATTGTAATCTGATTATTTTGTCAAATCGAAACCGAAAGGTCACTGCACTCTATCGTTCAAACTAAATATACTTTCTAATTTTCCAGACCTTAAGAATTTGAGGGGAGGAGAATTTTAGTGATTGAACTAAGTACTCACTCAGTGTAATTGTAGGATTCCTACTAGGGAAAATCAAGTGGAATTGAAAGTACTTATTGTAGCGCTTCTTATATTTACGTCAGTTAAATTCTCAAATACAGTACTGTATTGCCGAATTAATTTGCTCACTATTTTTTAATTACAAGCCTTAACATCCACATTTGATCTTTATATCTCCTAAAAATATCATTAATCAATAACGATTGATTTGTAGTAGGGGATTCCTTAAGTAGACAATTGCTTGTGTACTCTGGAGTCAACAGCAAACCCGCTTTACCCAATTAAGCACAGGTGACCGGGCCTGCGGTCTGGTGGTGTAGTGAATCTGTAAGGTTGCAGAAGAGTCGGCTTTCGACTCTAGCTCACCCCAAAATAATTTCAGGTCATTTCTATCTTTCTCTATACACTATCGATATGCAAATGAGGTCTGGAGGCATGTTGCGCATTCTTGGAAGAGTATCAGCAGGAGTAGTGTGTGCCGTACACTGATAATGATTCGTAAGATGAATTGGTGTATTTGTATATACTTCGACTGCTGATATCTCGGATAAGATTGTGTCCGTGGCATGTCCCGTGTCTCCTCCCTTGTCTGCATATCCTCTGTCTCTACCTGTAGCTTCACATTTCACTCTCTCTCTCTATAGCTAAGTCTGCGTATGTGTGTGGTGATATACATGCTTGCGAGACTGCGGGGATGCTGTGTGTGACACCGGGTATGTGCTTTGAAACTGTATGTGCTAATGTATAGCGGACTGCACACGTAGCGGGGGCCTAGACCTCTACCTTAGGTTATTAGTCATATGATGACGAGTTTACATGCAGGCCTGTGGTTGAATAAGTGTGGAATGGGCGGCCGCCCCACTTCACAGTACGCAGCTAATGGGCCAGAATGGCTCCAATTTGTAAATAAATTAAAGAGAATAAAGGAGGTAAAGAAAACTCTGTAAGGCCTTAAGGGCAAGAAATCGGAGTATAAACCCCAAAATAAAAATAAGCACATGTGTTGTAACACCTCCCT
>CAMXBY010000050.1:0-323773 GCA_947179485.1 Allacma fusca | reverse complement strand
ATTCCATGGACATTCCATGGGCAGCCCTTCCATGGGTATTCCATGGGCAGCCGTTCCATGGGTAATTCATGGGCAGCCATTCCATGGGTATTCCATGGGCAGCCATTCCATGGGTCCTCCATGGGCAGCCATTCCATTGGTCCTCCATGGGCTGCCATTCCATGGGTATTCCATGGACATGGAATCAATGGTTATAAATTTGGCATCTTTTCAGCTTTCCATGGTCTCCATGGCCATGGAATTTTTCCATGGATTTTAGCAACACCCGTTTTGACCATAGCTTGGCCGACATGCCACTGGACACATTTTATCCAGTTCCGGGGTTCCATTTGTAATCGATCCCACATAGTCCTTACTTGGAAGACGCTCCGTGGGAAACGGAATGCTATCGTTGTAAACGTTACAAATGTAGCTGTCATGGGTTAAAATTTTATTCTTGTGCGTTCCATATACAATGTGAGAAAGAATTTGTTGATCATTAAGACTACGTTGTTTCCATACGCGCTACAATTATCAAAAGGTATATGTAAATCCACCTTCTAAACACTGTGTTGCAACAAATGCAGTACGATCGATTGTAACTTTGTTCAAGCTTAAAACAACATTACTTGCATCACGTGGAAGTTGATCTCCTGAGCGACGTCGAGACACAATTTATAATTATCAGCACCCCACATCCCCCCATGATTCTTGATAAATGCAATGGGTGATCTCTCATTCCATGAATTGGGTATCCAGAATCCTCCCATTGGTCCACAGCATCCTTTTCTCTCTTTATAGCTCCTTATCGAGTTCGAGTATACCGGCGAGTATCGAGTACGAGTACGAGTCGAGTATGGTCAAATTTTTGTGAATACTCGATACTTGAAATGGGTTTCGAGTACGGGTAACGATTTTTCACATACTTACGAGTACGAGTATCAAACGAGTACGAGTCCAATAAAAATACTCATAAGGGTTATCGAGTTCGAGTTCGAGTACCACATGCTCAATATACGAGTACGCGTACACGTGCACACAAGTGTTGCAAACTTTTAAATTTCCAGTAAAGAGACGAAGGCGCTAATATGAAATTATCACAAAAAATCGTTGTATCCACCAGACACTACTCTCTCAGGTTTCTAAAATCTAAAAAAAATCACTGTTCAATTGTGGTCTTGTTATTATTAAATACTCGAGTATGAAGACTCGAGTCACGGCACGAGTACGAGTACGGGATTTCGGTATTTACAGTTCCGTACTCGCGAGTATGAAACAAGTTCGGGTTCTGAACTGGAACTCGGTCGCTTATTTCAAGTATTTTCCTGAGTACTCGTATATGTGGCGAGTACGAGTACCTTGGATTGGAGTCCATACTCGATGCTTCGATTTCGAGTACGAGTTCGAGTACGGTTCCGCAAGGTAATCACTCAATAAGGAGCTATATCTCTGATACAAACGACTGTCCAGGTCACGGGAAGCAAATATTTTTACTGTAGGATCTCCCATTGGTATTGCCCTCCATAGCATTGGATCTACACTTTCTACATGGGGTGATAATGTATATACAAATTTTCGAAATTCAGTCAGTAGCCATTTGTTTTTCAAATATTGTGAGAATCTATACTCCGTTTCATTTGAAATTACTACGCACTCACTTCATAACTACAGCATCATTATTATTTATTATAGAATATTTTAATATCATATATTACTGAAAATCTTTCCTGCCACTGAGGGGTTGTATTGTATACAGATTAGAAAGAGCAGAAATCTTTAAAATCTAAATTCTTTTCAAGTCACTAATGTTATTGAAGTGAAATTCGTGACAATTGTCTCGAGTGATTACCGAATCGCTGCAATCCACGAATGTCACAAAAAAAGAGCTTTTCATCGGCACACACCACGTCACAAACTTCGGGAGTGTATGATGCATTTGTGTACACCCGCATTATCCAACCAGGGTATATTTTTTTCATTACTTTCAGATTTGGCAAAATCCCGTCAAAGTAGCTTTTCTTAGTTGCCCTAACTGATTCTGGTTTAGAATAAAACGAGAACGTTATTAGCTTATTAACGTTGGTTAGCTCCCGCTAGAGTGGCTTCGTCACTGCATTTCGATTCCACAGAACTATCTTTGTCTATTGTCTTCCTGCAACAAGACAGAATATTTGCAACCACACTGCATTGCAGAATCTACGAAAATTACAGTAGTAAACATATTGAGAACCAACTGGTGAAATCCTGTGCAGTTACAGATAGCCCTCGGGTTGTGGCTTAGTCGCGCCAAAATTTCTGCAAAAGTATGAGATTTATGCTCACTGGCATACACACACACCATAAAGGCACATTAGAGTTTATTATATTTTAGAAACCTTGCTTGGAAACGGTTGCGGGCCGGAAGCTGTTGCTGCATCGTTCTTGTTTGTATTTTTGGATGGGCAATGGGAATCGGCTCTTAGGAGCTTTGAGAACAACTAGGAGAAACGGACAGTTTACCCCTAGAATGTACAAAATCAAAAGTAGGAAAAATACCACTGGTAATTTTTTACTTGAAATAACTGTGTACATTTCCCCGAACTTTTGAGGCACGGAAATCCTATTGGTTGGTTGTTGGATCGAGTCTTTAACTGACTATCTACAAATGTTTCATTGCTTCGTATCTTGTAGAATTTTATACTTTTTCAAAGTTACGTCAAGAGTATACGGAAATAGAATACAACATAGAACGGCTTGCTATATAGGGTGGTTGCTAATTTATATCACAATATTTGTATATACTATATATATTATATACTTTATATAAAATATAATATTGAGTACAGAATATTTATATTTATATATTGAATTATATATACATTACGCCTCGCAGCAAAGATTCCCCACTTTTAATTCACCTAGCTTAACTCCTTCCTATAATTTAACCAACATAATGCGCCTCCCTATTCGCCTAATTATAATCCCCGTCAAGTTATCTCCCCCTTTTAAGGAAATGTTCTACCAAACGCCTTCCATAAATCCTATAAAGGGTAAAGCAACACGAAATTCCTTCCTATAATACAGGAAGCAGGGAAATGCCTACCTACATATATCCCTATAAATGTTCTTATAATATTCCTTTTGGGAGTATCATACAAATATACCATATTACGAAGTTCAAAACTACTGTTTCCCTATATATAAGCGCGCCCTTAAAGTCCCTACAGAAAACCGAAAACCCCGCATGTATGTCGAAATATCCTGTAATTAAATAATACTATTTTATTTATTACTACGTTGGTCTGCTGGTGTGTTCCACGCTGAAAGTTTGTTACATCATTGTCGTCCAGATGTCCTAACAATAGTGCTATAAAATGCTTTACTTCTCCGCATTTTTACAACCTCAGCTATTTTGTTGTAGTATAAAAGGTAGGGATTTCCCAATACAAACTTCTAAATTCTTTGTCGAAATTATATCCATGTTTTATTGTTCAGTGCATCAGTTGCATGACTAAACCCCTACTTGGCATGTCGGCATCAGTAGCATACATTCTCCCTTCATATTAATTTATTTATAAAGCCCCTAGCCTGAATTTCCTAGGTACCTATATTTATTCCCCAAACTTCCTATAATATTTTATTTGCATATAAATCTCATTGAACCTTGCCTATATTCTAGTCTAGATTCTTGTTTTTTTGCTTCCTCCCCAGAATGTTTGCCTATAAAAGGGCCTAGATATAGGCAAGGGGCCCATCTTTGCCTCGCAGTGGTGGCTGAGTGGTCAGAGCGTCCCGTTCGTTGCGGCTGGGGTCGATTTTCGATTCCAGTAAAGCTCTGATACTTTAATAATTACCACTGCCCTTTCTATCTTCTACTATAGCTTTGTGTGAGGTGTGGAGAAGGGCGTAAAAGGGGCTTGCACTCTGAAGACTGGAACCATGGTCTGGATGCACAGGGGGACTATCAGTGGACATTCCTTAGATGGAGGGAAACTAGGAGAAGCTGCCAACTGCATGGTTCGCTAGACATTCCAGTCTAATGAGCGTCCAACAAACCTCTTCCTAACCCAAATATCCTCTCCCTCCCAATTACCTCCTACTCTGCATTTCCTAAGCTAGAGCAAAAAGACCCACCCGTCTAGGTCTATGCTTATACTTAGTGCCGGTACCTTGCGTACGAAACCCAGTCCGCAAGGTTTCCACCCAACTTTCAACCGAAGAGACCCGGTATAAGCTTCTCAGTTGTAACTTCACAAGTTCTCAAAATTTTGTATGGCATGATGACTTATGGTTAAATGCAAGAATAAAATGTGCCCCTGTTTGGGCGATTATTATTATTAATTATATATACATTAATATTATAGAATATATAGAATATTTATATATATTGAATTGTATATACATATATTATTATTATATATATTTTAATATATATATATATAATACTTACATGTACAGAATATTTATAAAAAAATTATACATATATTATGATTATTAATATATGTATTTTAATATATATATAATATTTACATGTATAGAATATTTCGAAAAAAAATATTTATATATTTATATGTTAAAATATATAATAATAATATTTTTATAATTTTTTTATAAATATTCTGTACATGTAAATATTATGTATATATTAAAATATATATAATAATAATAATATATGTATTTACAATATGATATTGTGGAGAGAGATCCTTGGAGCAGACCGGGAAGACTTACTTTTATAAGGCTCTCAAAACATTTGTTTTTTTCCCGCAATTTATTTTAACAAAAGAAGTAAAAAACCGTCTCACAAGGAAGAGTGCTGTCTTTGGAAGTCAGTTGGGGTATAAAAAGTGTAAAAAATCCCCAGGAGTGGTTATAGGCCAACGACTGAGAGGAATACTGAAACGGGCGGCGTGGTGCATATGTACATCAACACTACGGATACAATACTCAGGAGAACTTCGCATAAAATAATAGCTAAGTCTTTTTTGAATAAAGTATACGCTGGGCCGGGCAATTCATACCTGATTTCTTAGTAATTATCCGTGTGGTACTAGCACCTTTGGATTTTTGTATACGCAGAATATAATACTGGATATCGCTATGGGAACTGTCGACTTTAGTCATGTGGCGGACTTTGCAGGACTAGCAAGGGCAGTGCAATCTATAATGGATCCAATTAATGCGAGCATCAATCAGCTGAACCAATTTATGGCCAATTATGCTATGAAGGAGATAGAGACTGAAACAAAACTACAACAATCCGAAGCAAGAATTACACAGCTTGAACCCACGGTTGCTAAACATCAGACAACGATTGACAGAATGGAGCGGAAGGAACTGAGGAACACAATTATCATCCATGGGTTGATACAGGACAAAACACCGACAGGAGATGCGGAATTTCTGATAAAAGGGTCACTGGGACTGAACACTGTGGAAATTAAAGATGCAAAACGACTCCCACTGAATCAAAACTCCAAGGTCAAGATCAAACCCCTGATGGTGCAAGTCAAAGACAGATTTGACGTAATGGCGATTATGAAGTGCAAGGGAGCGCTGAAGAGCACACTCTTAACAGTCTACATCAACAGGGCTCTGTCCAACAAGGATAGAATTATTAATAGAATTCTCTACGACGAACTAAAAAGTTTCAGGATCAAAAATGTGGGAAAAGAAGCCAAGTTCATCTCCTCAACAGTAGTGGTAATCGAGGGAAATAAATACACAAGTGATGGTGTAAAAATAATTAAGCTAAACTAGGACAAACGCTCATACACAAGTAAGCCGCCAAGTCAACCAACAGGACTAAGGATAAGTTTCTGGAATATACATGGTCTAAAGAATTTAATATGTTTAGATGAGGAAGAAGGGAAAATAGTTAAGGGATGGGATATAATCGGAATTAGTGAGACTTGGATCGAATCAAATGAAATAATATTAGTTAGTATTTCAATGAATATAAGTATGTACATTCCCCGGCATGTAGAAGTGCAGACAAAGGAAGGGCATCTGGAGGTATAGGTATAATATTTAAGGAGGACGTATTTGGCTGTGTTAAAATAATTGCTAATAACAAGCACTTTCTGTTTATAGAATTAAAATGTAAATACAAACCCGAAAGCTATATTGTGGGAAGTGTGTATATGCCTAATGATAATATAATATGGAAAGAGGTCTGTGATGAGTTAAAAAGTATTATAAATGAACAATCTAACTGTGGTAAAAGATCTAATTTAATTGTAGGCGGAGATTTTAACTGCCGGATTGGAAGTACTGACAACTGCCCTGAAGATATACTAGAAAATTCTAATTTATCTGCTACAAGGAATTCTAAAGATTTAACAGTAGGTGAAAATGGCTCAATGGATTCCAAGGCTCTTGGAATCCTTAGATGAAGGGGGTCTGATTATTTTGAACGGAAGGTGTGCAGAGGACTGGGAAGGTCATTTTACATACAGCGGTCCAAACGGATCCAGTACAATTGACCTATGCGCGGTAGACCCAAACCTCATTCAGGAAGTGAAACAGTTTGAAGTAATGACAATTGGGAACTCAGATCACTACCCAGTGGTAAATAATCTATTTGATTTATCACAAAGTATACACGTTCCTAAAGAATTTACAACTCTAACAAATCTATATGCAAAATCTAACGAATATGGAGAATTTTTAAAGGAATTGGAGATTACGGAACCACCATTGTTGAAGGGGACTCCCGAACATATGTTCGAAAGTTTTGTGGGCGCCCTAAAATCTATTGCTGGGAATCATGGGTGTATTAAACCCAGAATAAGAACGGCAGTATGGACAAACAAACCGTGGGTAAATTATGAATGTAAGGAAATGAAGAAACGGATAAGAGCATTGGGGAGAAAATTAAAGGTTACCTGTACAGAGAAAACTAGGCAGGAGCTAGTAAAAGCTAGGAAGTCCTATACAATTCTTTGTAGTAAATTAAAACAAGCATATCTACAAGAAATACAGGATAATGTCAGCAATAGTAGGAATAGCAAAGAGTTCTGGGAAAGTATTAAAAAATGCAGGTTTAAAGAACAAATTAAAGGTCAAGTTGGTATACAAGAATGGGAAAGTTTTTACTCAAACACTATGCCCATGAAAGAGATTGGACTTCGATATTATAGCAATACAGGTGAACACTATTTGGACTCAGATATCACATTAGCGGAATTAAAACGTGCCATAAAAATTATTAGAAAAGGTAAATGCCCTGGAATGGATGGAATTCCAAATGACTGCCTCAAAGATCTGCCTATAGACTGGGTACATAGATTACTAGACTTTTATAATAACATATTTCGCTTAGAAACGTGCTCAGATCAAATGGCAGAAATTGAAATGATTACTTTATTTAAGAAAGGCAATAGAATGGACCCAGCTAATTATAGAGGGATAGCCTTGATCAGCTGCATTACTAAACTTTTCACTCAAATAATTTTAGGCAGAGTAAGTAACTGGGAGAACAGCTGCAAGATAATACCCGAGTCCCAAGCAGGCTTTAGAAAAAACAGATCAAGTGTAGACCAAGTATTCTCCCTATCAGGGGTAGTACAGAATCACTTGAGAATACCTGGAAGGAAAGTTTACGCTTTGTATATAGATTTCAAGTGAGCGTTTGACTCTGTATCACACGATCTACTATGGACAAAAATCCATAAATTTGGCCTTAGCGGGAAAATTATAAGAATCCTACAAAATATGTATCAGAAAGCCAAGCTAAGAGTTAGAACTTATGAAGGCTATACGAAATATCAGGACGTTAATGAAGGAGTTCTGCAAGGGGAAATTTTATCCCCACTGCTCTTCTCCATCTTCATCTCAGACATGGAAACTTTTTTTGAAGAAAAAGGTACCTGTGGTATAAGTATTAACCAACATAATTCTATTATAACACTAATGTATGCTGATGACACTGTTATTTTGGCGTATAGCCCAGGAGATCTGAAGAAAAAAATTAAAATTCTGGAAGAATACTGCTCTCTAAATAAGCTTGAAGTAAATACTTCCAAAACAAAAATTATGATTTTTGCCAAAAGGCAACCATGTTCAAAGCAAAACTTTTTATTTCAAGGGATCAAAGCTAGAAGTAGTCAAAGAATATGTTTACCTGGGAGTCCCATTTCACTCTACTGGATCTTTCAGACTAACAACCAGTTTCTTTAAAAAGAAGTCAAATATAGCCATGTCAGAAGTATTAAAGATAATCAAAATATCTAAGTGCAACTCATGGCAATCAATTATGAAAATATTTGAATCAATGTGCATGTCAAATCTGCTGTATTCAGCCTGTGTATGGGGTTTGGGAAACGACGAGACCTTAGAATCAGTTCAGACCTCCTTCATTAGAAAGGTTCTTTGCCTGAATTACAGTATCTCCAATCACGTTAGCAGAATAGAGGCAGGACGATGCAAAATCAAATGCACGATCCTTAAATTAGCATTGTTATACTTATATAAAATTCTAAAAATGGAATGCCACCGCCTCCCATATGTTATACTTAAGAAACTAATCCAACTAGATACAAATAGTGAATACCCACCAGAATGGAACTGGGCAAGACTGATCCGAACAGAGCTTCATAATTTAGGTTTTCAAATCAGTTGGGATAATCTAACTTGGGAATGGATAGGGAAACATTTTAATGCAATTATAGAAGCGTCTTCAATGCAATCTCTATTGCATGATGTAGACGCAATCCTTAACTCTAAGCAGACACCTTCATATAAATATTTTCTAAGAAATGAGGTTTATCCTGGATACCTAACGTCCGATTTGCCTTTCTATAAGAAAAAAATAATAGCACAAGTTAGACTAGCGGCGTTTGAGAAATCGGAAATTAGATGTAGAAATTACCTTTGTAAAGTTAATGTAAATAATATATGTTCTCTTTGTGGTTACAGCCAGGAATCCTGGATTCACTTCTTCGCAGAATGTCATGCCCTCGAAAATGCTAGGAAACAATATTTAGGTCATTGCATGCAGTATCAAAATATAGATATTAAGACGTATTTTGCCAATCTAATGTGCAGCGCCGAAAGTGTATCATTAAACGAGTTATACGAGTTTTTCGACGGTTTGTGTAGAACAGCCAAATATATATCTAAGTATATTGGATTTGATAAATAATTACAATATTTCATTAAGAGACGTTTTATAAAAATGTGGATCTGCTAATATGTTAATTCGAAAAAATGAGTTTTTTCTGTAAATCTTGTGTATGAGCATTCTCAAAAACACAATAAATATACATACATACATACATACAATATGATATTGTGATATTGTGATATAAATTAGTAACCACCGCTATATGGTGTAATGAGCGCGCCATTGCATTCCGAATATAATAGAAAACTGGTGAATTGTATAGAATAGCAGGGTATTTAGGTGAAAATGAATAGAATAGACTTGAATAGCCGTTGACCCAATACCAATGGACTAGAACATACTTGAATAGCCGTTGACCCAATACCAATGGACTAGAACATACTTGAATAGCCGTTGACCCAATACCAATGGACTAGAACATACTTGAATAGCCGTTGACCCAATACCAATGGACTAGAATATGCCAACATCTAAAAACACAAGAATAGATTAAAATAGAATATACTTGAATAGCCGTTGACCCAATACCACTGGACTAGAATAGACTAGAATATTCCAACATCTAAAAACACAAGAATAGATTAAAATAGAATATGAAAGTCGGATCAGACCCTATTTAAAGATCCGGCATTCCCATCAACTTGTTGAAGAGTTGCGAGGACAGCACAACACGTGAAAGTCTCTGCAGAACTTCCATTCCCTTCCCATGCCCGGGGTTGGCCAAACGAAAATGCCCTAGGTTTTATCATTTTATGCCTGCCCGCTTGAAAATGCCGAAAATGTCCAACTTTCAAAATGCCCGGCATTTAGGCCATTTTCGAATTTGTGTTTAAACAATCATGATTTGCCGCTTGTGTTTAAAGATTTTCTAAATGTCAAACTTCATTCAAAAATATACATTTTACGAAATGAATTCATCGAAAACTGCAATTTGTAAACTGTTAGTTTTTCTCTATCATTTCTTTCCCTGTTTATTGTTAATCTAATCCAACAATATACTCAACATGAACTCAACTTCCAACTCGTGAAAAGTAAAACTGCAATTTTCGTCGTAATCTAAAATATTTGTTTTCAATTTAGGGATTGCAGTGTTATTTTATACACATGATAATCAAGTCTAATTTGTTTTGACGAACTCGGTGCTGGCTTTGTTGAGGATGATTTGACCAACGTTGATTCTTGTGAACTTAAAGTAATCTCTTTGGTCACCATTTCCGCAGCAATACACGTGATTGCACTAAATTTTGATTCCCGTTTTACCTCCACTGGGTCTTTTAAACGGCATACTATGGTATAATTCAACTGCTTGTTATGACAATAATTTACATTTATAACACCTTATTTTTACCAATGAAGCTAAGTATTTTCATTGACTGGGGGCATCGTGATTAAATTTCAAGCTAAAATTAAAAGAATTGAACGAGATTCGAAATAATGATTATAATAATTTCAGTATAATGAATTGAGACACGCGACACGTACTGAAATATCAGGTATGCAATTAAGATATTTACATTGATTCACAAAAAAACAAGCATCGAATTCATAGCATAATGAAATTATTTATAAGAGTTAGCGGCTAGACAGAAGTAGCTGCAACAATATTTGAATATGCCCAAAGTGTCTGCCCACGCGGATTATGCCCAAAATGCCCGGGCATTTTCGGCAGGCAAAATGCCAGAAATGTCTTAGCATTTTCAATTCAACCTGCCCTGCTATTAAATTAATAATGAAGCTTTTTCACATTGCTTCACTTCCTATGTTAAATCGAATAATCGGAACCGCTTATCGGGCATACCATTATTGGATGTGCTGCAGCATCGTACGACATTGTTTTAGTTTTTTGTTGAAGTTTTGTATTGTAGAATCGTCTTACAAGTTCGCATGAAATATTTAATATACAACATACTGATTTCAATACACCCAGCACAACCTTTAACTCCGGCGGCTCTTTAGGAGTTATATTTAAAAAACGTTCTCGACACGAACATCCTCCGTTGGTGGTAAAACGTAAAAAAAAACGATTCGAAAATCTGCAGCACAATCAGTGGAAACAAAATCTGAAGCGAAAGTTCTCGATTTTAAACAATGTGCTTGTCCTCAGCCCGGAGCTAATTATCAACTATGCGTTTATCAACAACAGCCAGCAAATATTTCATAAAAAACTAAAGCCCGAAAAGTAATACTGACTGAACTGAAATCACTCGAAAAGAATTTCGAAGCACACAACAATGTCATCCTTGGTTGCTACAAGACTGTCGAGAGGTGAGGTTGTGCTCATGTGAGCTCCCTTATCTTTGGGCAGATCTGCATAAAAACTTTAAGATCAACCTGAGTCTCTCTGCTTGGAGTTGTGATCTCTGCCGTCAACTGTTTACCGGGCGAGCGTCTTGCACCATAACACTACCTTGTGCTGTTAGTGGTTTGTTGCTAACGAATCAGCACTTGATTGTTTGTACCCAAAGGCTTTTGTGACATTTTGATTTAGCAGTGCAGTTCACCACGAACCCACGTCATAGCCCTTGGTGTATTGACTTGAGGTGTGTCCCATTATCTGGCACATTCCTCAGCTTCTGCATAAAGTGCAGAGGCTCCCCTGCGTTCTAATCTGGGAAGAATAGCAGCCAGAACCCCTGACTTTTATCATTGCAACTGACATAACTTGAGTAGATTGCATATCTTAGTGAAGCAGTTGCCCAGAAAGCAACGTACGGATACGAAATCAGAATTGGCCAATTGAAAGTACTCTTCGATATATTTCTGTCCAGTTGAAAATTCCAAAATCCCCATTTCCGCCACCGTAAAAATGTCCAGCACGTTGAGCGTTCAACTAATTAAAATATCATTTAGATAATGGACGGTTTGTTTTATAATTATTATAATTATGTTTTACGAGGAAATTCCAATGTTCAAATGTGACGTGACAATGAGCCAAAACGAGCAAAATGAATAAAATAAAATGTTTTACAATCTTGAAATGAATTTAACTATTTTTTTGGTGTGATTATAACCAAATGGAACGAATTCTTTAGTATCAAACTTAGTAACCGGAAACTTGCATTCAACTTCTCAAATCTCAAATTTTTGTTCCTACCTAAACATTTTTCTGTGTTCAATGTTTTAACGCGAGTTCAAGGAAATATGGAACGTGTTGAGAATGGATACATCAAAAGTGTTTGGTTACACTAAATTCAAACAATGAAACCCTGGAATATTGGTAAAAGCTCTATAGTCTTTGACAAATATTTATCTGTATGGCCTCTTCCGAGAATGCAAGTTCTCGATACTTGGACACTTGGTTTTATGTGGTTGGGAGTGTGAGCAGGGTTGCACAATTCAAAATGTCATAGTATTTTCGGCATTATGCCTGCCAAAAATGCCCTGGCTCCATTTTTTTAAAATATATGGCTTTAGCTACCTGCTATTTTTGCAAAATAAGTCACAAAACAGTATGTTGCAATTAATTTAATATCCAGTTCTGGATTACATGATAAAATTATAGAAACAAACTGTTTCAAAAACGGTTGAAACCTGGAGCAAGTTGATATAGACATATTTATGGGAAA
The DNA here is from genome assembly GCA_947179485.1 of Allacma fusca. Lineage (NCBI taxonomy): Eukaryota > Metazoa > Arthropoda > Collembola > Symphypleona > Sminthuridae > Allacma > Allacma fusca. Next base: position 311,122 of record CAMXBY010000050.1, on the reverse strand, counting down.
AGAACAATAATTCTATTTTGCTTATTTTGTTGCAAAAATTCGCTTGTACACCGTGTCTGTAATTATTTAGACTTCAAGAACAAACATATTCGGGCAACGATGCAACACAAAAAGATAAAATAGTATTTAAAAGATTAAAAATATCTGTGTTTGTGAGCTTCAAAACTCGTCATCATCTAAATGTATTTATTGTTACATTAGAATTACATACTAGAATTATTACACTGGTTTACTAGGGCTAAATGCAATTTTCAAATTTAAAGGCACAAAATTGTCTACGGAAGCTCCAAGTTTTGACATACTTTACAAGCAATTATCAAAATACTTTAAACAAATTTTTTTGTAATATACAGCGTTGAATGTTTGCAACTCCGTTGGCGCTTCAAATGTTTATGGATTATTGAAATAACCGGTGGCCATAAGTAACGAATTAGACGAATTAAATTCTTTTTTTAAAGTCAACCATAACATTTTCTAAAACTCGATGGGTTTGATTATGCTATGAAAAACTCCCTTATATTCGCTAAAGGAGCAATAATGGTCATAGTGTATAAGTTTCTGTAAAAATGCCATATATGCCTGCCGAAAATGCCCAAAATTCCGGGCATTTTCAGAGTAAGGCATTTTCAGGGCATTTTCGGCGTTTTGGGCATTTTCAGGGCATTTTCATATGTGCAACCCTGAGTGTGAGCAGGGATTATTAATGCCTACTAGACCTTCCTTCGGGTTTCCGAAATCCCGAAGTTCCGTGTTCGGAAACGGAACGGAACAATTTCGGGACATTATTTTTGATTCCGCCATTGAATCGGGACAAAACCGGAACATGAGCACTTGTACCGATGATGTGGGGACCGGACGGTCCAGAACATCGGTACTAAAAATTTCACATAATTTATGTCATCGGAAAGCGGAATTGCTCTGTTCCTTTCCGATCCGATCCCGGTGGTTTTTCAGAAGGGTCGCGTTCAACAAAAATGAAAACATGTTACTTGTCGCTCTGTAAGCATGCTTTATTTGGCAAAATAACGGTGTTGGATGGATAAAGTTATCCATTTTATTTGCATAAATCTTCGCGAAGCCCGCGAAACTGCAGAACGCCCCGTGCTTCGCACATGAGCAATTACTTGTGTAAATAAATAGTGTAAATAATAAAATTGTAAATGGCAATAGATCTAGTATCAAGGCCTGTCGAGAAGGCTTAATATTAATATCCCGCTTCGCCAGGCAAAGTAATCTCATATAAGACGTGAACTATTAACTGTAAGACTAACAATTCGTTGTTATATAGGTAGTTGGCAATTCATATTATTTATAATATTAATAATATATCGTCGCTGAAGAGGTAAAATGGAATACATGCATGTTCGATTAAAATCAAAATGGTCTACATGCAGTTTTACTAAATGCAAAATGGAATAGATGCATCAAGTTTTAAAATCAAAATGGTCTACTTACAATTTCGTCTAAAAGCAAAATGGTCTACATAAAATTTCGCTTTAAAGCAGAATGGCCATTATGAAAGTATGCACGCATGTAGACCATTTTGGTTTTAGTGAAAACTGCATGTAGTTCATTTTGCTTTCAGGAAAGCTTGCAACTATTCCGCTTTGACTTTAAGGAAAAAGGCATGTAGACCATTTTGCTTCTAGTCGAAATTGCACTTAGTCCATTTTGCCTCTTCAGCGACGATATATAATATATGTAATATGTATAATATATATATTATGTATAATTATTTTATTTATTCATTCAAAATATTATGGGGCAACAGCTTCGGGCCCACTAAAGTTTTCTCTCCAACTCAATATTTGGCTATACACGTGGAATTTAACAAATCGCTTGATCAATTTAATACCAACGTCGTTTTGATTTGATTCGATTTTGATTGTAATAATGATTTGAATGCAACAATATTTTATATACAAATACCCTAGAATTTTTTGCAGTAATTTTACAGAATTATTATATAAAATACCAAAACAGTTAAATAATCTTAACGTGAAATGGGTTTAACTATCCAATTTGCCCCGTCTGTAGTGATTACACCTCTAAACGCGTAAAAGCTAAACGTATAACGGCTAATCGTATAAGCCCAATACGCATAATCAGCTAAACGTATAAGGTATCTAAACGCAAAATCAAATATACGTATAAGGTATTAGCCATTTATGCGTTTAGCTATGATACCATCTGTAGCCTATTTCAGAAATATGTCATAACATTTCGTAAACATTTATTTGTAGTAACTTTATTGCTGGAGTGGCTTTATGTGTTGTGACAATGAACAAAAATCATATGGAAACTGACAGAGCTTTTCATAACCCGTTAATTTGAAAATCTCTTGACAGTTTGACAGGAAACGTTTTCAAAATGCCTTGGTGCCCTGACCATCCCAAGGGCTGGTGTATGTGTACTCAAGAATCCATTAACATAGGTTAGTACCCCCCAGTCCACTATCATATAAGACCTGCTTTTGAGCAGACAATAATGAGATACATTGCACTCGTAAAGGGAGGCCATTAGTCAAAGGACCATAATAAAAACATTCGACTGCGTGAATGAAGACAAAAAGTAACTATCTAATTTTAATCATCTATTTCGTTTGGTGTGTAGGAAGGAAGCATTCCTCTTTATTTATGCTCAACTCCACCAGCCCACTGGGTCTTCTCATGTATTCCTTTCTTTTGATAGCCTCAAGTCATTAAACCACACAGCTCCGCTTGCCACTGAACAATCATCATCTCTTCCTCATTGTCTAATTCCGTCAGCTTCAAGAACAGAGCTGCTTGCAGGTATCAGGTAGTACCTGAAAAATACCCGTCGGGTCGGGTTCGGGTCGGGTTCGGGTCAGCTACAAAAAAAAGTACCTGAGATTCGGGTCAAGTGCGGGTACATCCAGGATCCGCACCTGATATTACAGGTCGGGTTACGATCAAGTTCGGGTTTACAAAATATACCTGAGCTCAATGTCAGGTACAGGTTCGGTACGACGAATTCAAAATACCTGAACCCGAACCGATATTTTGCTAGTATTTTTTTACCTTAATAATTTAACTTTAAGTTCACGTGAATGAAACTTTCAGGCTGATCTGAACGTTAATGTCACATGGCTGAAGGACACGTTCTGTTTGCGTGAGAGCCGCCATATCAATTAAATTAACAAACAACCTAACTTTGCTAATTAATTTCATGATACAGCCTTAGCGTTGTAGCAGACATAGACATCATCGATATGGAATCTATTTCGTGTATACTTGTGCCTTAACTTTGTTAAAATTTGAAAAGCATGATGATTATCTGCGGTCTGTTTCTAAAGCTATCACTCAGAGAATACCTGGGGAAACTTCAATAGCTGTTCCCATTCTTTTTGTGCTGCTTGTCACTTAAAATTAGTACAAGTTTTTGCATTTGTAACTTCACGTCATTTGTAAATAATATTTACTTTGATAAAGTCTTAGGATAGAACTTATGTTTACAAGTTTCCTCTGACAAAATAATTGAAAGTCGGGTTCAGGTTCGGGTTCAAGTTCGAGTCGGGTTTGTTTTGAGATCCGCACCTCGGGTATTTTTTCAGGTGCGGGTAGCCAAGCAATACCTGATCCAAAAATACCTGACAGGTGCGGATATTAACTCGGATCCGGAGGGCCAAGTTCGGGTCAACGAAAAAAATTAACCTGATATTTCAGGTGCGGGTCGGGTTCAGGTGCGGATCTTGATTTTTTGCTACCTGAAAGCAGCTCTGTTCAAGAAGAACTGTCTTTAGCAAATGAACTCATTTATCAATTAGAAATAATTGGAATGGGATACGTCTTTATTTCTACATTGAGGACCATACACTATTGTGAGGACCTATTATGTACGCTGATAAAAACCATATGGGTATAGTCCGTTTAATCTAAATCTATTACTCCTAAGCATTCACCATAGGCTCTGCCTAGCCCCAGAAGACATTATATTGTGTTTCTATCTTGTAATTATTATTACATCTGTTCAAAGACTTTTGTTTTCATTCACTTTCTCATGTTCACTGTCACCATCATCAAATTATAGTATTTAGATAACTGGTGCGTTTCACTCTTTCACTTGAACTTGAGGAAGTAATGGTTACTAGGCTAGCGCTAGCACTACTTATGCATGAAATACTGATGCCTATACCTATCTACCCCTACTTTATTAAATCTGCAATAACAACGACGGAACTACAATGCGTTATTTTGGCAAGTATAGCAATCCGCTTCCTCTACCTACTATGTACGTAGTACCTACCAGGGTTGGCCAAATGAAAATGCCCTCGGTTTTATGCCTGCCCGGTTGAAAATGCCAAAAATGCCCTGAAAATGCCCAACTTTCAAAATGCCCGGCATTTTCGGCAGGCATTTTGGGCATTTTCGATTATTTTGTAAATAATCATTATTTACGCTCTTGTTTAATGATTTTTTTAATGTCAAACTTCATTTAAAAGTATACATTTTACAGAATGAATTAATCTAAAGCATAGCAATTTGTAAACTGTTAGTATTCCTACATCGTTTCTTCCCCTGTGTATTATTAATCTAATTCAACAATATCCTCAACATCAACTCAACTTCGAACTCCGAATATTTTTTTTCTAATTCGGGGATTGCAGTGATATTTTATACACATGATAATCATGCCTAATTTGTTTTGATGAACTCGGTTCTGGCTTTGTTGAGAATGATTTGACCAACGCTGATTCTTGTGAACTTAAAGCGTTTTTTTGGTCACATCGTTGTCGAGAGCAATACACGTTTTGGTACTACATTTGGATAATTCCCGGGCCGTTTTACCTCCACTGGGGCTTTTAAACTTTCGTGTGAGCACGCCAATCCAACCGCTTGTTATGAAAGTAATTACACGACATTTTATTTTTACCAATGTCTGACCAATGAAGCTAAATATTGTCATTGATATGAGGTATCGTGATTAAATCTCAAGTTAAAATTAAAAAATGGAATGAGATTTAAAATAATTATTATAAAAATTTTAGTATAGTGAATCAAGACATGCTACAATTAATGTCTCAGGTATGCAATTATAAAGATATTTGCATTGGTTCAATCAAAACGTATCGAAATTTACCTTGCTAAAAAATAATAGATAGCGTCCAGGCAGAAGTATCCCAAGAAATGATTGAATATGCCCAAAATGCCTGTCCTACTCGGATTATGCCATAGATGCCGAAAATGCCATGAATTGAAAATGCCCAAAATGCCCGGGCATTTTCGGCAGGCAAAATGCACAAAATGCCATGGCATTTTCAATTGGCCAACCCTGGTACCTACCACTTCCCCTCCACTCAGAAGAGAAGAACTCAGGAACCAACATAAGGTATACTGGGGAAAGGCCCATATAGCGGGAAAGAGATTTCTGTCAGGACCTAGGTATGGAACTGCCAACTTGATACAGGATAGAAGAAGCATGCAGTGGCGAACGTATACCTACACGGGCGGGGCACCACTGAACAAAGACCTCTACACCGTGGGTTGCAAGGATGTCCCGGGCTGCAAATTCGGACTGGGGGATGAGACAGTGGAGCAGTTTATATGCGAGTGTCCGCTACATCGATCAGCGATTTGTATACCTGGAGGAAGGTAAGGCAACATTTGACATAATAAATCAGGCTCAGCCAAAAGACCTAGTGGCTTACATATATGCCACTGGGCGCTTTATCAGGAGCACACAGTAAACATGTGTGATGGCAAACAACAACTATAGTAATGCATTTCTTAGTGGCCAAAACCAGGCCTGTTATCATGTTACTCGATCGGTTTAAAAAATAATTTAAGCTCCTAGTATGCCAGTAAACAAGTTTGCATCAATTCCGAGCCTCTAAAGCCCGTATTTAAGAAATAGCCTGGGGCGTACCACCTCCCTTCATCTCGGGACGTCAATGGGTATCAATCCTGCCAGCAGTTGCTCATGCCCGGTGAGAATCGACGACACTGAGGGGGTAGTCAAATAGATACACTTCTGGGTTGTTGTAAGTAGCACGTGCCAAAGACACGCTGCTTCTGTCCACCGGACAGAATTCATTTTCATAAGAATGCTTCTCATAGCTAGTGCTGTAATATTGTTCGCGTTTGGTTTGTTCTTTTGTTCAGTTCTTGTTTTATGTACAAAACAAAACAAACAAAATAAGGTTTCGAAAAAAAAACCACAATAAGATAAAACAAAACTATAACAAACAAACCACCACGACAGCGGGTAATAACCTTTTCAAACTTTGAGTTTGAAAAAGTGTCCAAAAGTAACATGACCTCAAATTAACTTGAGTGAGTCACAAATAGCAACATGACCTCAAATTGACTTGAGTGAGTCACAAATAGCAACATGACCTCAAATTGACTTGAGTGAGTCACAAATAGCAACATGGCCTCAAATTGATTTGAGTGAGTCACAAATAGCAACATGACCTCAAATTGACTTGAGTGAGTCACAAATAGCAACATGACCTCAAATTGACTTGAGTGAGTCACAAATAGAAACAGTACCTCAAATTAACTTGAGTGAGTCACAAATAGCAACATGAACTCAAATTGACTTGAGTGAGTCCCAAATAGCAACATGAACTCAAATAGACTTAAGTAAGTCCAAAATAGCAACATGAACTCAAATAGACTTAAGTAAGTCACAAATAGCAACATGACCTCAAATTGACTTGAGTGAGTCACAAATAGCAACATGAACTCAAATAGACTTAAGTAAGTCACAAATAGCAACATGAACTCAAATAGACTTAAGTAAGTCAAAAATAGCAACATGAACTCAAATAGACTTAAGTAAGTCACAAATAGCAACATGACCTCAAATTGACTTGAGTGAGTCACAAATAGGAACATGAACTCAAATTGACTTGACTGAGTCACAAATAGCAACATGAACTCAAATTGACTTGAGTGAGTCACAAATTGCAACATGACCTTAAATTGACTTGAGTGAGTCACAAATAGCAACAGTACCTCAAATTGACTTGAGTGAGTCACAAATAGCAACATGAACTCAAATTGACTTGAGTGAGTAGACAATAGCAACATGGCCTCAAATTGACTTGAGTGAGACACAAATAGCAACATGACCTCAAATTGACTTGAGTGAGCCACAAATAGCAACATGACCTCAAATTGACTTGAGTGAGTCACAAATAGCAACATGACCGCAAATTGACTTGAGTGAGTCAAAAACAGCAACAGGACCTCAAATTGACTTGAGTGAGTCACAAATAGCAACATAAGCTCAAATTGACTTGAGTGAGTCACAAATAGACACATGACCTCAAATAGACTTGATTGAGTCACAAATAGCAACATGACCTCAAATAGACTTGAGTGAGTCACAAATAGCAACATAAGCTCAAATTGACTTGAGTGAGTCACAAATAGACACAGTACCTCAAATAGACTTGATTGAGTCACAAAAAGCAACATGACCTCAAATTGACTTGAGTGAGTCACAAATAGCACTATGACCTCAAATAGACTTGAGTGAGTCACAAATAGCAACATGACCTCAAATTTACTTGAGTGAGTCGAAAATAGCAACATGACCTCAAATTGACTTGAGTGAGTCACAAATAGCAACATAAGCTCAAATTGACTTGAGTGAGTCACAAATAGCAACATGTCCTCAAATTGACTTGAGTGAGTCACAAATAGCAACATGGCCTCAAATTGACTTGAATGAGTCACAAATAGCAACATGACGTCAAATTGACTTGAGTGAGTCACAAATAGCAACATGAACTCAAATTGACTTGAGTGTCACAAATAGCAACATGACCTCAAATTGACTTGAGTGAGTCACAAATAGCAACATGACCTCAAATTGACTTGAGTGAGTCACAAATAGCAACATGACCTTAAATTGACTTGAGTGAGTCACAAATAGCAACATGGCCTCAAATTGACTTGAGTGAGTCACAAATAGCAACATGGCCTCAAATTGACTTGAGTGAGTCACAAATAGAAACATGACCTCAAATTGACTTGAGTGAGTCACACATCGAAACATGACCTCAAATTGACTTGAGTGAGTCACAAATAGCAACATAAGCTCAAATTGACTTGAGTGAGTCACAAATAGCAACATGACTTCAAATTGACTTTAGTGAGTCACAAATAGCAACACGTCCTCAAGTTTACATGAGTGAGTCGAAAATAGCAACATGAACTCAAATTGACTTGAGTGAGTCGAAAAAGCAACATGACCTCAAATTAACTTGATTGAGTCGAAAATAGCAACAGGACCTCAAATTGACTTGAGTGAGTCACAAATAGTACCACGACCTCAAATTGACTTGAGTGAGTCACAAATAGCAACATGAACTCAAATTGACTTGAGTGAGTCACAAATAGAAACATGACCTCAAATTGACTTGAGTGAGTCACACATCGAAACATGACCTCAAATTGACTTGAGTGAGTCACAAATAGCAACATAAGCTCAAATTGACTTGAGTGAGTCACAAATAGCAACATGAGCTCAAATTGACTTTAGTGAGTCACAAATAGCAACATGACCTCAAATTGACTTTAGTGAGTCACAAATAGCAACATGACCTCAAGTTTACTTGAGTGAGTCGAAAATAGCAACATGACCTCAAATTGACTTGAGTGAGTCGAAAAAGCAACATGACCTCAAATTAACTTGATTGAGTCGAAAATAGCAACAGGACCTCAAATTGACTTGAGTGAGTCACAAATAGTACCACGACCTCAAATTGACTTGAGTGAGTCACAAATAGCACCATGACCTCAAATTGTCTTGAGTGAGTCACAAATAGCAACATGACCTCAAATTAACTTGATTGAGTCACAAATAGCAACATGAACTCAAATTGACTTGACTGAGTCACAAATAGCACTATGACCTCAAATTGACTTGAGTGAGTCACAAATAGGAACCTGACCTCAAATTTACTTGAGTGAGTCGAAAATAGCAACATGACCTCAAATTGACTTGAGTGAGTCGAAAAAGCAACATGACCTCAAATTGACTTGAGTGAGTCACAAATAGTACCATGACCTCAAATTAACTTGAGTGAGCCACAAATAGCAACATGAACTCAAATTGACTTGAGTGAGTCAGAAATAGCAACATGAACTCAAATAGACTTAAGTGAGTCACAAATAGCAACATGACCTCAAACTGACTTGAGTGAGTCACAAATAGCACCATGACCTCAAATAGACTTGAGTGAGTCACAAATAGCAACATGACTTCAAATTGTCTTGAGTGAGTCACAAATTGCAACATGACCTTAAATTGACTTAAGTGAGTCACAAATAGCAACAGTACCTCAAATTGACTTGAGTGAGTCACAAATAGCAACATTACCTCAAATTGACTTGAGTGAGTCACAAAAGGCAACATGACCTCAAATTGACTTGAGTGCGTCACAAATAGCAACATGAACTGAAATTGACTTGACTGGGTCACAAATAGGAACATGAACTCAAATTGACTTGAGTGAGTCACAAATAGCAACATGAATTCAAATAGACTTAAGTGAGTCACAAATAGCAACATGGCCGCAAATTGACTTGAGTGAGTCACAAATAGCAACATGGCCTCAAATTGACTTAAGTGAGTCACAAATAGCAACATGACCTCAAATTGACTTGAGTGAGTCACAAATAGCAACATGAACTCAAATTGACTTGAGTGTCACAAACAGCACCATGAACTCAAATTTACTTGAGAGAGTCACAAATAGCAACATGACCTCAAATTGACTTGAGTGAGTCACAAATAGCAACATGACCTCAAATTGACTTGAGTGAGTCACAAATAGCAACATGACCTCAAATTGACTTGAGTGAGTCACAAATAGCAACATGACCTCAAATTGACTTGAGTAAGTCACAAATAGCAACATGGCCTCAAATTGACTTGAGTGAGTCACAAATAGCAACATTGCTTTAAATTGACTTGAGTGAGTCACAAATAGCAACATGACCTCAAATTGACTTGAGTGAGTCACACATCGAAACATGACCTCAAATTGACTTGAGTGAGTCACACATCGAAACATGAACTCAAATTGACTTGAGTGAGTCAAAAATAGCAACATAAGCTCAAATTGACTTGAGTGAGTCACAAATAGCAACATGAGCTCAAATTGACTTTAGTGAGTCACAAATAGCAACATGACCTCAAATTGACTTTAGTGAGTCACAAATAGCAACATGACCTCAAGTTTACTTGAGTGAGTCGAAAATGGCAACATGACCTCAAATTGACTTGAGTGAGTCGAAAAAGCAACATGACCTCAAATTAACTTGATTGAGTCGAAAATAGCAACAGGACCTCAAATTGACTTGAGTGAGTCACAAATAGTACCACGACCTCAAATTGACTTGAGTGAGTCACAAATAGCACCATGACCTCAAATTGTCTTGAGTGAGTCACAAATAGCAACATGACCTCAAATTAACTTGATTGAGTCACAAATAGCAACATGAACTCAAATTGACTTGACTGAGTCACAAATAGCACTATGACCTCAAATTGACTTGAGTGAGTCACAAATAGGAACCTGACCTCAAATTTACTTGAGTGAGTCGAAAATAGCAACATGACCTCAAATTGACTTGAGTGAGTCGAAAAAGCAACATGACCTCAAATTGACTTGATTGAGTCGAAAATAGCAACAGGACCTCAAATTGACTTGAGTGAGTCACAAATAGTACCATGACCTCAAATTAACTTGAGTGAGCCACAAATAGCAACATGAACTCAAATTGACTTGAGTGAGTCAGAAATAGCAACATGAACTCAAATAGACTTAAGTGAGTCACAAATAGCAACATGACCTCAAACTGACTTGAGTGAGTCACAAATAGCACCATGACCTCAAATAGACTTGAGTGAGTCACAAATAGCAACATGACCTCAAATTGACTTGAGTGAGTCACAAATTGCAACATGACCTTAAATTGACTTGAGTGAGTCACAAACAGCAACAGTACCTCAAATTGACTTGAGTGAGTCACAAATAGCAACATGACTTCAAATTGTCTTGAGTGAGTCACAAATTGCAACATGACCTTAAATTGACTTAAGTGAGTCACAAATAGCAACAGTACCTCAAATTGACTTGAGTGAGTCACAAATAGCAACATTACCTCAAATTGACTTGAGTGAGTCACAAAAGGCAACATGACCTCAAATTGACTTGAGTGCGTCACAAATAGCAACATGAACTGAAATTGACTTGACTGGGTCACAAATAGGAACATGAACTCAAATTGACTTGAGTGAGTCACAAATAGCAACATGAATTCAAATAGACTTAAGTGAGTCACAAATAGCAACATGGCCGCAAATTGACTTGAGTGAGTCACAAATAGCAACATGGCCTCCAATTGACTTAAGTGAGTCACAAATAGCAACATGACCTCAAATTGACTTGAGTGAGTCACAAATAGCAACATGAACTCAAATTGACTTGAGTGTCACAAACAGCACCATGAACTCAAATTTACTTGAGAGAGTCACAAATAGCAACATGACCTCAAATTGACTTGAGTGAGTCACAAATAGCAACATGACCTCAAATTGACTTGAGTGAGTCACAAATAGCAACATGACCTCAAATTGACTTGAGTGAGTCACAAATAGCAACATGACCTCAAATTGACTTGAGTAAGTCACAAATAGCAACATGGCCTCAAATTGACTTGAGTGAGTCACAAATAGCAACATTGCCTCAAATTGACTTGAGTGAGTCACAAATAGCAACATGACCTCAAATTGACTTGAGTGAGTCACACATCGAAACATGACCTCAAATTGATTTGAGTGAGTCACAAATAGCAACATAAGATCAAATTGACTTGAGTGAGTCACAAATAGCAACATGACCTCAAATTGACTTTAGTGAGTCACAAATAACAACATGACCTCAAATATACTTGAGTGAGTCGAAAATAGCAACATGACCTCAAATGGCCTTGAGTGAGTCGAAAAAGCAACATGACCTCAAATTAACTTGATTGAGTCGAAAATAGCAACAGGACCTCAAATTGACTCTAGTGAGTCACAAATAGTACCACGACCTCAAATTGACTTGAGTGAGTCACAAATAGCAACATGAACTCAAATTGACTTGAGTGAGTCAGAAATAGCAACATGAACTCAAATAGACTTAAGTGAGTCACAAATAGCAACATGACCTCAAATTGACTTGAGTGAGTCACAAATAGCACCATGACCTCAAATTGACTTGAGTGAGTCACACATCGAAACATGACCTCAAATTGACTTGAGTGAGTCACAAATAGCAACATAAGCTCAAATTGACTTGAGTGAGTCACAAATAGCAACATGAGCTCAAATTGACTTTAGTGAGTCACAAATAGCAACATGACCTCAAATTGACTTTAGTGAGTCACAAATAGCAACATGACCTCAAGTTTACTTGAGTGAGTCGAAAATAGCAACATGACCTCAAATTGACTTGAGTGAGTCGAAAAAGCAACATGACCTCAAATTAACTTAATTGAGTCGAAAATAGCAACAGGACCTCAAATTGACTTGAGTGAGTCACAAATAGTACCACGACCTCAAATTGACTTGAGTGAGTCACAAATAGCACCATGACCTCAAATTGTCTTGAGTGAGTCACAAATAGCAACATGACCTCAAATTAACTTGATTGAGTCACAAATAGCAACATGAACTCAAATTGACTTGACTGAGTCACAAATAGCACTATGACCTCAAATTGACTTGAGTGAGTCACAAATAGGAACCTGACCTCAAATTTACTTGAGTGAGTCGAAAATAGCAACATGACCTCAAATTGACTTGAGTGAGTCGAAAAAGCAACATGACCTCAAATTGACTTGATTGAGTCGAAAATAGCAACAGGACCTCAAATTGACTTGAGTGAGTCACAAATAGTACCATGACCTCAAATTAACTTGAGTGAGCCACAAATAGCAACAGGAACTCAAATTGACTTGAGTGAGTCAGAAATAGCAACCTGAACTCAAATAGACTTAAGTGAGTCACAAATAGCAACATGACCTCAAACTGACTTGAGTGAGTCACAAATAGCACCATGACCTCAAATAGACTTGAGTGAGTCACAAATAGCAACATGACCTCAAATTGACTTGAGTGAGTCACAAATTGCAACATGACCTTAAATTGACTTGAGTGAGTCACAAATAGCAACAGTACCTCAAATTGACTTGAGTGAGTCACAAATAGCAACATGACTTCAAATTGTCTTGAGTGAGTCACAAATTGCAACATGACCTTAAATTGACTTAAGTGAGTCACAAATAGCAACAGTACCTCAAATTGACTTGAGTGAGTCACAAATAGCAACATTACCTCAAATTGACTTGAGTGAGTCACAAAAGGCAACATGACCTCGAATTGACTTGAGTGCGTCACAAATAGCAACATGAACTGAAATTGACTTGACTGGGTCACAAATAGGAACATGAACTCAAATTGACTTGAGTGAGTCACAAATAGCAACATGAATTCAAATAGACTTAAGTGAGTCACAAATAGCAACATGGCCGCAAATTGACTTGAGTGAGTCACAAATAGCAACATGGCCTCAAATTGACTTAAGTGAGTCACAAATAGCAACATGACCTCGAATTGACTTGAGTGAGTCACAAATAGCAACATGAACTCAAATTGACTTGAGTGTCACAAACAGCACCATGAACTCAAATTTACTTGAGAGAGTCACAAACAGCAACATGACCTCAAATTGACTTGAGTGAGTCACAAATAGCAACATGACCTCAAATTGACTTGAGTGAGTCACAAATAGCAACATGACCTCAAATTGACTTGAGTGAGTCACAAATAGCAACATTGCCTCAAATTGACTTGAGTGAGTCACAAATAGCAACATGACCTCAAATTGACTTGAGTGAGTCACACATCGAAACATGACCTCAAATTGATTTGAGTGAGTCACAAATAGCAACATAAGCTCAAATTGACTTGAGTGAGTCACAAATAGCAACATGACCTCAAATTGACTTTAGTGAGTCACAAATAACAACATGACCTCAAATATACTTGAGTGAGTCGAAAATAGCAACATGACCTCAAATGGCCTTGAGTGAGTCGAAAAAGCAACATGACCTCAAATTAACTTGATTGAGTCGAAAATAGCAACAGGACCTCAAATTGACTCTAGTGAGTCACAAATAGTACCACGACCTCAAATTGACTTGAGTGAGTCACAAATAGCAACATGAACTCAAATTGACTTGAGTGAGTCAGAAATAGCAACATGAACTCAAATAGACTTAAGTGAGTCACAAATAGCAACATGACCTCAAATTGACTTGAGTGAGTCACAAATAGCACCATGACCTCAAATTGACTTGAGTGAGTCACAAATAGCAACATGACCTCAAATTGACTTGAGTGAGTCACAAATAGCAACATGACCTCAAATTGACTTGAGTGAGTCACAAATTGCAACATGACCTCAAATTGACTTGAGTGAGTCACAAATAGCAACAGGACCTCAAATTGACTTGAGTGAGTCACAAATAGCAACATGACCTCAAATTGACTTGAGTGAGTCACAAAAGGCAACATGACCTCAAATTGACTTGAGTGAGTCACAAATAGCAACATGAACTCAAATTTACTTGAATGAGTCACAAATAGCAACATGACCTCAAATTGACTTGAGTGAGTCACAAATAGCAACATGACCTCAAATTGACTTGAGTGAGTCACAAATAGCAACATGAACTCAAATTGACTTGAGTGAGTCAGAAATAGCAACATGAACTCAAATAGACTTAAGTGAGTCACAAATAGCAACATGACCTCAAATTGACTTGAGTGAGTCACAAATAGCACCATGACCTCAAATTGACTTGAGTGAGTCACAAATAGCAACATGACCTCAAATTGACTTGAGTGAGTCACAAATAGCAACATGACCTCAAATTGACTTGAGTGAGTCACAAATTGCAACATGACCTCAAATTGACTTGAGTGAGTCACAAATAGCAACAGGACCTCAAATTGACTTGAGTGAGTCACAAATAGCAACATGACCTCAAATTGACTTGAGTGAGTCACAAAAGGCAACATGACCTCAAATTGACTTGAGTGAGTCACAAATAGCAACATGAGTTCAAATTTACTTGAATGAGTCACAAATAGCAACATGACCTCAAATTGACTTGAGTGAGTCACAAATAGCAACATGACCTCAAATTGACTTGAGTGAGTCACAAATAGCAACATGACCTCAAATTGACTTGAGTGAGTCACAAATAGCAACATGACCTCAAATTGACTTCAGTGAGTCACAAATAGCAACATGAACTCAAATTGACTTGAGTGAGTCAAAAATAGCAACATGAACTCAAATAGACTTAAGTAAGTCACAAATAGCAACATGACCTCAAATTGACTTGAGTGAGTCACAAATAGCAACATGACCTCAAATTGACTTGAGTGAGTCACAAATTGCAACATGAACTCAAATTGACTTGAGTGAGTCACAAATAGCAACATGACCTCAAATTGACTTGAGTGAGTCACAAAAGGCAACATGACCTCAAATTGACTTGAGTGAGTCACAAAAGGCAACATGACCTCAAATTGACTTGAGTGAGTCACAAATAGCAACATGACCTCAAATTGACTTGAGTGAGTCACAAAAGGCAACATGACCTCAAATTGACTTGAGTGAGTCACAAAAGGCAACATGACCTCAAATTGACTTGAGTGAGTCACAAAAGGCAACATGACCTCAAATTGACTTGAGTGAGTCACAAATAGCAACATGAACTCAAATTGACTTGAGTGAGTCACAAATAGCAACATGACCTCAAATTGACTTGAGTGAGTCACAAATTGCAACATGACCTCAAATTGACTTGAGTGAGTCACTAATAGCAACATGACCTCAAATTGACTTGACTGAGTCACAAATTGCAACATGACCTCAAATTGACTTGAGTGAGTCACAAATAGCAACATGACCTCAAATTGACTTGAGTGAGTCACAAATAGCAACATGACCTCAAATTGACTTGAGTGAGTCACAAAAGGCAACATGACCTCAAATTGACTTGAGTGAGTCACAAATAGCAACATGACCTCAAATTGATTTGAGTGAGTCACAAAAGGCAACATGACCTCAAATTGACTTGAGTGAGTCACAAAAGGCAACATGACCTCAAATTGACTTGAGTGAGTCACAAATAGCAACATGAACTCAAACTGACTTGACTGAGTCACTAATAGCAACATGAACTCAAATTGACTTGAGTGAGTCACAAATAGCAACATGACCTCAAATTGACTTGAGTGAGTCACAAAAGGCAACATGACCTCAAATTGACTTGAGTGAGTCACAAATAGCAACATGAACTCAAATTGACTTGAGTGAGTCACAAATAGCAACATGACCTCAAATTGACTTGAGTGAGTCACAAATTGCAACATGACCTCAAATTGACTTGAGTGAGTCACAAATAGCAACAGGACCTCAAATTGACTTGAGTGAGTCAGAAATAGCAACATGACCTCAAATTGACTTGAGTGAGTCACAAAAGGCAACATGACCTCAAATTGACTTGAGTGAGTCACAAAAGGCAACATGACCTCAAATTGACTTGAGTGAGTCACAAATAGCAACATGAACTCAAACTGACTTGACTGAGTCACTAATAGCAACATGAACTCAAATTGACTTGAGTGAGTCACAAATAGCAACATGAATTCAAATAGACTTAAGTGAGTCACAAATAGCAACATGAATTCAAATAGACTTAAGTGAGTCACAAATAGCAACATGGCCGCAAATTGACTTGAGTGAGTCACAAATAGCAACATGGCCTCAAATTGACTTAAGTGAGTCACAAATAGCAACATGAACTCAAATTGACTTGAGTGTCACAAACAGCACCATGAACTCAAATTTACTTGAGAGAGTCACAAATTGCAACATGACCTCAAATTGACTTGAGTGAGTCACAAATAGCAACATGACCTCAAATTGACTTGAGTGAGTCACAAATAGCAACATGACCTCAAATTGACTTGAGTGAGTCACAAATAGCAACATGACCTCAAATTGACTTGAGTGAGTCGCAAATAGCAACATGGCCTCAAATTGACTTGAGTGAGTCACAAATAGCAACATTGCCTCAAATTGACTTGAGTGAGTCACAAATAGCAACATGACCTCAAATTGACTTGAGTGAGTCACACATCGAAACATGACCTCAAATTGACTTGAGTGAGTCACAAATAGCAACATAAGCTCAAATTGACTTGAGTGAGTCACAAATAGCAACATGACAAATTGACTTTAGTGAGTCACAAATAACAACATGACCTCAAATATACTTGAGTGAGTCGAAAATAGCAACATGACCTCAAATTGACTTGAGTGAGTCGAAAAAGCAACATGACCTCAAATTAACTTGATTGAGTCGAAAATAGCAACAGGACCTCAAATTGACTCTAGTGAGTCACAAATAGTACCACGACCTCAAATTGACTTGAGTGAGTCACAAATAGCAACATGAACTCAAATTGACTTGAGTGAGTCAGAAATAGCAACATGAACTCAAATAGACTTAAGTGAGTCACAAATAGCAACATGACCTCAAATTGACTTGAGTGAGTCACAAATAGCACCATGACCTCAAATTGACTTGAGTGAGTCACAAATAGCAACAGGACCTCAAATTGACTTGAGTGAGTCACAAATAGCAACATGACCTCAAATTGACTTGAGTGAGTCACAAAAGGCAACATGACCTCAAATTGACTTGAGTGAGTCACAAAAGGCAACATGAACTCAAATTTACTTGAATGAGTCACAAAAAGCAACATGACCTCAAATTGACTTGAGTGAGTCACAAATAGTAACATGACCTCAAATTGACTTGAGTGAGTCACAAATAGCAACATGACCTCAAATTGACTTGAGTGAGTCACAAATAGCAACATGACCTCAAATTGACTTGAGTGAGTCACAAATAGCAACATGAACTCAAATTGACTTGAGTGAGTCAAAAATAGCAACATGAACTCAAATAGACTTAAGTAAGTCAATAATAGCAACATGACCTCAAATTGACTTGAGTGAGTCACAAATAGCAACATGACCTCAAATTGACTTGAGTGAGTCACAAATTGCAACATGACCTCAAATTGACTTGAGTGAGTCACAAATAGCAACATGACCTCAAATTGACTTGAGTGAGTCACAAATAGCAACATGACCTCAAATTGACTTGAGTGAGTCACAAAAGGCAACATGACCTCAAATTGACTTGAGTGAGTCACAAATAGCAACATGACCTCAAATTGATTTGAGTGAGTCACAAAAGGCAACATGACCTCAAATTGACTTGAGTGAGTCACAAAAGGCAACATGACCTCAAATTGACTTGAGTGAGTCACAAATAGCAACATGAACTCAAACTGACTTGACTGAGTCACTAATAGCAACATGAACTCAAATTGACTTGAGTGAGTCACAAATAGCAACATGACCTCAAATTGACTTGAGTGAGTCACAAATTGCAACATGACCTCAAATTGACTTGAGTGAGTCACAAATAGCAACAGGACCTCAAATTGACTTGATTGAGTCAGAAATAGCAACATGGCCTCAAATTGACTTGAGTGAGTCACAAATAGCAACATGGCCTCCAATTGACTTGAGTGAGTCACAAATAGCAACATGGCCTCAAATTGACTTGAGTGAGTCACAAATAGCAACATAAGCTCAAATTGACTTGAGTGAGTCACAAATAGCAACATGACCTCAAATTGACTTTAGTGAGTCACAAATAACAACATGACCTCAAATATACTTGAGTGAGTCGAAAATAGCAACATGAACTCAAATTGACTTGACTGAGTCACTAATAGCAACATGAACTCAAATAGACTTAAGTGAGTCACAAATAGCAACATGACCTCAAATTGATTCAAGTGAGTCACAAATAGCACCATGACCTCAAATTGACTTGAGTGAGTCACAAATTGCAACATGACCTCAAATTGACTTGAGTGAGTCACAAATAGCAACAGGGCCTCAAATTGACTTGAGTGAGTCACAAATAGCAACATGACCTCAAATTGACTTGAGTGAGTCACAAAAGGCAACATGACCTCAAATTGACTTGAGTGAGTCACAAATAGCAACATGACCTCAAATTGACTTGAGTGAGTCACAAATAGCAACCTGAACTCAAATTGACTTGAGTGAGTCGAAAATAGCAACATGACCTCAAATTGACTTGAGTGAGTCGAAAAAGCAACATGACCTCAAATTGACTTGATTGAGTCAAAAAACCCGGCATGACATCAAATTGACTTGAGTGAGTCACAAATAGCAACATGACCTCAAATTGACTTCAGTGAGTCACAAATAGCAACATGAACTCAAATTGACTTGAGTGAGTCAAAAATAGCAACATGAACTCAAATAGACTTAAGTAAGTCACAAATAGCAACGTGACCTCAAATTGACTTGACTGAGTCACAAATAGCAACATGGCCTCAAATTGACTTAAGTGAGTCACAAATAGCAACATGACCTGAAATTGACTTGAGTGAGTCACAAATAGCAACATGAACTCAAATTGACTTGAGTGTCACAAACAGCACCATGAACTCAAATTTACTTGAGAGAGTCACAAATAGCAACATGACCTCAAATTGACTTGAGTGAGTCACAAATAGCAACATGACCTCAAATTGACTTGAGTGAGTCACAAATAGCAACATGACCTCAAATTGACTTGAGTGAGTCACAAATAGCAACATGACCTCAAATTGACTTGAGTAAGTCACAAATAGCAACATTGCCTCAAATTGACTTGAGTGAGTCACAAATAGCAACATGACCTCAAATTGACTTGAGTGAGTCACACATCGAAACATGACCTCAAATTGATTTGAGTGAGTCACAAATAGCAACATAAGCTCAAATTGACTTGAGTGAGTCACAAATAGCAACATGACCTCAAATTGACTTTAGTGAGTCACAAATAGCAACATGAACTCAAATTGACTTGAGTGAGTCACAAATAGCAACATGACCTCAAATTGACTTGAGTGAGTCACACATCGAAACATGACCTCAAATTGACTTGAGTGAGTCACAAATAGCAACATAAGCTCAAATTGACTTGAGTGAGTCACAAATAGCAACATGACCTCAAATTGACTTTAGTGAGTCACAAATAACAACATGACCTCAAATATACTTGAGTGAGTCGAAAATAGCAACATGAATTCAAATTGACTTGACTGAGTCACTAATAGCAACATGAACTCAAATAGACTTAAGTGAGTCACAAATAGCAACATGACCTCAAATTGATTTAAGTGAGTCACAAATAGCACCATGACCTCAAATTGACTTGAGTGAATCACAAATAGTAACATGGCCTCAAATTGACTTGAGTGAGTCACCAATAGCAACATGACCTCAAATTGACTTGAGTGAGTCACAAATAGCAACATGACCTCAAATTGACTTAAGTGAGTCACAAACTGCAACATGACCTCAAATTGACTTGAGTGAGTCACAAATAGCAACAGGACTTTAAATTGACTTGAGTGAGTCACAAATAGCAACATGACCTCAAATTGACTTGAGTGAGTCACAAATAGCAACATGACCTCAAATTGACTTGAGTGAGTCACAAATAGCAACATGACCTCAAATTGACTTGAGTGAGTCACAAATAGCAACATGACCTCAAATTGACTTGAGTGAGTCACAAATAGCAACATGACCTCAAATTGACTTGAGTGAGTCACAAATAGCAACATGAACTCAAATTGACTTGAGTGAGTCAAAAATAGCAACATGAACTCAAATAGACTTAAGTAAGTCAATAATAGCAACATGACCTCAAATTGACTTGAGTGAGTCACAAATAGCAACATGACCTCAAATTGACTTGAGTGAGTCACAAATTGCAACATGACCTCAAATTGACTTGAGTGAGTCACAAATAGCAACATGACCTCAAATTGACTTGAGTGAGTCACAAATAGCAACATGACCTCAAATTGACTTGAGTGAGTCACAAAAGGCAACATGACCTCAAATTGACTTGAGTGAGTCACAAATAGCAACATGACCTCAAATTGACTTGAGTGAGTCACAAAAGGCAACATGACCTCAAATTGACTTGAGTGAGTCACAAAAGGCAACATGACCTCAAATTGACTTGAGTGAGTCACAAATAGCAACATGAACTCAAACTGACTTGACTGAGTCACTAATAGCAACATGAACTCAAATTGACTTGAGTGAGTCACAAATAGCAACATGACCTCAAATTGACTTGAGTGAGTCACAAATTGCAACATGACCTCAAATTGACTTGAGTGAGTCACAAATAGCAACAGGACCTCAAATTGACTTGAGTGAGTCAGAAATAGCAACATGACCTCAAATTGACTTGAGTGAGTCACAAAAGGCAACATGACCTCAAATTGACTTGAGTGAGTCACAAAAGGCAACATGACCTCAAATTGACTTGAGTGAGTCACAAATAGCAACATGAACTCAAACTGACTTGACTGAGTCACTAATAGCAACATGAACTCAAATTGACTTGAGTGAGTCACAAATAGCAACATGAATTCAAATAGACTTGAGTGAGTCACAAATAGCAACATGGCCTCAAATTGACTTGAGTGAGTCACAAATAGCAACATGAACTCAAATTGACTTGAGTGAGTCACAAATAGCAACATGACCTCAAATTGACTTGAGTGAGTCACACATCGAAACATGACCTCAAATTGACTTGAGTGAGTCACAAATAGCAACATAAGCTCAAATTGACTTGAGTGAGTCACAAATAGCAACATGACCTCAAATTGACTTGAGTGAGTCACAAATAGCAACATGACCTCAAATTGACTTGAGTGAGTCACAAATAGCAACATGACCTCAAATTGACTTGAGTGAGTCACAAATAGCAACATGAACTCAAATTGACTTGAGTGAGTCAAAAATAGCAACATGAATTCAAATTGACTTGACTGAGTCACTAATAGCAACATGAACTCAAATAGACTTAAGTGAGTCACAAATAGCAACATGACCTCAAATTGATTTAAGTGAGTCACAAATAGCACCATGACCTCAAATTGACTTGAGTGAATCACAAATAGTAACATGGCCTCAAATTGACTTGAGTGAGTCACAAATAGCAACATGACCTCAAATTGACTTGAGTGAGTCACAAAAGGCAACATGACCTCAAATTGACTTGAGTGAGTCACAAATAGCAACATGACCTCAAATTGACTTGAGTGAGTCACAAAAGGCAACATGACCTCAAATTGACTTGAGTGAGTCACAAAAGGCAACATGACCTCAAATTGACTTGAGTGAGTCACAAATAGCAACATGAACTCAAACTGACTTGACTGAGTCACTAATAGCAACATGAACTCAAATTGACTTGAGTGAGTCACAAATAGCAACATGACCTCAAATTGACTTGAGTGAGTCACAAAAGGCAACATGACCTCAAATTGACTTGAGTGAGTCACAAATAGCAACATGAACTCAAACTGACTTGACTGAGTCACTAATAGCAACATGAACTCAAATTGACTTGAGTGAGTCACAAATAGCAACATGAATTCAAATAGACTTAAGTGAGTCACAAATAGCAACATGGCCTCAAATTGACTTGAGTGAGTCACAAATAGCAACATGGCCTCCAATTGACTTGAGTGAGTCACAAATAGCAACATGGCCTCAAATTGACTTGAGTGAGTCACAAATAGCAACATAAGCTCAAATTGACTTGAGTGAGTCACAAATAGCAACATGACCTCAAATTGACTTTAGTGAGTCACAAATAACAACATGACCTCAAATATACTTGAGTGAGTCGAAAATAGCAACATGAACTCAAATTGACTTGACTGAGTCACTAATAGCAACATGAACTCAAATAGACTTAAGTGAGTCACAAATAGCAACATGACCTCAAATTGATTCAAGTGAGTCACAAATAGCACCATGACCTCAAATTGACTTGAGTGAGTCACAAATTGCAACATGACCTCAAATTGACTTGAGTGAGTCACAAATAGCAACAGGGCCTCAAATTGACTTGAGTGAGTCACAAATAGCAACATGACCTCAAATTGACTTGAGTGAGTCACAAAAGGCAACATGACCTCAAATTGACTTGAGTGAGTCACAAATAGCAACATGACCTCAAATTGACTTGAGTGAGTCACAAATAGCAACATGAACTCAAATTGACTTGAGTGAGTCAAAAATAGCAACATGAACTCAAATAGACTTAAGTAAGTCACAAATAGCAACGTGACCTCAAATTGACTTGACTGAGTCACAAATAGCAACATGGCCTCAAATTGACTTAAGTGAGTCACAAATAGCAACATGACCTAAAATTGACTTGAGTGAGTCACAAATAGCAACATGAACTCAAATTGACTTGAGTGTCACAAACAGCACCATGAACTCAAATTTACTTGAGAGAGTCACAAATAGCAACATGACCTCAAATTGACTTGAGTGAGTCACAAATAGCAACATGACCTCAAATTGACTTGAGTGAGTCACAAATAGCAACATGACCTCAAATTGACTTGAGTGAGTCACAAATAGCAACATGACCTCAAATTGACTTGAGTAAGTCACAAATAGCAACATTGCCTCAAATTGACTTGAGTGAGTCACAAATAGCAACATGACCTCAAATTGACTTGAGTGAGTCACACATCGAAACATGACCTCAAATTGATTTGAGTGAGTCACAAATTGCAACATGACCTCAAATTGACTTGAGTGAGTCACAAATAGCAACAGGGCCTCAAATTGACTTGAGTGAGTCACAAATAGCAACATGACCTCAAATTGAATTGAGTGAGTCACAAAAGGCAACATGACCTCAAATTGACTTGAGTGAGTCACAAATAGCAACATGACCTCAAATTGACTTGAGTGAGTCACAAATAGCAACCTGAACTCAAATTGACTTGAGTGAGTCGAAAATAGCAACATGACCTCAAATTGACTTGAGTGAGTCGAAAAAGCAACATGACCTCAAATTGACTTGATTGAGTCAAAAAACCCAGCATGACATCAAATTGACTTGAGTGAGTCACAAATAGCAACATGACCTCAAATTGACTTCAGTGAGTCACAAATAGCAACATGAACTCAAATTGACTTGAGTGAGTCAAAAATAGCAACATGAACTCAAATAGACTTAAGTAAGTCACAAATAGCAACGTGACCTCAAATTGACTTGACTGAGTCACAAATAGCAACATGGCCTCAAATTGACTTAAGTGAGTCACAAATAGCAACATGACCTAAAATTGACTTGAGTGAGTCACAAATAGCAACATGAACTCAAATTGACTTGAGTGTCACAAACAGCACCATGAACTCAAATTTACTTGAGAGAGTCACAAATAGCAACATGACCTCAAATTGACTTGAGTGAGTCACAAATAGCAACATGACCTCAAATTGACTTGAGTGAGTCACAAATAGCAACATGACCTCAAATTGACTTGAGTGAGTCACAAATAGCAACATGACCTCAAATTGACTTGAGTAAGTCACAAATAGCAACATTGCCTCAAATTGACTTGAGTGAGTCACAAATAGCAACATGACCTCAAATTGACTTGAGTGAGTCACACATCGAAACATGACCTCAAATTGATTTGAGTGAGTCACAAATAGCAACATAAGCTCAAATTGACTTGAGTGAGTCACAAATAGCAACATGACCTCAAATTGACTTTAGTGAGTCACAAATAGCAACATGAACTCAAATTGACTTGAGTGAGTCACAAATAGCAACATGACCTCAAATTGACTTGAGTGAGTCACACATCGAAACATGACCTCAAATTGACTTGAGTGAGTCACAAATAGCAACATAAGCTCAAATTGACTTGAGTGAGTCACAAATAGCAACATGACCTCAAATTGACTTTAGTGAGTCACAAATAACAACATGACCTCAAATATACTTGAGTGAGTCGAAAATAGCAACATGAATTCAAATTGACTTGACTGAGTCACTAATAGCAACATGAACTCAAATAGACTTAAGTGAGTCACAAATAGCAACATGACCTCAAATTGATTTAAGTGAGTCACAAATAGCACCATGACCTCAAATTGACTTGAGTGAATCACAAATAGTAACATGGCCTCAAATTGACTTGAGTGAGTCACCAATAGCAACATGACCTCAAATTGACTTGAGTGAGTCACAAATAGCAACATGACCTCAAATTGACTTAAGTGAGTCACAAACTGCAACATGACCTCAAATTGACTTGAGTGAGTCACAAATAGCAACAGGACTTTAAATTGACTTGAGTGAGTCACAAATAGCAACATGACCTCAAATTGACTTGAGTGTGTCACAAAAGGCAACATGACCTCAAATTGACTTGAGTGAGTCACAAATAGCAACATGAACTCAAATTGACTTGACTGAGTCACTAATAGCAACATGAACTCAAATTGACTTGAGTGAGTCACAAATAGCAACATGACCTCAAATTGACTTGAGTGAGTCACAAAAGGCAACATGACCTCAAATTGACTTGAGTGAGTCACAAATAGCAACATGAACTCAAACTGACTTGACTGAGTCACTAATAGCAACATGAACTCAAATTGACTTGAGTGAGTCACAAATAGCAACATGAATTCAAATAGACTTAAGTGAGTCACAAATAGCAACATGGCCTCAAATTGACTTGAGTGAGTCACAAATAGCAACATGGCCTCCAATTGACTTGAGTGAGTCACAAATAGCAACATGGCCTCAAATTGACTTGAGTGAGTCACAAATAGCAACATAAGCTCAAATTGACTTGAGTGAGTCACAAATAGCAACATGACCTCAAATTGACTTTAGTGAGTCACAAATAACAACATGACCTCAAATATACTTGAGTGAGTCGAAAATAGCAACATGAACTCAAATTGACTTGACTGAGTCACTAATAGCAACATGAACTCAAATAGACTTAAGTGAGTCACAAATAGCAACATGACCTCAAATTGATTCAAGTGAGTCACAAATAGCACCATGACCTCAAATTGACTTGAGTGAGTCACAAATTGCAACATGACCTCAAATTGACTTGAGTGAGTCACAAATAGCAACAGGGCCTCAAATTGACTTGAGTGAGTCACAAATAGCAACATGACCTCAAATTGACTTGAGTGAGTCACAAAAGGCAACATGACCTCAAATTGACTTGAGTGAGTCACAAATAGCAACATGACCTCAAATTGACTTGAGTGAGTCACAAATAGCAACCTGAACTCAAATTGACTTGAGTGAGTCGAAAATAGCAACATGACCTCAAATTGACTTGAGTGAGTCGAAAAAGCAACATGACCTCAAATTGACTTGATTGAGTCAAAAAACCCAGCATGACATCAAATTGACTTGAGTGAGTCACAAATAGCAACATGACCTCAAATTGACTTGAGTGAGTCACAAATAGCAACATGAACTCAAATTGACTTGAGTGAGTCACAAATAGCAACATGACCTCAAATTGACTTGAGTGAATCGCAAATAGCAACATGGCCTCAAATTGACTTGAGTGAGTCACAAATAGCAACATGAACTCAAATTGACTTGAGTGAGTCAGAAATAGCAACATGACCTCAAATTGACTTAAGTGAGTCACAAATTGCAACATGACCTCAAATTGACTTGAGTGAGTCACAAATAGCAACATGAACTCAAATTGACTTGAGTGAGTCACAAATAGCAACATGGCCTCAAATTGACTTAAGTGAGTCACAAATAGCACCATGACCTCAAATAGACTTGAGTGAGTCACAAATAGCAACATGACCTTAAATTGACTTGAGTGAGTCACAAATTATAACATGACCTCAAATTGACTTGAGTGAGTCACAAATAGCAACAGGGCCTCAAATTGACTTGAGTGAGTCACAAATAGCAACATGACCTCAAATTGACCTTAGTGAGTCACAAAAGGCAACATGACCTCAAATTGACTTGAGTGAGTCACAAATAGCAACATGAATTCAAACTGACTTGACTGAGTCACTAATAGCAACATGAACTCAAATTGACTTGAGTGAGTCACAAATAGCAACATGAATTCAAATAGACTTAAGTGAGTCACAAATACCAACATGGCCTCAAATTGACTTGAGTGAGTCACAAATAGCAACATGAATTCAAATAGACTTAAGTGAGTCACAAATAGCAACATGAACTCAAATTGACTTGACTGAGTCACTAATAGCAACATGAACTCAAATTGACTTGAGTGAGTCACCAATAGCAACATGAATTCAAATAGACTTAAGTGAGTCACAAATAGCAACATGGCCTCAAATTGACTTGAGTGAGTCACAAATAGCAACATGGCCTCAAATTGACTTGAGTGAGTCACAAATAGCAACATGACCTCAAATTGACTTGAGTGAGTCGAAAATAGCAACATGACCTCAAATTGACTTCAGTGAGTCACAAATAGCAACATGACCTCAAATTGACTTGATTGAGTCAAAAAACCCAGCATGACATCAAATTGACTTGAGTGAGTCACAAATAGCAACATGACCTCAAATTGACTTCAGTGAGTCACAAATAGCAACATGAACTCAAATTGACTTGAGTGAGTCAAAAATAGCAACATGAACTCAAATAGACTTAAGTAAGTCACAAATAGCAACGTGACCTCAAATTGACTTGACTGAGTCACAAATAGCAACATGGCCTCAAATTGACTTAAGTGAGTCACAAATAGCAACATGACCTAAAATTGACTTGAGTGAGTCACAAATAGCAACATGAACTCAAATTGACTTGAGTGTCACAAACAGCACCATGAACTCAAATTTACTTGAGAGAGTCACAAATAGCAACATGACCTCAAATTGACTTGAGTGAGTCACAAATAGCAACATGACCTCAAATTGACTTGAGTGAGTCACAAATAGCAACATGACCTCAAATTGACTTGAGTGAGTCACAAATAGCAACATGACCTCAAATTGACTTGAGTAAGTCACAAATAGCAACATTGCCTCAAATTGACTTGAGTGAGTCACAAATAGCAACATGACCTCAAATTGACTTGAGTGAGTCACACATCGAAACATGACCTCAAATTGATTTGAGTGAGTCACAAATAGCAACATAAGCTCAAATTGACTTGAGTGAGTCACAAATAGCAACATGACCTCAAATTGACTTTAGTGAGTCACAAATAGCAACATGAACTCAAATTGACTTGAGTGAGTCACAAATAGCAACATGACCTCAAATTGACTTGAGTGAGTCACACATCGAAACATGACCTCAAATTGACTTGAGTGAGTCACAAATAGCAACATAAGCTCAAATTGACTTGAGTGAGTCACAAATAGCAACATGACCTCAAATTGACTTTAGTGAGTCACAAATAACAACATGACCTCAAATATACTTGAGTGAGTCGAAAATAGCAACATGAATTCAAATTGACTTGACTGAGTCACTAATAGCAACATGAACTCAAATAGACTTAAGTGAGTCACAAATAGCAACATGACCTCAAATTGATTTAAGTGAGTCACAAATAGCACCATGACCTCAAATTGACTTGAGTGAATCACAAATAGTAACATGGCCTCAAATTGACTTGAGTGAGTCACCAATAGCAACATGACCTCAAATTGACTTGAGTGAGTCACAAATAGCAACATGACCTCAAATTGACTTAAGTGAGTCACAAACTGCAACATGACCTCAAATTGACTTGAGTGAGTCACAAATAGCAACAGGACTTTAAATTGACTTGAGTGAGTCACAAATAGCAACATGACCTCAAATTGACTTGAGTGTGTCACAAAAGGCAACATGACCTCAAATTGACTTGAGTGAGTCACAAATAGCAACATGAACTCAAATTGACTTGACTGAGTCACTAATAGCAACATGAACTCAAATTGACTTGAGTGAGTCACAAATAGCAACATGACCTCAAATTGACTTGAGTGAGTCACAAAAGGCAACATGACCTCAAATTGACTTGAGTGAGTCACAAATAGCAACATGAACTCAAACTGACTTGACTGAGTCACTAATAGCAACATGAACTCAAATTGACTTGAGTGAGTCACAAATAGCAACATGAATTCAAATAGACTTAAGTGAGTCACAAATAGCAACATGGCCTCAAATTGACTTGAGTGAGTCACAAATAGCAACATGGCCTCCAATTGACTTGAGTGAGTCACAAATAGCAACATGGCCTCAAATTGACTTGAGTGAGTCACAAATAGCAACATAAGCTCAAATTGACTTGAGTGAGTCACAAATAGCAACATGACCTCAAATTGACTTTAGTGAGTCACAAATAACAACATGACCTCAAATATACTTGAGTGAGTCGAAAATAGCAACATGAACTCAAATTGACTTGACTGAGTCACTAATAGCAACATGAACTCAAATAGACTTAAGTGAGTCACAAATAGCAACATGACCTCAAATTGATTCAAGTGAGTCACAAATAGCACCATGACCTCAAATTGACTTGAGTGAGTCACAAATTGCAACATGACCTCAAATTGACTTGAGTGAGTCACAAATAGCAACAGGGCCTCAAATTGACTTGAGTGAGTCACAAATAGCAACATGACCTCAAATTGACTTGAGTGAGTCACAAAAGGCAACATGACCTCAAATTGACTTGAGTGAGTCACAAATAGCAACATGACCTCAAATTGACTTGAGTGAGTCACAAATAGCAACCTGAACTCAAATTGACTTGAGTGAGTCGAAAATAGCAACATGACCTCAAATTGACTTGAGTGAGTCGAAAAAGCAACATGACCTCAAATTGACTTGATTGAGTCAAAAAACCCAGCATGACATCAAATTGACTTGAGTGAGTCACAAATAGCAACATGACCTCAAATTGACTTGAGTGAGTCACAAATAGCAACATGAACTCAAATTGACTTGAGTGAGTCACAAATAGCAACATGACCTCAAATTGACTTGAGTGAATCGCAAATAGCAACATGGCCTCAAATTGACTTGAGTGAGTCACAAATAGCAACATGAACTCAAATTGACTTGAGTGAGTCAGAAATAGCAACATGACCTCAAATTGACTTAAGTGAGTCACAAATTGCAACATGACCTCAAATTGACTTGAGTGAGTCACAAATAGCAACATGAACTCAAATTGACTTGAGTGAGTCACAAATAGCAACATGGCCTCAAATTGACTTAAGTGAGTCACAAATAGCACCATGACCTCAAATAGACTTGAGTGAGTCACAAATAGCAACATGACCTTAAATTGACTTGAGTGAGTCACAAATTATAACATGACCTCAAATTGACTTGAGTGAGTCACAAATAGCAACAGGGCCTCAAATTGACTTGAGTGAGTCACAAATAGCAACATGACCTCAAATTGACCTTAGTGAGTCACAAAAGGCAACATGACCTCAAATTGACTTGAGTGAGTCACAAATAGCAACATGAATTCAAACTGACTTGACTGAGTCACTAATAGCAACATGAACTCAAATTGACTTGAGTGAGTCACAAATAGCAACATGAATTCAAATAGACTTAAGTGAGTCACAAATACCAACATGGCCTCAAATTGACTTGAGTGAGTCACAAATAGCAACATGAATTCAAATAGACTTAAGTGAGTCACAAATAGCAACATGAACTCAAATTGACTTGACTGAGTCACTAATAGCAACATGAACTCAAATTGACTTGAGTGAGTCACCAATAGCAACATGAATTCAAATAGACTTAAGTGAGTCACAAATAGCAACATGGCCTCAAATTGACTTGAGTGAGTCACAAATAGCAACATGGCCTCAAATTGACTTGAGTGAGTCACAAATAGCAACATGACCTCAAATTGACTTGAGTGAGTCACAAATAGCAACCTGAACTCAAATTGACTAGAGTGAGTCGAAAATAGCAACATGACCTCAAATTGACTTGAGTGAGTCGAAAAAGCAACATGACCTCAAATTGACTTGATTGAGTCAAAAAACCCAGCATGACATCAAATTGACTTGAGTGAGTCACAAATAGCAACATGACCTCAAATTGACTTGAGTGATTCACAAATAGCAACATGAACTCAAATTGACTTGAGTGAGTCACAAATAGCAACATGACCTCAAATTGACTTGAGTGAATCGCAAATAGCAACATGGCCTCAAATTGACTTGAGTGAGTCACAAATAGCAACATGACCTCAAATTGACTTGAGTGAGTGACACATCGAAACATGACCTCAAATTGACTTGAGTGAGTCACAAATAACAACATGAACTCAAATTGACTTGAGTGAGTCAGAAATAGCAACAAGACCTCAAATTGACTTAAGTGAGTCACAAATTGCAACCATGACCTCAAATTGACTTGAGTGAGTCACAAATAGCAACAGGACCTCAAATTGACTTAAGTGAGTCACAAATAGCAACATGACCTCAAATTGACTTGAGTGTGTCACAAAAGGCAACATGACCTCAAATTGACTTGAGTGAGTCACAAATAGCAACATGAACTCAAATTGATTTGACTGAGTCACTAATAGCAACATGAACTCAAATTGACTTGAGTGAGTCACAAATAGCAACATGAATTCAAATAGATTTAAGTGAGTCACAAATAGCAACATGGCCTCAAATTGACTTGAGTGAATCGCAAATAGCAACATGGCCTCAAATTGACTTGAGTGAGTCACAAATAGCAACATGACCTCAAATTGACTTGAGTGAGTCACAAATAGCAACATGAACTCAAATTGACTTGAGTGAGTCAGAAATAGCAACATGACCTCAAATTGACTTAAGTGAGTCACAAATAGCACCATGACCTCAAATAGACTTGAGTGAGTCACAAATAGCAACATGACCTTAAATTGACTTGAGTGAGTCACAAATTGCAACATGACCTCAAATTGACTTGAGTGAGTCACAAATAGCAACAGGGCCTCAAATTGACTTGAGTGAGTCACAAATAGCAACATGACCTCAAATTGACTTGAGTGAGTCACAAAAGGCAACATGAACTCAAATTGACTTGAGTGAGTCACAAATAGCACCATGACCTCAAATTGACTTGAGTGAGTCGAAAATAGCAACATGACCTCAAATTGACTTGAGTGAGTCACAACTAGCAACAGGACCTCAAATTGGCTTGAGTGAGTCACAAATAGCAACATGACCTCAAATTGACTTGAGTGAGTCACAAATAGCAACATGGCCTCAAATTGATTTGTGAGTCACAAATAGCAACATGACCTCAAATTCACTTGAGTAAGTCACAAATAGCAACATGACCTCAAATTGACTTGAGTGAGTCACAAATAGAAACATGAACTCAAATTGACTTGAGTGAGTCGAAAATAGCAACATGACCTCAAATTGACTTGAGTGTGTCAGAAATAGCAACATGAACTCAAATTGACTTGAGTGAGTCACAAATAGCAACATGAACTCAAATTGACTTGAGTGAGTCACAAATAGCCACATGAACTTAAATAGACTTAAGTGAGTCACAAATAGCAACATGACCTCAAATTGACTTGAGTGAGTCACAAATAGCACCATGACCTCAAATAGACTTGAGTGAGTCACAAATAGCAACATGACCTCAAATTGACTTGAGTGAGTCACAAATAGCAACATGACCTCAAATTGACTTGAGTGAGTCACAAACAGCAACAGGACCTCAAATTGACTTGAGTGAGTCACAAATAGCAACATAAACTCAAATTGCCTTAATTGAGTCACAAATAGCAACATGGCCTCAAATTTACTTGAGTGAGTCACAAATAGCACCATGACCTCAAAAAGACTTGAGTGAGTCACAAATAGCAACATGACCTCAAATTGATTTGAGTGAGTCACAAAGCAACATGACCTCTAATTGAATTGAGTGAGTCGAAAATAGCAACATGACCTCAAATTGACTTGAGTGAGTCACAAATAGCAACAGGACCTCAAATTGACTTGAGTGAGTCACAAATAGCAACATGACCTCAAATTGACGAGTGAGTCACAAATAGCAACATGACCTCAAATTGACGAGTGAGTCACAAATAGCAACATGACCTCAAATTGACTTGAGTGAGTCACAAATAGCAACATGACCTCAAATTTACTTGAGTGAGTCGAAAATAGCAACATGACCTCAAATTGACTTGAGTGAGTCGAAAATAGCAACATGACCTCAAATTGACATGATTGAGTCGAAAATAGTAACAGGACCTCAAATTGACTTGAGTGAGTCACAAATAGCAACATGACCTCAAATTGACTTGAGTGAGTCACAAATAGCAACATATGCTCAAATTGACTTGAGTGAGTCACAAATAGCAACATGGCCTCAAATTGATTTGCGTGAGTCACAAATAGCAACATGACCTCAAATTCACTTGAGTAAGTCACAAATAGCAACATGAACTCAAATTGACTTGAGTGAGTCACAAATAGCACCATGACCTCAAATTGACTTGAGTGAGTCGAAAATAGCAACATGACCTCAAATTGACTTGAGTGAGTCACAACTAGCAACATGACCTCAAATTGACTTGAGTGAGTCACAAATAGAAACATGAACTCAAATTGACTTGAGTGAGTCGAAAATAGCAACATGACCTCAAATTGACTTGAGTGAGTCAGAAATAGCAACATGAACTCAAATTGACTTGAGTGAGTCACAAATAGCAACATGAACTCAAATTGACTTGAGTGAGTCACAAATAGCCACATGAACTTAAATAGACTTAAGTGAGTCACAAATAGCAACATGACCTCAAATTGACTTGAGTGAGTCACAAATAGCACCATGACCTCAAATAGACTTGAGTGAGTCACAAATAGCAACATGACCTCAAATTGACTTGAGTGAGTCACAAACAGCAACATGACCTCAAATTGACTTGAGTGAGTCACAAACAGCAACAGGACCTCAAATTGACTTGAGTGAGTCACAAATAGCAACATGACCTCAAATTGACTTGAGTGAGTCACAAATAGCAACATAAACTCAAATTGCCTTAATTGAGTCACAAATAGCAACATGAACTCAAATTGACTTGAGTGAGTCACAAATAGCACCATGACCTCAAATTGACTTGAGTGAGTCGAAAATAGCAACATGACCTCAAATTGACTTGAGTGAGTCACAACTAGCAACATGACCTCAAATTGACTTGAGTGAGTCACAAATAGAAACATGAACTCAAATTGACTTGAGTGAGTCGAAAATAGCAACATGACCTCAAATTGACTTGAGTGAGTCAGAAATAGCAACATGAACTCAAATTGACTTGAGTGAGTCACAAATAGCAACATAAACTCAAATTGCCTTAATTGAGTCACAAATAGCAACATGGCCTCAAATTGATTTGCGTGAGTCACAAATAGCAACATGACCTCAAATTCACTTGAGTAAGTCACAAATAGCAACATGACCTCAAATTGATTTGAGTGAGTCACAAATAGCAACATGACCTCTAATTGAATTGAGTGAGTCGAAAATAGCAACATGACCTCAAATTGACTTGAGTGAGTCACAAATAGCAACAGGACCTCAAATTGACTTGAGTGAGTCGAAAATAGCAACATGACCTCAAATCCACTTGAGTAAGTCACAAATAGCAACATGACCTCAAATTGATTTGAGTGAGTCACAAATAGCAACATGACCTCTAATTGAATTGAGTGAGTCGAAAATAGCAACATGACCTCAAATTGACTTGAGTGAGTCACAAATAGCAACAGGACCTCAAATTGACTTGAGTGAGTCACAAATAGCAACATGACCTCAAATTGACTTGAGTGAGTCACAAATAGCAAAATGACCTCAAATTGATTTAAATGAGTCACAAATAGCAACATGACCTCAAATTGACTTGAGTGAGTAACAAATAGCAACATGACCTCAAATTGACTTGAGTAAGTCACAAATAGCACCATGACCTCAAATTGACTTGAGTGAGTCACAAATAGCAACATGACCTCAAATTGATGAGTCAGTCACAAATAGCAACATGACCTTAAATTGACTTGAGTGAGTCACAAATAGCAACATGACCTCAAATTTACTTGAGTGAGTCGAAAATAGCAACATGACCTCAAATTGACTTGAGTGAGTCGAAAATAGCAACATGACTTTAAATTGACTTGATTGAGTCGAAAATAGCAACAGGACCTCAAATTGACTTAAGTGAGTCACAAATAGCAACATGACCTCAAATTGACTTAAGTGAGTCACAAATAGCAACATAAGCTCAAATTGACTTGAGTGAGTCACAAATAGCAACATGGCCTCAAATTGACTTGAGTGAGTCACAAATAGCAACATGGTCTCAAATTCACTTGAGTAAGTCACAAATAGCAACATGACCTCAAATTGACTTGAGTGAGTCACAAATAGGAACATGAACTCAAATTGACTTGAGTGAGTCGAAAATAGCAACATGACCTCAAATTGACTTGAGTGCGTCAGAAATAGCAACATGAACTCAAATTGCCTTAAATGAGTCACAAATAGCAACATGGCCTCAAATTGACTTGAGTGAGTCACAAATAGCAACTTGGTCTCAAATTCACTTGAGTAAGTCACAAATAGCAACATGACCTCAAATTGACTTGAGTGAGTCACAAATAGGAACATGAACTCAAATTGACTTGAGTGAGTCGAAAATAGCAACATGACCTCAAATTGACTTGAGTGCGTCAGAAATAGCAACATGAACTCAAATTGCCTTAAATGAGTCACAAATAGCAACATGGCCTCAAATTGACTTGAGTGAGTCACAAATAGCACCATGACCTCAAAAAGACTTGAGTGAGTCACAAATAGCAACAAGACCTCGAATTGATTTGAGTGAGTCACAAATAGCAACATGACCTCAAATTGACTTGAGTGAGTCACAAATAGCAACATAAACTCAAATTGCCTTAATATAGTCACAAATAGCAACATGGCCTCAAATTTACTTGAGTGAGTCACAAATAGCACCATGACCTCAAAAAGACTTGAGTGAGTCACAAATAGCAACATGACCTCAAATTGATTTGAGTGAGTCACAAATAGCAACATGACCTCTAATTGACTTGAGTGAGTCGAAAATAGCAACATGACCTCAAATTGACTTGAGTGAGTCACAAATAGCAACAGGACCTCAAATTGACTTGAGTGAGTCACAAATAGCAACATTACCTCAAATTGACTTGAGTGAGTCACAAATAGCAACATGGCCTCAAATTGATTTGAGTGAGTCACAAATAGCAACCTGACCTCAAATTCACTTGAGTAAGTCACAAATAGCAACATGGCCTCAAATTGACTTAAGTGAGTCACAAATACCAACATGACCTCAAATTGACGAGTGAGTCACAAATAGCAACATGAACTGAAATTGACTTGAGTGAGTCACAAATAGCACCATGACCTCAAATTGACTTGAGTGAGTCGAAAATAGCAACATGACCTCAAATTGAGTTGAGTGAGTCACAACTAGCAACAGGACCTCAAATTGGCTTGAGTGAGTCACAAATAGCAACATGACCTCAAATTGACTTGAGTGAGTCACAAACAGCAACAGGACCTCAAATTGACTTGAGTTAGTCACAAATAGCAACATAAACTCAAA
The DNA here is from genome assembly GCA_947179485.1 of Allacma fusca. NCBI lineage: Eukaryota > Metazoa > Arthropoda > Collembola > Symphypleona > Sminthuridae > Allacma > Allacma fusca. Next base: position 274,387 of record CAMXBY010000050.1, on the reverse strand, counting down.
TTGCCTTAATTGAGTCACAAATAGCAACATGGCCTCAAATTTATTTGAGTGAGTCACAAATAGCACCATGACCTCAAAAACACTTGAGTGAGTCACAAATAGCAACATGACCTCAAATTGATTTGAGTGAGTCACAAATAGCAACATGACCTCAAATTGACTTAAGTGAGTCACAAATAGCAACATGACCTCAAATTGACTTAAGTGAGTCACAAATAGCAACATGGCCTCAAATTGACTTAAGTGAGTCACAAATACCAACATGACCTCAAATTGACGAGTGAGTCACAAATAGCAACACGACCTCAAATTGACTTGAGTGAGTCACAAATAGCAACATGACCTCAAATTTACTTGAGTGAGTCGAAAATAGCAACATGACCTCAAATTGACTTGAGTGAGTCGAAAATAGCAACATGACCTCAAATTGACTTGATTGAGTCGAAAATAGCAACAGGATATCAAATTGACTTGAGTGAGTCACAAATAGCAACATGACCTCAAATTGACTTCAGTGAGTCACAAATAGCAACATAAGCTCAAATTGACTTGAGTGAGTCGAAAATAGCAACAGGACCTCAAATTGACTAGAATGAGTCACAAATAGCAACATGACCTCAAATTGACTTGAATGAGTCAGAAATAGCAACATAAGCTCAAATTGACTTGAGTGAGTCGAAAATAGCAACATGACCTCAAATTGACTTGAGTGAGTCGAAAATAGCAACATGACCTCAAATTGACTTGAGTGAGTCACAACTAGCAACAGGACCTCAAATTGGCTTGAGTGAGTCACAAATAGCAACATGACCTCAAATTGACTTGAGTGAGTCACAAATAGCAACATGGCCTCAAATTGATTTGAATGAGTCCTAAATAGCAACATGACCTCAAATTCACTTGAGTAAGTCACAAATAGCAACATGACCTCAAATTGACTTGAGTGAGTCAAAAATAGAAACATGAACTCAAATTGACTTGAGTGAGTCGAAAATAGCAAGATGACCTCAAATTGACTTAAGTGAGTCAGAAATAGCAACATGACCTCAAATTGACTTGAGTGAGTCACAAATAGCAACATGAACTCAAATTGACTTGAGTGAGTCACAAATAGCAACATGACCTCAAATTTACTGGAGTGAGTCGAAAATAGCAACATGACCTCAAATTGACTTGAGTGAGTCGAAAATAGCAACATGACCTCAAATTGACTTGAGTGAGTCGAAAATAGCAACATGACCTCAAATTGACTTGAGTGAGTCACAACTAGCAACAGGACCTCAAATTGGCTTGAGTGAGTCACAAATAGCAACATGACCTCAAATTGACTTGAGTGAGTCACAAATAGCAACATGGCCTCAAATTGATTTGAGTGAGTGCTAAGTAGCAACATGACCTCAAATTCACTTGAGTAAGTCACAAATAGCAACATGACCTCAAATTGACTTGAGTGAGTCACAAATAGAAACATGAACTCAAATTGACTTGAGTGAGTCGAAAATAGCAACATGACCTCAAATTGACTTGAGTGAGTCAGAAATAGTAACATGAACTCAAATATACTTGAGTGAGTCACAAATAGCAACATGAACTCAAATTGACTTGAGTGAGTCACAAATAGCAACATGACCTCAAATTGACTTGAGTGAGTCACAAACAGCAACAGGACCTCAAATTGACTTGAGTGAGTCACAAACAGCAACAGGACCTCAAATTGACTTGAGTGAGTCACAAATAGAAACATGAACTCAAATTGACTTGAGTGAGTCGAAAATAGCAACATGACCTCAAATTGACTTGAGTGAGTCAGAAATAGTAACATGAACTCAAATATACTTGAGTGAGTCACAAATAGCAACATGAACTCAAATTGACTTGAGTGAGTCACAAATAGCAACATGACCTCAAATTGACTTGAGTGAGTCACAAACAGCAACAGGACCTCAAATTGACTTGAGTGAGTCACAAACAGCAACAGGACCTCAAATTGACTTGAGTGAGTCACAAATAGCAACATGACCTCAAATTGACTTGAGTGAGTCACAAAAAGCAACATGGCCTCAAATTTACTTGAGTGAGTCACAAATAGCACCATGACCTCAAAAAGACTTGAGTGAGTCACAAATAGCAACATGACCTCAAATCGATTTGAGTGAGTCACAAATAGCAACATGACCTTAAATTGACTTGAGTGAGTCACAAATAGCAACATGACCTCAAATTGACTTAAGTGAGTCACAAATAGCAACATGGCCTCAAATTGACTTAAGTGAGTCACAAATAGCAACATGACCTCAAATTGACGAGTGAGTCACAAATAGCAACATGACCTCAAATTGACTTGAGTGAGTCACAAATAGCAAAATGACCTCAAATTTACTTGAGTGAGTCGAAAATAGCAACATGACCTCAAATTGACTTGAGTGAGTCGAAAATAGCAACATGACCTCAAATTGACTTGATTGAGTCGAAAATAGCAACAGGACCTCAAATTGACTTGAGTGAGTCACAAATAGCAACATGACCTCAAATTGACTTGAGTGAGTCACAAATAGCAACATAAGCTCAAATTGACTTGAGTGAGTCACAAATAGCAACATGGCCTCAAATTGATTTGCGTGAGTCACAAATAGCAACATGACCTCAAATTCATTTGAGCAAGTCTCAAATAGCAACATGAACTCAAATTGACTTGAGTGAGTCACAAATAGCACCATGACCTCAAATTGACTTGAGTGAATCGAAAATAGCAACATGACCTCAAATTGACTTGAGTGAGTCACAACTAGCAACAGGACCTCAAATTGGCTTGAGTGAGTCACAAATAGCAACATGACCTCAAATTGACTTGAGTGAGTCGAAAATAGCAACATGACCTCAAATTGACTTGAGTGAGTCACAACTAGCAACAGGACCTCAAATTGGCTTGAGTGAGTCACAAATAGCAACATGACCTCAAATTGACTTGAGTGAGTCACAAATAGCAACATGGCCTCAAATTGATTTGAGTGAGTCCTAAATAGCAACATGACCTCAAATTCACTTGAGTAAGTCACAAATAGCAACATGACCTCAAATTGACTTGAGTGAGTCACAAATAGAAACATGAACTCAAATTGACTTGAGTGAGTCGAAAATAGCAACATGACCTCAAATTGACTCAAGTGAGTCAGAAATAGCAACATGAACTCAAATTGACCTGAGTGTGTCACAAATAGCAACATGAACTCAAATTGACTTGAGTGAGTCACAAATAGCAACATGAACTTAAATAGACTTAAGTGAGTCACAAATAGCAACATGACCTCAAATTGACTTGAGTGAGTCACAAATAGCACCATGACCTCAAATAGACTTGAGTGAGTCACAAATAGCAACATGACCTCAAATTGACTTGAGTGAGTCACAAATAGCAACATGACCTCAAATTGACTTGAGTGAGTCACAAACAGCAACAGGACCTCAAATTGACTTGAGTGAGTCACAAATAGCAACATGACCTCAAATTGACTTGAGTGAGTCACAAATAGCAACATAAACTCAAATTGAGTTAATTGAGTCACAAATAGCAACATGGCCTCAAATTTACTTGAGTGAGTCACAAATAGCACCATGACCTCAAAAAGACTTGAGTGAGTCACAAATAGCAACATGACCTCAAATTTATTTGAGTAAGTCACAAATAGCAACATGACCTCAAATTGACTTGGGTGAGTCACAAATAGCAACATGACCTCAAATTGACTTGAGTTAGTCACAAATAGCAACATGGCCTCAAATTGATTTGAGTGAGTCCTAAATAGCAACATGACCTCAAATTCACTTGAGTAAGTCACAAATAGCAACATGACCTCAAATTGACTTGAGTGAGTCACAAATAGAAACATGAACTCAAATTGATTTGAGTGAGTCGAAAATAGCAACATGACCTCAAATTGACTCAAGTGAGTCAGAAATAGCAACATGAACTCAAATTGACTTGAGTGTGTCACAAATAGCAACATGAACTCAAATTGACTTGAGTGAGTCACAAATAGCAACATGAACTTAAATAGACTTAAGTGAGTCACAAATAGCAACATGACCTCAAATTGACTTGAGTGAGTCACAAATATCACCATGACCTCATATAGACTTGAGTGAGTCACAAATAGCAACATGACCTCAAATTGACTTGAGTGAGTCACAAATAGCAACATGACCTCAAATTGACTTGAGTGAGTCACAAATAGCAACATGACCTCAAATTGACTTGAGTGAGTCACAAACAGCAACAGGACCTCAAATTGACTTGAGTGAGTCACAAATAGCAACATGACCTCAAATTGACTTGAGTGAGTCACAAATAGCAACATAAACTCAAATTGAGTTAATTGAGTCACAAATAGCAACATGGCCTCAAATTTACTTGAGTGAGTCACAAATAGCACCATGACCTCAAATTGACTTGAGTGAGTCACAAATAGCAACATGACCTCAAATTTATTTGAGTGAGTCACAAATAGCAACATGACCTCGAATTGACTTGGGTGAGTCACAAATAGCAACATGACCTCAAATTGACTTGAGTTAGTCACAAATAGCAACATGGCCTCAAATTGACTTGAGTGAGTCACAAATAGCAACATGACCTCAAATTGACGAGTGAGTCACAAATAGCAACATGGCCTCAAATTGATTTGCGTGAGTCAAAAATAGCAACATGACCTCAAATTCACTTGAGAATGTCACAAATAGCAACATGAACTCAAATTGACTTGAGTGAGTCACAAATAGCACCATGACCTCAAATTGACTTGAGTGAGTCGAAAACAGCAACATGACCTCAAATTGCCTTGAGTGAGTCACAAATAGCAACAGGACCTCAAATTGACTTGAGTGAGTCACAAATAGCAACATTACCTCAAATTGACTTGAGTGGGTCACAAATAGGTACATGGCCTCAAATTGATTTAAGTGAGTCACAAATAGCAACATGGCCTCAATTTGACTTAAGTGAGTCACAAATAGCAACATGACCTCAAATTGACGAGTGAGTCACAAATAGCAACATGACCTCAAATTGACTTGAGTGAGTCACAAATAGCAACATGACCTCAAATTTACTTGAGTGAGTCGAAAATAGAACATGACCTCAAATTGACTTGAGTGAGTCGAAAATAGCAACATGACCTCAAATTGACTTGATTGAGTCGAAAATAGCAACAGGATATCAAATTGACTTGAGAGTCACAAATAGCAACATGACCTCAAATTGACTTCAGTGAGTCATAAATAGCAACATAAGCTCAAATTGACTTGAGTGAGTCACAAATAGCAACATGGCCTCAAATTAATTTGCGTGAGTCACAAATAGCAACATGACCTCAAATTCACTTGAGTAAGTCACAAATAGCAACATGAACTCCAATTGACTTGAGTGAGTCACAAATAGCACCATGACCTCAAATTGACTTGAGTGAGTCGAAAATAGTACCATGACCTCAAATTGACTTGAGTGAGTCACAACTAGCAACAGGACCTCAAATTGGCTTGATTGAGTCACAAATAGCAACATGACCTCAAATTGACTTGAGTGAGTCACAAATAGCAACATGGCCTCAAATTGATTTGAATGAGTCCTAAATAGCAACATGACCTCAAATTCACTTGAGTAAGTCACAAATAGCAACATGACCTCAAATTGACTTGAGTGAGTCAAAAATAGAAACATGAACTCAAATTGACTTGAGTGAGTCGAAAATAGCAACATGACCTCAAATTGACTTGAGTGAGTCAGAAATAGCAACATGAACTCAAATTGACTTGAGTGAGTCACAAATAGCAACATGAACTCAAATTGACTTGAGTGAGTCACAAATAGCAACATGACCTCAAATTTACTGGAGTGAGTCGAAAATAGCAACATGACCTCAAATTGACTTGAGTGAGTCGAAAATAGCAACATGACCTCAAATTGACTTGAGTGAGTCGAAAATAGCAACATGACCTCAAATTGACTTGAGTGAGTCCCAACTAGCAACAGGACCTCAAATTGGCTTGAGTGAGTCACAAATAGCAACATGACCTCAAATTGACTTGAGTGAGTCACAAATAGCAACATGGCCTCAAATTGATTTGAGTGAGTGCTAAGTAGCAACATGACCTCAAATTCACTTGAGTAAGTCACAAATAGCAACATGACCTCAAATTGACTTGAGTGAGTCACAAATAGAAACATGAACTCAAATTGACTTGAGTGAGTCGAAAATAGCAACATGACCTCAAATTGACTTGAGTGAGTCAGAAATAGCAACATGAACTCAAATTGACTTGAGTGAGTCACAAATAGCAACATGAACTCAAATTGACTCTAGTGAGTCACAAATAGCAACATGAACTTAAATAGACTTAAGTGAGTCACAAATAGCAACATGACCTCAAATTGACTTGAGTGAGTCACAAATAGCAACATGATCTCAAATTGACTTGAGTGAGTCACAAATAGCAACATGATTTCAAATTGACTTGAGTGAGTCACAAACAGTACCAGGACCTCAAATGGACTTGAGTGAGTCACAAACAGCAACAGGACCTCAAATTGACTTGAGTGAGTCACAAATAGCAACATGACCTCAAATTGACTTGAGTGAGTCACAAATAGCAACATGGCCTCAAGTTTACTTGAGTGAGTCACAAATAGCACCATGACCTCAAAAAGACTTGAGTGAGTCACAAATAGCAACATGACATCAAATCGATTTGAGTGAGTCACAAATAGCAACATGACCTTAAATTGACTTGAATGAGTCACAAATAGCAACATGACCTCAAATTGACTTAAGTGAGTCACAAATAGCAACATGGCCTCAAATTGACTTAAGTGAGTCACAAATAGCAACATGACCTGAATTGACGAGTGAGTCACAAATAGCAACATGACCTGAATTGACGAGTGAGTCACAAATAGCAACATGACCTCAAATTGACTTGAGTGAGTCACAAATAGCAACATGACCTCAAATTTACTTGAGTGAGTCGAAAATAGCAACATGACCTCAAATTGCCTTGATTGAGTCGAAAATAGCAACAGGACCTCAAATTGACTTGAGTGAGTCACAAATAGCAACATGACCTCAAATTGACTTGAGTGAGTCACAAATAGCAACATAAGCTCAAATTGACTTGAGTGAGTCACAAATAGCAACATGGCCTCAAATTGATTTGCGTGAGTCACAAATAGCAACATGACCTCAAATTCACTTGAGTAAGTCACAAATAGCAACATGAACTCAAATTGACTTGAGTGAGTCACAAATAGCACCATGACCTCAAATTAACTTGAGTGAGTCGAAAATAGCAACATGACCTCAAATTGACTTGAGTGAGTCACAACTAGCAACAGGACCTCAAATTGGCTTGAGTGAGTCACAAATAGCAACATGGCCTCAAATTGATTTGAGTGAGTCCTAAATAGCAACATGACCTCAAATTCACTTGAGTAAGTCACAAATAGCAACATGACCTCAAATTGACTTGAGTGAGTCACAAATAGAAACATGAACTCAAATTGACTTGAGTGAGTTGAAAATAGCAACATGACCTCAAATTGACTTGAGTGAGTCAGAAATAGCAACATGAACTTAAATTGACTTAAGTGAGTCACAAATAGCAACATGAACTCAAATTGACTTGAGTGAGTCACAAATAGCAACATGAACTTAAATAGACTTAAGTGAGTCACAAATAGCAACATGACCTCAAATTGACTTGAGTGAGTAATAAATAGCACCATGACCTCAAATAGACTTGAGTGAGTCACAAATAGCACCATGACCTCAAATAGACTTGAGTGAGTCACAAATAGCAACATGACCTCAAATTGATTTGAGTGAGTCACAAATAGCAACATGACCTTAAATTGACTTGAGTGAGTCACAAATAGCAACATGACCTCAAATTGACTTAAGTGAGTCACAAATAGCAACATTGCCTCAAATTGACTTAAGTGAGTCACAAATAGCAACATGACCTCAAATTGACGAGTGAGTCACAAATAGCAACATGACCTCAAATTGACGAGTGAGTCACAAATAGCAACATGACCTCAAATTGACTTGAGTGAGTCACAAATAGCAACATGACCTCAAATTTACTTGAGTGAGTCGAAAATAGCAACATGACCTCAAATTGACTTGAGTGAGTCGAAAATAGCAACATGACCTCAAATTGACTTGAGTGAGTCGAAAATAGCAACATGACCTCAAATTGACTTGATTGAGTCGAAAATAGCAACAGGACCTCAAATTGACTTGAGTGAGTCACAAATAGCAACATGACCTCAAATTGATTTGAGTGAGTCACAAATAGCAACATGACCTTAAATTGACTTGAGTGAGTCACAAATAGCAACATGACCTCAAATTGACTTAAGTGAGTCACAAATAGCAACATGGCCTCAAATTGACTTAAGTGAGTCACAAATAGCAACATGACCTCAAATTGACGAGTGAGTCACAAATAGCAACATGACCTCAAATTGACTTGAGTGAGTCACAAATAGCAACATGACCTCAAATTTACTTGAGTGAGTCGAAAATAGCAACATGACCTCAAATTGACTTGAGTGAGTCGAAAATAGCAACATGACCTCAAATTGACTTGAGTGAGTCGAAAATAGCAACATGACCTCAAATTGACTTGATTGAGTCGAAAATAGCAACAGGACCTCAAATTGACTTGAGTGAGTCACAAATAGCAACATGACCTCAAATTGACTTGAGTGAGTCACAAATAGCAACATAAGCTCAAATTGACTTGAGTGAGTCACAAAGAGCAACATGGCCTCAAATATATTTGCGTGAGTCACAAATAGCAACATGACCTCAAATTCATTTGAGCAAGTCACAAATAGCAACATGAACTCAAATTGACTTGAGTGAGTCACAAATAGCACCATGACCTCAAATTGACTTGAGTGAGTCGAAAATAGCAACATGACCTCAAATTGACTTGAGTGAGTCACAACTAGCAACAGGACCTCAAATTGGCTTGAGTGAGTCACAAATAGCAACATGACCTCAAATTGACTTGAGTGAGTCACAAATAGCAACATGGCCTCAAATTGATTTGAGTGAGTCCTAAATAGCAACATGACCTCAAATTCACTTGAGTAAGTCACAAATAGCAACATGACCTCAAATTGACTTGAGTGAGTCACAAATAGAAACATGAACTCAAATTGACTTGAGTGAGTCGAAAATAGCAACATGACCTCAAATTGACTCAAGTGGGTCAGAAATAGCAACATGAACTCAAATTGACTTGAGTGTGTCACAAAAAGCAACATGAACTCAAATTGACTTGAGTGAGTCACAAATTCCAACATGAACTTAAATAGACTTAAGTGAGTCACAAATAGCAACATGACCTCAAATTGACTTGAGTGAGTCACAAATAGCACCATGACCTCAAATAGACTTGAGTGAGTCACAAATAGCAACATGACCTAAAATTGACTTGAGTGAGTCACAAATAGCAACATGACCTCAAATTGACTTGAGTGAGTCACAAACAGCAACAGGACCTCAAATTGACTTGAGTGAGTCACAAATAGCAACATGACTTCAAATTGACTTGAGTGAGTCACAAATAGCAACATAAACTCAAATTGAGTTAATTGAGTCACAAATAGCAACATGGCCTCAAATTTACTTGAGTGAGTCACAAATAGCACCATGACCTCAAAAAGACTTGAGTGAGTCACAAATAGCAACATGACCTCAAATTTATTTGAGTGAGTCACAAATAGCAACATGACCTCAAATTGACTTGGGTGAGTCACAAATGGCAACATGACCTCAAATTGACTTGAGTGAGTCACAAATAGCACCATGACCTCAAATTGACTTGAGTGAGTCGAAAATAGCAACATGACCTCAAATTGGCTTGAGTGAGTCACAAATAGCAACATGACCTCAAATTGACTTGAGTGAGTCACAAATAGCAACATGGCCTCAAATTGACTTGAGTGAGTCCTAAATAGCAACATGACCTCAAATTCACTTGAGTAAGTCACAAATAGCAACATGACCTCAAATTGACTTGAGTGAGTCACAAATAGAAACATGAACTCAAATTGACTTGAGTGAGTCGAAAATAGCAACATGACCTCAAATTGACTCAAGTGAGTCAGAAATAGCAACATGAACTCAAATTCACTTGAGTAAGTCACAAATAGCAACATGACCTCAAATTGACTTGAGTGAGTCACAAATAGAAACATGAACTCAAATTGACTTGAGTGAGTCGAAAATAGCAACATGACCTCAAATTGACTCAAGTGAGTCAGAAATAGCAACATGAACTCAAATTGACTTGAGTGTGTCACAAATAGCAACATGAACTTAAATAGACTTAAGTGAGTCTCAAATAGCAACATGACCTCAAATTGACTTGAGTGAGTCACAAATAGCAACATGACCTAAAATTGACTTGAGTGAGTCACAAATAGCAACATGACCTCAAATTGACTTGAGTGAGTCACAAACAGCAACAGGACCTCAAATTGACTTGAGTGAGTCACAAATAGCAACATGACTTCAAATTGACTTGAGTGAGTCACAAATAGCAACATAAACTCAAATTGACTTGAGTGAGTCACAAATAGAAACATGAACTCAAATTGACTTGAGTGAGTCGAAAATAGCAACATGACCTCAAATTGACTCAAGTGAGTCAGAAATAGCAACATGAACTCAAATTGACTTGAGTGTGTCACAAATAGCAACATGAACTCAAATTGACTTGAGTGAGTCACAAATAGCAACATGAACTTAAATAGACTTAAGTGAGTCACAAATAGCAACATGACCTCAAATTGACTTGAGTGAGTCACAAATAGCACCATGACCTCAAATAGACTTGAGTGAGTCACAAATAGCAACATGACCTAAAATTGACTTGAGTGAGTCACAAATAGCAACATGACCTCAAATTGACTTGAGTGAGTCACAAACAGCAACAGGACCTCAAATTGACTTGAGTGAGTCACAAATAGCAACATGACTTCAAATTGACTTGAGTGAGTCACAAATAGCAACATAAACTCAAATTGAGTTAATTGAGTCACAAATAGCAACATGGCCTCAAATTTACTTGAGTGAGTCACAAATAGCACCATGACCTCAAAAAGACTTGAGTGAGTCACAAATAGCAACATGACCTCAAATTTATTTGAGTGAGTCACAAATAGCAACATGACCTCAAATTGACTTGGGTGAGTCACAAATAGCAACATGACCTCAAATTGACTTGAGTGAGTCACAAATAGCACCATGACCTCAAATTGACTCAAGTGAGTCAGAAATAGCAACATGAACTTAAATTGACTTGAGTGTGTCACAAATAGCAACATGAACTTAAATAGACTTAAGTGAGTCACAAATAGCAACATGACCTCAAATTGACTTGAGTGAGTCACAAATAGCAACATGACCTAAAATTGACTTGAGTGAGTCACAAATAGCAACATGACTTCAAATTGACTTGAGTGAGTCACAAACAGCAACAGGACCTCAAATTGACTTGAGTGAGTCACAAATAGCAACATGACTTCAAATTGACTTGAGTGAGTCACAAATAGCAACATAAACTCAAATTGACTTGAGTGAGTCACAAATAGAAACATGAACTCAAATTGACTTGAGTGAGTCGAAAATAGCAACATGACCTCAAATTGACTCAAGTGAGTTAGAAATAGCAACATGAACTCAAATTGACTTGAGTGTGTCACAAATAGCAACATGAACTCAAATTGACTTGAGTGAGTCACAAATAGCAACATGAACTTAAATAGACTTAAGTGAGTCACAAATAGCAACATGACCTCAAATTGACTTGAGTGAGTCACAAATAGCACCATGACCTCAAATAGACTTGAGTGAGTCACAAATAGCAACATGACCTAAAATTGACTTGAGTGAGTCACAAATAGCAACATGACCTCAAATTGACTTGAGTGAGTCACAAACAGCAACAGGACCTCAAATTGACTTGAGTGAGTCACAAATAGCAACATGACTTCAAATTGACTTGAGTGAGTCACAAATAGCAACATAAACTCAAATTGAGTTAATTGAGTCACAAATAGCAACATGGCCTCAAATTTACTTGAGTGAGTCACAAATAGCACCATGACCTCAAATTTACTTGAGTCAGTCGAAAATAGCAACATGACCTCAAATTGACTTGAGTGAGTCGAAAATAGCAACATGACCTCAAATTGACTTGAGTGAGTCGAAAATAGCAACATGACCTCAAATTGACTTGATTGAGTCGAAAATAGCAACAGGACCTCAAATTGACTTGAGTGAGTCACAAATAGCAACATGACCTCAAATTGATTTGAGTGAGTCACAAATAGCAACATGACCTTAAATTGACTTGAGTGAGTCACAAATAGCAACATGACCTCAAATTGACTTAAGTGAGTCACAAATAGCAACACGGCCTCAAATTGACTTAAGTGAGTCACAAATAGCAACATGACCTCAAATTGACGAGTGAGTCACAAATAGCAACATGACCTCAAATTGACTTGAGTGAGTCACAAATAGCAACATGACCTCAAATTTACTTGAGTGAGTCGAAAATAGCAACATGACCTCAAATTGACTTGAGTGAGTCGAAAATAGCAACATGACCTCAAATTGACTTGAGTGAGTCGAAAATAGCAACATGACCTCAAATTGACTTGATTGAGTCGAAAATAGCAACAGGACCTCAAATTGACTTGAGTGAGTCACAAATAGCAACATGACCTCAAATTGACTTGAGTGAGTCACAAATAGCAACATAAGCTCAAATTGACTTGAGTGAGTCACAAAGAGCAACATGGCCTCAAATATATTTGCGTGAGTCACAAATAGCAACATGACCTCAAATTCATTTGAGCAAGTCACAAATAGCAACATGAACTCAAATTGACTTGAGTGAGTCACAAATAGCACCATGACCTCAAATTGACTTGAGTGAGTCGAAAATAGCAACATGACCTCAAATTGACTTGAGTGAGTCACAACTAGCAACAGGACCTCAAATTGGCTTGAGTGAGTCACAAATAGCAACATGACCTCAAATTGACTTGAGTGAGTCACAAATAGCAACATGGCCTCAAATTGATTTGAGTGAGTCCTAAATAGCAACATGACCTCAAATTCACTTGAGTAAGTCACAAATAGCAACATGACCTCAAATTGACTTGAGTGAGTCACAAATAGAAACATGAACTCAAATTGACTTGAGTGAGTCGAAAATAGCAACATGACCTCAAATTGACTCAAGTGGGTCAGAAATAGCAACATGAACTCAAATTGACTTGAGTGTGTCACAAATAGCAACATGAACTCAAATTGACTTGAGTGAGTCACAAATAGCAACATGAACTTAAATAGACTTAAGTGAGTCACAAATTGCAACATGACCTCAAATTGACTTGAGTGAGTCACAAATAGCACCATGACCTCAAATAGACTTGAGTGAGTCACAAATAGCAACATGACCTAAAATTGACTTGAGTGAGTCACAAATAGCAACATGACCTCAAATTGACTTGAGTGAGTCACAAACAGCAACAGGACCTCAAATTGACTTGAGTGAGTCACAAATAGCAACATGACTTCAAATTGACTTGAGTGAGTCACAAATAGCAACATAAACTCAAATTGAGTTAATTGAGTCACAAATAGCAACATGGCCTCAAATTTACTTGAGTGAGTCACAAATAGCACCATGACCTCAAAAAGACTTGAGTGAGTCACAAATAGCAACATGACCTCAAATTTATTTGAGTGAGTCACAAATAGCAACATGACCTCAAATTGACTTGGGTGGGTCACAAATAGCAACATGACCTCAAATTGACTTGAGTGAGTCACAAATAGCACCATGACCTCAAATTGACTTGAGTGAGTCGAAAATAGCAACATGACCTCAAATTGACTTGAGTGAGTCACAACTAGCAACAGGACCTCAAATTGGCTTGAGTGAGTCACAAATAGCAACATGACCTCAAATTGACTTGAGTGAGTCACAAATAGCAACATGGCCTCAAATTGATTTGAGTGAGTCCTAAATAGCAACATGACCTCAAATTCACTTAAGTAAGTCACAAATAGCAACATGACCTCAAATTGACTTGAGTGAGTCACAAATAGAAACATGAACTCAAATTGACTTGAGTGAGTCGAAAATAGCAACATGACCTCAAATTGACTCAAGTGAGTCAGAAATAGCAACATGAACTCAAATTCACTTGAGTAAGTCACAAATAGCAACATGACCTCAAATTGACTTGAGTGAGTCACAAATAGAAACATGAACTCAAATTGACTTGAGTGAGTCGAAAATAGCAACATGACCTCAAATTGACTCAAGTGAGTCAGAAATAGCAACATGAACTCAAATTGACTTGAGTGTGTCACAAATAGCAACATGAACTTAAATAGACTTAAGTGAGTCACAAATAGCAACATGACCTCAAATTGACTTGAGTGAGTCACAAATAGCAACATGACCTAAAATTGACTTGAGTGAGTCACAAATAGCAACATGACCTCAAATTGACTTGAGTGAGTCACAAACAGCAACAGGACCTCAAATTGACTTGAGTGAGTCACAAATAGCAACATGACTTCAAATTGACTTGAGTGAGTTACAAATAGCAACATGAACTCAAATTGACTTGAGTGAGTCGAAAATAGCAACATGACCTCAAATTGACTCAAGTGAGTCAGAAATAGCAACATGAACTCAAATTGACTTGAGTGTGTCACAAATAGCAACATGAACTCAAATTGACTTGAGTGAGTCACAAATAGCAACATGAACTTAAATAGACTTAAGTGAGTCACAAATAGCAACATGACCTCAAATTGACTTGAGTGAGTCACAAATAGCACCATGACCTCAAATAGACTTAAGTGAGTCACAAATAGCAACATGACCTAAAATTGACTTGAGTGAGTCACAAATAGCAACATGACCTCAAATTGACTTGAGTGAGTCACAAACAGCAACAGGACCTCAAATTGACTTGAGTGAGTCACAAATAGCAACATGACTTCAAATTGACTTGAGTGAGTCACAAATAGCAACATAAACTCAAATTGTATTAATTGAGTCACAAATAGCAACATGGCCTCAAATTTACTTGAGTGAGTCACAAATAGCACCATGACCTCAAAAAGACTTGAGTGAGTCACAAATAGCAACATGACCTCAAATTTATTTGAGTGAGTCACAAATAGCAACATGACCTCAAATTGACTTGGGTGAGTCACAAATAGCAACATGACCTCAAATTGACTTGAGTGAGTCACAAATAGCACCATGACCTCAAATTGACTCAAGTGAGTCAGAAATAGCAACATGAACTCAAATTGACTTGAGTGTGTCACAAATAGCAACATGAACTTAAATAGACTTAAGTGAGTCACAAATAGCAACATGACCTCAAATTGACTTGAGTGAGTAACAAATAGCAACATGACCTAAAATTGACTTGAGTGAGTCACAAATAGCAACATGACCTCAAATTGACTTGAGTGAGTCACAAACAGCAACAGGACCTCAAATTGACTTGAGTGAGTCACAAATAGCAACATGAACTCAAATTGACTTGAGTGAGTCGAAAATAGCAACATGACCTCAAATTGACTCAAGTGAGTCAGAAATAGCAACAGGACCTCAAATTGGCTTGAGTGTGTCACAAATAGCAACATGAACTCAAATTGACTTGAGTGAGTCACAAATAGCAACATGAACTTAAATAGACTTAAGTGAGTCACAAATAGCAACATGACCTCAAATTGACTTGAGTGAGTCACAAATAGCACCATGACCTCAAATAGACTTGAGTGAGTCACAATTAGCAACATGACCTAAAATTGACTTGAGTGAGTCACAAATAGCAACATGACCTCAAATTGACTTGAGTGAGTCACAAACAGCAACAGGACCTCAAATTGAGTTAATTGAGTCACAAATAGCAACATGGCCTCAAATTTACTTGAGTGAGTCACAAATAGCACCATGACCTCAAAAAGACTTGAGTGAGTCACAAATAGCAACATGACCTCAAATTTATTTGAGTGAGTCACAACTAGCAACATGACCTCAAATTGACTTGGGTGAGTCACAAATAGCAACATGACCTCAAATTGACTTGAGTGAGTCACAAATAGCACCATGACCTCAAATTGACTTGAGTGAGTCGAAAATAGCAACATGACCTCAAATTGACTTGAGTGAGTCACAACTAGCAACAGGACCTCAAATTGGCTTGAGTGAGTCACAAATAGCAACATGACCTCAAATTGACTTGAGTGAGTCACAAATAGCAACATGGCCTCAAATTGATTTGAGTGAGTCCTAAATAGCAACATGACCTCAAATTCACTTGAGTAAGTCACAAATAGCAACATGACCTCAAATTGACTTGAGTGAGTCACAAATAGAAACATGAACTCAAATTGACTTGAGTGAGTCGAAAATAGCAACATGACCTCAAATTGACTCAAGTGAGTCAGAAATAGCAACATGAACTCAAATTCACTTGAGTAAGTCACAAATAGCAACATGACCTCAAATTGACTTGAGTGAGTCACAAATAGAAACATGAACTCAAATTGACTTGAGTGAGTCGAAAATAGCAACATGACCTCAAATTGACTCAAGTGGGTCAGAAATAGCAACATGAACTCAAATTGACTTGAGTGTGTCACAAATAGCAACATGAACTTAAATAGACTTAAGTGAGTCACAAATAGCAACATGACCTCAAATTGACTTGAGTGAGTCACAAATAGCAACATGATCTAAAATTGACTTGAGTGAGTCACAAATAGCAACATGACCTCAAATTGACTTGAGTGAGTCACAAACAGCAACAGGACCTCAAATTGACTTGAGTGAGTCACAAATAGCAACATGACTTCAAATTGACTTGAGTGAGTCACAAATAGCAACATAAATTCAAATTGAGTTAATTGAGTCACAAATAGCAACATGGCCTCAAATTTACTTGAGTGAGTCACAAATAGCACCATGACCTCAAAAAGACTTAAGTGAGTCACAAATAGCAACATGACCTCAAATTTATTTGAGTGAGTCACAAATAGCAACATGACCTCAAATTGACTTGGGTGAGTCACAAATAGCAACATGACCTCAAATTGACTTGAATGAGTCACAAATAGCAACATGGCCTCAAATTGACTTGAGTGTTGGGGCACAGACTGAGTACACATTACTATACGCACAACAGTCTGGCTCAACAACAATTTATGTTGTCTCGCGCCTCAGCCAGAGCCTCAGAAAGCTCATTGCTAGAGCTAAGCAGAGGTTTCTCCTCGCCTCATCGGCTTCGGAAAATCCACTCCAACGGCCAGCGAGAAACCATTCAACGCCTCACTTCTCATCACTAGTACGATCGAGACTCTCACTCCGTAAGCACGTAATCACTGTTTAGTGCTTTTTTTATCTGAGGCCATTTACAGGTTTTCTCTGGAAAGTGACATTTTCTCTGAACTAAGTTATTTTATTTAATTGCAGACTGACCCTGGTTCAGACCCACAGCAGTTAATTACTTATAACCCAGATTAAATCAAGTGTGCACAGTCATCTGGACTAAGTGCTATTATAGGAATTATTTATGCAATAAATAATTACTGATTGATTCACCTTCTCACTCCAGTCATTTTAGTAGCGTACTCACATACATACCCATTGGGGCCCTTGCTTCACGCACATACATACATACTAGGTATTGCTTGTGCCAGTAACTGTTGCCGTCAAGTTTGTATCTCATCTTTTTGAGAAAAGCTCAAGAAACCGAACCAGCATCACATCACAGCTCTCTCTCCTAAAATCACTAACAACGCCCAACCCGTTCTCATCCGAACATTTGGTCCTTCTCAAACCGGATTCTAATCCTGCACTTTCGGCGAAAAGTGATTTTATTGTTGCAATTCATCCTCCAGCCTTTCCAACCTAATCATGCAAGCGTTGAAATTGAAGCGAGGAACTCTCAAGTCGAGCTTAACCAAGCTCAAGAACACTGTAGATGGCTACACGGACGCCATTAATCAAGGATACGTGGAAGCTCACCAGAGACGCCTGGACGGCTTATGGGCGGAGCTACAGAAAAACCACGATGAAATCATCGCAGCTAGCGCTGATGACAACGAGCGGGACGCTCACCAATTAGACTTCGATGAGGTCGATAGCAAGGTAATGGAAATTCAGTGTTCATTGAATAATGCTATGCTACTACTGACACGACCTCCGACATCTTGTCAGAACACTTCTGCACAGACTCAGGATCTTCTCACGCCTAATTTGTCAGTCAATCTTCCCAAGTTATCCATTCCCACATACTCCGGGGAAGTTCATGAATGGCTTGGCTTTAGTGACATGTTCACTACAATGGTTCACAACAACCAAACGCTACAGGATGTGAACCGCTTCCAGTATTTGAAGCTTGCTTTGAGGGGAGATGCTGCTCGCCACTTGAATTCTATCCCCGTAACTAATGCAAACTACCAGAAAGCTTGGGATATGCTTGAAGCTAGGTTCTCTCATGAACGAGTTATGGTATTCTCGCACCTGGACCGTCTGTTTAACAATCAATCTCTCCCTCAAGAGTCTGCTGTCGGTCTGAGGAAGCTCATTGACAACACAATGGAATCAGTTCGAGCTTTGGAAAATTTAAAGCGTGACACTGGTCACTGGGATGATATTCTTGTGTATGTGACAATGCAAAAATTGGATCCCGAAACTCGTCGAAGGATTGAACTTTCATTAACTGACAAGAAGGTACCTACGTTTGATCAGCTAATGATTTTGCTTGAACAACATTCAATTGCTCTGGACACCATGTCTAACTCCAAGGGGAAGGGAAATTCTGCAAATGACTCTCCTAAGAAATTCTTCGGCAAGAATGAGAAGCCAAGACCTGCTCCAGGAAATGTCAAAAGCCATGTTGTTTCAGCTCAAGACAAGAATCAATGCAGCTTTTGCTCAGAGACTCACAACATTTTTCAATGCCCAGTATTCAATGGTAAATCTATACCAGAACGATTGCAGACAGCTAAGGAGAAAAAGCTTTGCCTCAACTGTCTAAGAACCGGTCATTTTGTGTCCTCTTGTCCATCGACTTTTGTTTGTCGTGTGTGCAAACAGAAGCATCACTCTCTTCTTCACCAAATTCAGAGTACTGACAGTGTAGTAGTTACTAACCACGCTAGTAATGACGCAAAACCGGCAACTCAAGTCCTCCTTGGTACCGCTGTTGTACACGCAAATGACCATCACGGAGCTTTACAAACTTGCAGGGTACTATTAGACACGGGATCACAGGTCAGTTTTATAACCTCCGCCTGTGTGAATCGGCTTGGGCTCCGACTTGAAGCCACTTTCTGCCAGGTAACGGGCATTGCATCTTGCGGAGGACCCACTGCGGATAGTCAAGTCAATGTCCAGCTTGTATCTCGCTTTGAACAAGCCACATTCGCTGTCACCGCTCTTGTGGTAAAGCAAGTCACTGGTAACCTACCAACATTTTCATGCGACCCCAAGATATGGAAGCATCTAAATGGGCTTAGATTGGCCGACCCAATGTTTCATAAGCCTGGATGTGTAGATATACTTCTGGGGGCTGACATTCTACCTGAAATTCAACGAGCAAATCTCGTTCGTGGTGAGAAAAACACACCAACTGCCCAAGAGACTGCCTTTGGTTGGGTTATATATGGTCCAGCATCTGTCAACCGTGAACCTCAGGTCTTCACCCACGTCGCTCAATTTAATTTAGAGTCCACACTACAACGATTCCATTCAAAGAGAAGACCGAGTCACTTGGGAACTCCTATAATGCAGCCTTACGGAGGTTCACACAGCTTGAACGCAGGCTTCAGTCAAATTCTCAACTACGCCAGCAATACTCCGATTTTATGGACGAGTATCTTGCCATGGGACATATGGAGCTTGTGCCTGACAATGAGTTAGAGAAAGATACGAGCAAGTGCTACTATCTCCCACATCATGCTGTCATAAAGGAGGATAGTACTACGACAAAGCTTCGGGTCGTATTTGATGCTTCTGCAAAGACGACTACAGGGATCTCACTAAATAGCCTGCTGATGGTCGGTCCCACCCTTCAGGATGATTTATTTTCCTTGCTTGTGCGCTTCAGAAGTCACGCTATTGCTCTAAAGGCCGATCTGGAGAAAATGTTTCGGTTCATCCAGCTGGATCACCGCGACAGGGATTACTTCCGTATATTCTGGAGGGAGAAACCAGATTATCCACTCCAAGTATATCGCCTTACAACAGTGACGTTTGGATCTGCATGCGCTCCCTATCAGGCTGTGAAGACAGTTAGACAGCTTGCATCTGACGAGATGCAGAATTTCCCTGAGGCCTGTAAAATCATACTACGGGACCTATACGTAGACGATTTAATGAGCGGGGCATCATCGGAAGACCAAGCCATAGACCTACAGAAAAGTATAGTAGCTGTAATGAAAACGGGAAAATTTAACATTCGTAAATGGTCTTCAAACAGTAACAAGGTACTTGAAAACATTCCCATCGAACTCCGTGAAACCCAGCATCCACTAAAACTCGACGTTGATGAAACCGTGAAGACGTTGGGTCTAAAATGGCACCCAGCTCTAGATTCATTCTCATTCTCAGTTCAACCATTCACTAATGAAATCCTAACCAAAAGGATCATTTTATCGGATATCGCTAAACTCTTTGATCCGCTTGGGCTGTTGGCGCCAGTGACCATCACTGCCAAGCTATTCATGCAACAGCTCTGGAAGGTAGATTTGGGTTGGGATCAAGCTCTACCACTACAACTCTCGGAATCTTGGTTGTCGTTCCGAAACTCACTCCACAAAATCCAAGCTATACAAATACCCCGGTACATTGGAAGATGTAAGGCACAAAACTTCCAACTGCATGGTTTCTCGGATGCATCGGAGAAAGCTATTTCAGCGGTTGTATACCTTCGAACATCCTCAGCAGCAGGCAATATAACTTGTAACTTGGTAGCAGCTAAAACCAAAGTGGCGCCACTGAAGCAAGTGAGCTTACCTCGGCTTGAGCTCATTGGTACGGTCCTCCTCAGCAAATTAGTCACTACTGTGAAAAGAGCTCTTCCAATAACCTTTGATGGAATTTATGGCTGGACTGATTCTACGGTAGCACTACACTGGATTAAATCTTCACCGCAACGGTGGAAGACTTTTGTTGCGAATCGGGTGACTGAAGTACAGGAGAACTTGGCTCCAAACTACTGGTTTCACATATCTGGATTACTAAATCCCGCCGATTCCGCCTCCCGTGGAATTATGCCCGAAGAACTAATTAACCACCAGTTATGGTGGCACGGACCACCTTTGCTACTTAAATATACTTGGAGGGCCCCAGACATTGAACTCCAGTCCGAGGAAGCCAAGAAAGAAGAGCGAAAGGTTGTCCTCACTCATGTGGCTTTGTCCCAGGATTTGCTCATAATCCTTCAGCGTTTCAGCAGTCTCAGCAAATTAAAGAGGCACACCGCTCTTTGGATTAAGTTTGCTCATTCATTTAAGCGATCTACACAAACCTCCGTCTCGCCCATCAGTGTGGCGGAAATGGAACATGCTCTAATTCTCTGGATCAGATTAGTTCAAGCTCAAAGTTTCTCCCAGGAGGTAAAATGTATGACTTTGGGTGACCCATGTCCCTCCAAGTCTAAAATCCTCTCGCTGTCACCGTTTTTGGACCCCAACCAGATCCTTCGGGTAGGTGGGCGATTAAGGAACTCTGATCTTTGTTATGATCAAAAGCATCCGATTCTCCTACCTCAACATCACCACCTGACCAAACTGATTTTTTCTCATTACCATGAGCGACTTCTGCACGCTGGCCCGCAACTCCTCCTTCAGACAGTGCAACAACAGTTCTGGGTCCCTCGAGGGAAAGACATGGCTCGAGTATGTGTCCGTAAATGCATTCCATGTTTCCGCCAAAACGCAGCGACTCACCAACAACTGATGGGAGACCTGCCGAAAGCTCGTGTGGTACCATCTCCACCTTTCAACAAGTGCGGTGTCGATTATGCAGGGCCCTTCATGCTCCGTCAAATGAAGGGAAGAAATCCCAAGACTTACAAGGCATACATTGCCGTCTTCATATGCTTTGCCACTCGGGCAATACACTTGGAGCTAGTCAGCGAGCTCAGTACGGATGCTTTTATAGCTGCTCTTAAAAGATTTGTGGGCCGAAGGTCAACACCAGCTGAAATCCACAGCGACTGTGGTACGAACTTCGTTGGAGCGGCACGAGAGTTGAAGGAATTCTTGGCCTTGGTCCGATCTGCGGATGCTAACCAGAAAATTTCCTCCTTCTTACGACGAGATGGCATAGCTTGGCATTTTAACCCGCCTGCGGCTCCTCACTTCGGTGGACTTTGGGAGGCAGGAGTAAAATCCACCAAACACCACCTCAAACGAGTACTCGGAGCCACAGCCCTTAATTACGAAGAGTTTGCTACTCTGCTTACACAAATTGAGGCTTGCCTAAATTCCAGGCCTATTTGTCCGCTATCCTCAAGTCCGGATGACATGTCGGCCCTTACTCCAGGACATTTTTTGACTGGAAGACCTCTAATTGCAATCGCTGAACCAGACTACACCATGATCCGCCTCAACAGGCTTTCTCGTTGGCAGTTGCTTCAGCAACTTTACCAGCATTTTTGGAAACGATGGCAGGCGGAGTATCTTACCCGGCTTCAGCAACGCCCGAAGTGGGCAAGAGTTGAAGAGAATCTGCAAGCCAATGACATGGTCCTCTTGAAAGATGACAACCTACCACCACAAGAATGGCATCTAGGCCGTATTGAAAAGGTTCACGCTGGAGCGGACGGACTTGTTCGAGTCATCTCGGTAAGGACAAAGAACGGCATCTACAAGCGACCGGTGACCAAGGTGTGTAAGCTGCCCTTCGAGTCTCCATCCTCTGGTCACCCATCTACTTCAGACCCATCTGACACCACCGAGAGTGCAGTAGAAAACAATGTTTCTACCCGGGCGGGAATGTTGGGGCACAGACTGAGTACACATTACTATACGCACAACAGTCTGGCTCAACAACAATTTATGTTGTCTCGCGCCTCAGCCAGAGCCTCAGAAAGCTCATTGCTAGAGCTAAGCAGAGGTTTCTCCTCGCCTCATCGGCTTCGGAAAATCCACTCCAACGGCCAGCGAGAAACCATTCAACGCCTCACTTCTCATCACTAGTACGATCGAGACTCTCACTCCGTAAGCACGTAATCACTGTTTAGTGCTTTTTTTATCTGAGGCCATTTACAGGTTTTCTCTGGAAAGTGACATTTTCTCTGAACTAAGTTATTTTATTTAATTGCAGACTGACCCTGGTTCAGACCCACAGCAGTTAATTACTTATAACCCAGATTAAATCAAGTGTGCACAGTCATCTGGACTAAGTGCTATTATAGGAATTATTTATGCAATAAATAATTACTGATTGATTCACCTTCTCACTCCAGTCATTTTAGTAGCGTACTCACATACATACCCATTGGGGCCCTTGCTTCACGCACATACATACATACTAGGTATTGCTTGTGCCAGTAACTGTTGCCGTCAAGTTTGTATCTCATCTTTTTGAGAAAAGCTCAAGAAACCGAACCAGCATCACATCACAGCTCTCTCTCCTAAAATCACTAACAACGCCCAACCCGTTCTCATCCGAACATTGAGTGAGTCACAAATAGCAACATGACCTCAAATTGACGAGTGAGTCACAAATAGCAACATGGCCTCAAATTGATTTGCGTGAGTCACAAATAGCAACATGACCTCAAATTCACTTGAGTAAGTCACAAATAGCAACATGAACTCAAATTGACTTGAGTGAGTCACAAATAGCACCATGACCTCAAATTGACTTGAGTGAGTCGAAAATAGCAACATGACCTCAAATTGCCTTGAGTGAGTCACAAATAGCAACAGGACCTCAAATTGACTTGGGCGAGTCACAAATAGCAACATTACCTCAAATTGACTTGAGTGAGTCACAAATAGGTACATGGCCTCAAATTGATTTAAGTGAGTCAGAAATAGCAACATGGCCTCAAATTGACTTAAGTGAGTCATAAATAGCAACATGACCTCAAATTGACGAGTGAGTCACAAATAGCAACATGGCCTCAAAATTGATTTGCGTGAGTCACAAATAGTACACATGACCTCAAATTCACTTGAGTAAGTCACAAATAGCAACATGAACTCAAATTGACTTGAGTGAGTCACAAATAGCACCATGACCTCAAATTGACTTGAGTGAGTCGAAAATAGCAACATGACCTCAAATTGCCTTGAGTGAGTCACAAATAGCAACAGGACCTCAAATTGACTTGAGTGAGTCACAAATAGCAACAGGACCTCAAATTCACTTGAGTAAGTCACAAATAGCAACATGACCTCAAATTGACTTGAGTGAGTCACAAATAGAAACATGAACTCAAATTGACTTGAGTGAGTCGAAAATAGCAACATGACCTCAAATTGACTTGAGTGAGTCAGAAATAGCAACATGAACTCAAATTGACTTGAGTGAGTCACAAATAGCAACATGACCTCAAATTTATTTGAGTGAGTCACAAATAGCAACATGACCTCAAATTGACTTGGGTGAGTCACAAATAGCAACATGACCTCAAATTGACTTGAGTGAGTCACAAATAGCAACATGGCCTCAAATTGACTTGAGTGAGTCACAAATAGCAACATTACCTCAAATTGACTTGAGTGAGTCACAAATAGCAACATTACCTCAAATTGACTTGAGTGAGTCACAAATAGGTACATGGCCTCAAATTGATTCAAGTGAGTCACAAATAGCAACATGGCCTCAAATTGACTTAAGTGAGTCACATATAGCAACATGACCTCAAATTGACGAGTGAGTCACAAATAGCAACATGGCCTCAAATTGACTTAAGTGAGTCACAAATAGAAAAATGACCTCAAATTGACGAGTGAGTCACAAATAGCAACATGACCTCAAATTGACTTGAGTGAGTCACAAATAGCAACATGACCTCAAATTGACTTGAGTGAGTCGAAAATAGCAACAGGACCTCAAATTGACTTGAGTGAGTCACAAATAGCAACATGACCTCAAATTGACTTGAGTGAGTCACAAATAGCAACATAAGCTCAAATTGACTTGAGTGAGTCACAAATAGCAACATGGCCTCAAATTGATTTGCGTGAGTCACAAATAGCAACATGACCTCAAATTCATTTGAGGAAGTCACAAATAGCAACATGAACTCAAATTGACTTGAGTGAGTCACAAATAGCAACATGAACTTAAATAGACTTAAGTGAGTCACAAATAGCAACATGACCTCAAATTGACTTGAGTGAGTCACAAATAGCACCATGACCTCAAATAGACTTGAGTGAGTCACAAATAGCAACATGACCTAAAATTGACTTGAGTGAGTCACAAATAGCAACATGACCTCAAATTGACTTGAGTGAGTCACAAACAGCAACAGGACCTCAAATTGACTTGAGTGAGTCACAAATAGCAACATGGCCTCAAATTTACTTGAGTGAGTCACAAATAGCACCATGACCTCAAAAAGACTTGAGTGAGTCACAAATAGCAACATGACCTCAAATTTATTTGAGTGAGTCACAAATAGCAACATGACCTCAAATTGACTTGGGTGGGTCACAAATAGCAACATGACCTCAAATTGACTTGAGTGAGTCACAAATAGCACCATGACCTCAAATTGACTTGAGTGAGTCGAAAATAGCAACATGACCTCAAATTGACTTGAGTGAGTCACAACTAGCAACAGGACCTCAAATTGGCTTGAGTGAGTCACAAATAGCAACATGACCTCAAATTGACTTGAGTGAGTCACAAATAGCAACATGGCCTCAAATTGATTTGAGTGAGTCCTAAATAGCAACATGACCTCAAATTCACTTGAGTAAGTCACAAATAGCAACATGACCTCAAATTGACTTGAGTGAGTCACAAATAGAAACATGAACTCAAATTGACTTGAGTGAGTCGAAAATAGCAACATGACCTCAAATTGACTCAAGTGAGTCAGAAATAGCAACATGAACTCAAATTCACTTGAGTAAGTCACAAATAGCAACATGACCTCAAATTGACTTGAGTGAGTCACAAATAGAAACATGAACTCAAATTGACTTGAGTGAGTCGAAAATAGCAACATGACCTCAAATTGACTCAAGTGAGTCAGAAATAGCAACATGAACTCAAATTGACTTGAGTGTGTCACAAATAGCAACATGAACTTAAATAGACTTAAGTGAGTCACAAATAGCAACATGACCTCAAATTGACTTGAGTGAGTCACAAATAGCAACATGACCTAAAATTGACTTGAGTGAGTCACAAATAGCAACATGACCTCAAATTGACTTGAGTGAGTCACAAACAGCAACAGGACCTCAAATTGACTTGAGTGAGTCACAAATAGCAACATGACTTCAAATTGACTTGAGTGAGTTACAAATAGCAACATGAACTCAAATTGACTTGAGTGAGTCGAAAATAGCAACATGACCTCAAATTGACTCAAGTGAGTCAGAAATAGCAACATGAACTCAAATTGACTTGAGTGTGTCACAAATAGCAACATGAACTCAAATTGACTTGAGTGAGTCACAAATAGCAACATGAACTTAAATAGACTTAAGTGAGTCACAAATAGCAACATGACCTCAAATTGACTTGAGTGAGTCACAAATAGCACCATGACCTCAAATAGACTTAAGTGAGTCACAAATAGCAACATGACCTAAAATTGACTTGAGTGAGTCACAAATAGCAACATGACCTCAAATTGACTTGAGTGAGTCACAAACAGCAACAGGACCTCAAATTGACTTGAGTGAGTCACAAATAGCAACATGACTTCAAATTGACTTGAGTGAGTCACAAATAGCAACATAAACTCAAATTGTATTAATTGAGTCACAAATAGCAACATGGCCTCAAATTTACTTGAGTGAGTCACAAATAGCACCATGACCTCAAAAAGACTTGAGTGAGTCACAAATAGCAACATGACCTCAAATTTATTTGAGTGAGTCACAAATAGCAACATGACCTCAAATTGACTTGGGTGAGTCACAAATAGCAACATGACCTCAAATTGACTTGAGTGAGTCACAAATAGCACCATGACCTCAAATTGACTCAAGTGAGTCAGAAATAGCAACATGAACTCAAATTGACTTGAGTGTGTCACAAATAGCAACATGAACTTAAATAGACTTAAGTGAGTCACAAATAGCAACATGACCTCAAATTGACTTGAGTGAGTCACAAATAGCAACATGACCTAAAATTGACTTGAGTGAGTCACAAATAGCAACATGACCTCAAATTGACTTGAGTGAGTCACAAACAGCAACAGGACCTCAAATTGACTTGAGTGAGTCACAAATAGCAACATGAACTCAAATTGACTTGAGTGAGTCGAAAATAGCAACATGACCTCAAATTGACTCAAGTGAGTCAGAAATAGCAACATGAACTCAAATTGACTTGAGTGTGTCACAAATAGCAACATGAACTCAAATTGACTTGAGTGAGTCACAAATAGCAACATGAACTTAAATAGACTTAAGTGAGTCACAAATAGCAACATGACCTCAAATTGACTTGAGTGAGTCACAAATAGCACCATGACCTCAAATAGACTTGAGTGAGTCACAATTAGCAACATGACCTAAAATTGACTTGAGTGAGTCACAAATAGCAACATGACCTCAAATTGACTTGAGTGAGTCACAAACAGCAACAGGACCTCAAATTGACTTGAGTGAGTCACAAATAGCAACATGACTTTAAATTGACTTGAGTGAGTCACAAATAGCAACATAAACTCAAATTGAGTTAATTGAGTCACAAATAGCAACATGGCCTCAAATTTACTTGAGTGAGTCACAAATAGCACCATGACCTCAAAAAGACTTGAGTGAGTCACAAATAGCAACATGACCTCAAATTTATTTGAGTGAGTCACAACTAGCAACATGACCTCAAATTGACTTGGGTGAGTCACAAATAGCAACATGACCTCAAATTGACTTGAGTGAGTCACAAATAGCACCATGACCTCAAATTGACTTGAGTGAGTCGAAAATAGCAACATGACCTCAAATTGACTTGAGTGAGTCACAACTAGCAACAGGACCTCAAATTGGCTTGAGTGAGTCACAAATAGCAACATGACCTCAAATTGACTTGAGTGAGTCACAAATAGCAACATGGCCTCAAATTGATTTGAGTGAGTCCTAAATAGCAACATGACCTCAAATTCACTTGAGTAAGTCACAAATAGCAACATGACCTCAAATTGACTTGAGTGAGTCACAAATAGAAACATGAACTCAAATTGACTTGAGTGAGTCGAAAATAGCAACATGACCTCAAATTGACTCAAGTGAGTCAGAAATAGCAACATGAACTCAAATTCACTTGAGTAAGTCACAAATAGCAACATGACCTCAAATTGACTTGAGTAAGTCACAAATAGAAACATGAACTCAAATTGACTTGAGTGAGTCGAAAATAGCAACATGACCTCAAATTGACTCAAGTGGGTCAGAAATAGCAACATGAACTCAAATTGACTTGAGTGTGTCACAAATAGCAACATGAACTTAAATAGACTTAAGTGAGTCACAAATAGCAACATGACCTCAAATTGACTTGAGTGAGTCACAAATAGCAACATGACCTAAAATTGACTTGAGTGAGTCACAAATAGCAACATGACCTCAAATTGACTTGAGTGAGTCACAAACAGCAACAGGACCTCAAATTGACTTGAGTGAGTCACAAATAGCAACATGACTTCAAATTGACTTGAGTGAGTCACAAATAGCAACATAAATTCAAATTGAGTTAATTGAGTCACAAATAGCAACATGGCCTCAAATTTACTTGAGTGAGTCACAAATAGCACCATGACCTCAAAAAGACTTAAGTGAGTCACAAATAGCAACATGACCTCAAATTTATTTGAGTGAGTCACAAATAGCAACATGACCTCAAATTGACTTGGGTGAGTCACAAATAGCAACATGACCTCAAATTGACTTGAATGAGTCACAAATAGCAACATGGCCTCAAATTGACTTGAGTGAGTCACAAATAGCAACATGACCTCAAATTGACGAGTGAGTCACAAATAGCAACATGGCCTCAAATTGATTTGCGTGAGTCACAAATAGCAACATGACCTCAAATTCACTTGAGTAAGTCACAAATAGCAACATGAACTCAAATTGACTTGAGTGAGTCACAAATAGCACCATGACCTCAAATTGACTTGAGTGAGTCGAAAACAGCAACATGACCTCAAATTGCCTTGAGTGAGTCACAAATAGCAACAGGACCTCAAATTGACTTGGGTGAGTCACAAATAGCAACATTACCTCAAATTGACTTGAGTGAGTCACAAATAGGTACATGGCCTCAAATTGATTTAAGTGAGTCAGAAATAGCAACATGGCCTCAAATTGACTTAAGTGAGTCATAAATAGCAACATGACCTCAAATTGACGAGTGAGTCACAAATAGCAACATGGCCTCAAAATTGATTTGCGTGAGTCACAAATAGTACACATGACCTCAAATTCACTTGAGTAAGTCACAAATAGCAACATGAACTCAAATTGACTTGAGTGAGTCACAAATAGCACCATGACCTCAAATTGACTTGAGTGAGTCGAAAATAGCAACATGACCTCAAATTGCCTTGAGTGAGTCACAAATAGCAACAGGACCTCAAATTGACTTGAGTGAGTCACAAATAGCAACATTACCTCAAATTAACTTGAGTGAGTCACAAATAGGTACATGGCCTCAAATTGATTTAAGTGAGTCCCAAATAGCAACATGACCTCAAATTCACTTGAGTAAGTCACAAATAGCAACATGACCCCAAATTGACTTGGAAGAGTCACAAATAGGAACATGAACTCAAATTGACTTGAGTGAGTCGAAAATAGCAACATGACCTCATATTGACTTGAGTGCGTCAGAAATAGCAACATGAACTCAAATTGATTTGAGTGAGTCACAAATAGCAACTAGACCTCAAATTCACTTGAGTAAGTCACAAATAGCAACATGACCTCAAATTGACTTGAGTGAGTCACAAATAGAAACATGAACTCAAATTGACTTGAGTGAGTCACAAATAGCAACATGACCTCAAATTTATTTGAGTGAGTCACAAATAGCAACATGACCTCAAATTGACTTGAGTGAGTCACAAATAGCAACATGACCTCAAATTTATTTGAGTGAGTCACAAATAGCAACATGACCTCAAATTGACTTGGGTGAGTCACAAATAGCAACATGACCTCAAATTGACTTGAGTGAGTCACAAATAGCAACATGGCCTCAAATTGACTTGAGTGAGTCACAAATAGCAACATTACCTCAAATTGACTTGAGTGAGTCACAAATAGCAACATTACCTCAAATTGACTTGAGTGAGTCACAAATAGGTACATGGCCTCAAATTGATTCAAGTGAGTCACAAATAGCAACATGGCCTCAAATTGACTTAAGTGAGTCACATATAGCAACATGACCTCAAATTGACGACTGAGTCACAAATAGCAACATGGCCTCAAATTGACTTAAGTGAGTCACAAATAGAAAAATGACCTCAAATTGACGAGTGAGTCACAAATAGCAACATGACCTCAAATTGACTTGAGTGAGTCACAAATAGCAACATGACCTCAAATTGACTTGAGTGAGTCGAAAATAGCAACAGGACCTCAAATTGACTTGAGTGAGTCACAAATAGCAACATGACCTCAAATTGACTTGAGTGAGTCACAAATAGCAACATAAGCTCAAATTGACTTGAGTGAGTCACAAATAGCAACATGGCCTCAAATTGATTTGCGTGAGTCACAAATAGCAACATGACCTCAAATTCATTTGAGGAAGTCACAAATAGCAACATGAACTCAAATTGACTTGAGTGAGTCACAAATAGCAACATGAACTTAAATAGACTTAAGTGAGTCACAAATAGCAACATGACCTCAAATTGACTTGAGTGAGTCACAAATAGCACCATGACCTCAAATAGACTTGAGTGAGTCACAAATAGCAACATGACCTAAAATTGACTTGAGTGAGTCACAAATAGCAACATGACCTCAAATTGACTTGAGTGAGTCACAAACAGCAACAGGACCTCAAATTGACTTGAGTGAGTCACAAATAGCAACATGACTTCAAATTGACTTGAGTGAGTCACAAATAGCAACATAAACTCAAATTGAGTTAATTGAGTCACAAATAGCAACATGGCCTCAAATTTACTTGAGTGAGTCACAAATAGCACCATGACCTCAAAAAGACTTGAGTGAGTCACAAATAGCAACATGACCTCAAATTTATTTGAGTGAGTCACAAATAGCAACATGACCTCAAATTGACTTGGGTGAGTCACAAATAGCAACATGACCTCAAATTGACGAGTGAGTCACAAATAGCAACATGGCCTCAAATTGATTTGCGTGAGTCACAAATAGCAACATGACCTCAAATTCACTTGAGTAAGTCACAAATAGCAACATGAACTCAAATTGACTTGAGTGAGTCACAAATAGCACCATGACCTCAAATTGACTTGAGTGAGTCGAAAATAGCAACATGACCTCAAATTGCCTTGAGTGAGTCACAAATAGCAACAGGACCTCAAATTGACTTGAGTGAGTCACAAATAGCAACATTACCTCAAATTGACTTGAGTGAGTCACAAATAGGTACATGGCCTCAAATTGATTTAAGTGAGTCACAAATAGCAGCATGACCTCAAATTGACGAGTGAGTCACAAATAGCAACATGGCCTCAAAATTGATTTGCGTGAATCACAAATAGTACACATGACCTCAAATTCACTTGAGTAAGTCACAAATAGTACCATGAATTCAAATTGACTTGAGTGAGTCACAAATAGCACCATGACCTCAAATTGACTTGAGTGAGTCGAAAATAGCAACATGACCTCAAATTGCCTTGAGTGAGTCACAAATAGCAACAGGACCTCAAATTGACTTGAGTGAGTCACAAATAGCAACAGGACCTCAAATTGACTTGAGTGAGTCACAAATAGCAACATTACCTCAAATTAACTTGAGTGAGTCACAAATAGGTACATGGCCTCAAATTGATTTAAGTGAGTCACAAATAGCAACATGACCTCAAATTCACTTGAGTAAGTCACAAATAGCAACATGGCCCCAAATTGACTTGGAAGAGTCACAAATAGGAACATGAACTCAAATTGACTTGAGTGAGTCGAAAATAGCAACATGACCTCATATTGACTTGAGTGCGTCAGAAATAGCAACATGAACTCAAATTGATTTGAGTGAGTCACAAATAGCAACATGACCTCAAATTCACTTGAGTAAGTCACAAATAGCAACATGACCTCAAATTGACTTGAGTGAGTCACAAATAGAAACATGAACTCAAATTGACTTGAGTGAGTCGAAAATAGCAACATGACCTCAAATTGACTTGAGTGAGTCAGAAATAGCAACATGAACTCAAATTGACTTGAGTGAGTCACAAATAGCAACATGACCTCAAATTTATTTGAGTGAGTCACAAATAGCAACATGACCTCAAATGGACTTGGGTGAGTCGCAAATAGCAACATGACCTCAAATTGACTTGAGTGAGTCACAAATAGCAACATGGCCTCAAATTGACTTGAGTGAGTCACAAATAGCAACATGACCTCAAATTGACGAGTGAGTCACAAATAGCAACATGGCCTCAAATTGATTTGCGTGAGTCACAAATAGCAACATGACCTCAAATTCACTTGAGTAAGTCACAAATAGCAACATGAACTCAAATTGACTTGAGTGAGTCACAAATAGCACCATGACCTCAAATTGACTTGAGTGAGTCGAAAATAGCAACATGACCTCAAATTGCCTTGAGTGAGTCACAAATAGCAACAGGACCTCAAATTGACTTGAGTGAGTCACAAATAGCAACATTACCTCAAATTGACTTGAGTGAGTCACAAATAGGTACATGGCCTCAAATTGATTTAAGTGAGTCACAAATAGCAACATGGCCTCAAATTGACTTAAGTGAGTCACAAATAGCAACATGACCTCAAATTGACGAGTGAGTCACAAATAGCAACATGGCCTCAAATTGACTTAAGTGAGTCACAAATAGCAACATGACCTCAAATTGACGAGTGAGTCACAAATAGCAACATGACCTCAAATTGACTTGAGTGAGTCACAAATAGCAACATGACCTCAAATTGACTTGAGTGAGTCACAAATAGCAACATGAACTCAAATTGACTTGAGTGAGTCACAAATAGCAACATGAACTTAAATAGACTTAAGTGAGTCACAAATAGCACCATGACCTCAAATAGACTTGAGTGAGTCACAAATAGCAACATGACCTAAAATTGACTTGAGTGAGTCACAAATAGCAACATGACCTCAAATTGACTTGAGTGAGTCACAAACAGCAACAGGACCTCAAATTGACTTGAGTGAGTCACAAATAGCAACATGACTTCAAATTGACTTAAGTGAGTCACAAATAGCAACATAAACTCAAATTGAGTTAATTGAGTCACAAATAGCAACATGGCCTCAAATTTACTTGAGTGAGTCACAAATAGCACCATGACCTCAAAAAGACTTGAGTGAGTCACAAATAGCAACATGACCTCAAATTTATTTGAGTGAGTCACAAATAGCAACATGACCTCAAATTGACTTGGGTGAGTCACAAATAGCAACATGACCTCAAATTGACGAGTGAGTCACAAATAGCAACATGGCCTCAAATTGATTTGCGTGAGTCACAAATAGCAACATGACCTCAAATTCACTTGAGTAAGTCACAAATAGCAACATGAACTCAAATTGACTTGAGTGAGTCACAAATAGCACCATGACCTCAAATTGACTTGAGTGAGTCGAAAATAGCAACATGACCTCAAATTGCCTTGAGTGAGTCACAAATAGCAACAGGACCTCAAATTGACTTGAGTGAGTCACAAATAGCAACATTACCTCAAATTGACTTGAGTGAGTCACAAATAGGTACATGGCCTCAAATTGATTTAAGTGAGTCACAAATAGCAGCATGACCTCAAATTGACGAGTGAGTCACAAATAGCAACATGGCCTCAAAATTGATTTGCGTGAATCACAAATAGTACACATGACCTCAAATTCACTTGAGTAAGTCACAAATAGTACCATGAACTCAAATTGACTTGAGTGAGTCACAAATAGCACCATGACCTCAAATTGACTTGAGTGAGTCGAAAATAGCAACATGACCTCAAATTGCCTTGAGTGAGTCACAAATAGCAACAGGACCTCAAATTGACTTGAGTGAGTCACAAATAGCAACATTACCTCAAATTAACTTGAGTGAGTCACAAATAGGTACATGGCCTCAAATTGATTTAAGTGAGTCACAAATAGCAACATGACCTCAAATTCACTTGAGTAAGTCACAAATAGCAACATGGCCCCAAATTGACTTGGAAGAGTCACAAATAGGAACATGAACTCAAATTGACTTGAGTGAGTCGAAAATAGCAACATGACCTCATATTGACTTGAGTGCGTCAGAAATAGCAACATGAACTCAAATTGATTTGAGTGAGTCACAAATAGCAACATGACCTCAAATTCACTTGAGTAAGTCACAAATAGCAACATGACCTCAAATTGACTTGAGTGAGTCACAAATAGAAACATGAACTCAAATTGACTTGAGTGAGTCGAAAATAGCAACATGACCTCAAATTGACTTGAGTGAGTCAGAAATAGCAACATGAACTCAAATTGACTTGAGTGAGTCACAAATAGCAACATGACCTCAAATTTATTTGAGTGAGTCACAAATAGCAACATGACCTCAAATGGACTTGGGTGAGTCGCAAATAGCAACATGACCTCAAATTGACTTGAGTGAGTCACAAATAGCAACATGGCCTCAAATTGACTTGAGTGAGTCACAAATAGCAACATGACCTCAAATTGACGAGTGAGTCACAAATAGCAACATGGCCTCAAATTGATTTGCGTGAGTCACAAATAGCAACATGACCTCAAATTCACTTGAGTAAGTCACAAATAGCAACATGAACTCAAATTGACTT
Source organism: Allacma fusca (assembly GCA_947179485.1). Taxonomy (NCBI): domain Eukaryota; kingdom Metazoa; phylum Arthropoda; class Collembola; order Symphypleona; family Sminthuridae; genus Allacma; species Allacma fusca. The sequence goes on along the minus strand of CAMXBY010000050.1, from coordinate 239,057 downwards.
GAGTGAGTCACAAATAGCACCATGACCTCAAATTGACTTGAGTGAGTCGAAAATAGCAACATGACCTCAAATTGCCTTGAGTGAGTCACAAATAGCAACAGGACCTCAAATTGACTTGAGTGAGTCACAAATAGCAACATTACCTCAAATTGACTTGAGTGAGTCACAAATAGGTACATGGCCTCAAATTGATTTAAGTGAGTCACAAATAGCAACATGGCCTCAAATTGACTTAAGTGAGTCACAAATAGCAACATGACCTCAAATTGACGAGTGAGTCACAAATAGCAACATGGCCTCAAATTGACTTAAGTGAGTCACAAATAGCAACATGACCTCAAATTGACGAGTGAGTCACAAATAGCAACATGACCTCAAATTGACTTGAGTGAGTCACAAATAGCAACATGACCTCAAATTGACTTGAGTGAGTCGAAAATAGCAACAGGACCTCAAATTGACTTGAGTGAGTCACAAATAGCAACATGACCTCAAATTGACTTGGAAGAGTCACAAACATGAACATGAACACAAATTGACTTGAGTGAGTCGAAAATAGCAACATGACCTCATATTGACTTGAGTGCGTCAGAAGCAGCAACATGAACTCAAATTGATTTGAGTGAGTCACAAATAGCAACATGACCTCAAATTCACTTGAGTAAGTCACAAATAGCAACATGACCTCAAATTGACTTGAGTGAGTCGAAAATAGCAACATGACCTCAAATTGACTTGAGTGAGTCAGAAATAGCAACATGAACTCAAATTGACTTGAGTGAGTCACAAATAGCAACATGACCTCAAATTTATTTGAGTGAGTCACAAATAGCAACATGACCTCAAATTGACTTGGGTGAGTCGCAAATAGCAACATGACCTCAAATTGACTTGAGTGAGTCACAAATAGCAACATGGCCTCAAATTGACTTGAGTGAGTCACAAATAGCAACATGACCTCAAATTGACGAGTGAGTCACAAATAGCAACATGGCCTCAAATTGATTTGCGTGAGTCACAAATAGCAACATGACCTCAAATTCACTTGAGTAAGTCACAAATAGCAACATGAACTCAAATTGACTTGAGTGAGTCACAAATAGCACCATGACCTCAAATTGACTTGAGTGAGTCGAAAATAGCAACATGACCTCAAATTGCCTTGAGTGAGTCACAAATAGCAACAGGACCTCAAATTGACTTGAGTGAGTCACAAATAGCAACATTACCTCAAATTGACTTGAGTGAGTCACAAATAGGTACATGGCCTCAAATTGATTTAAGTGAGTCACAAATAGCAACATGGCCTCAAATTGACTTAAGTGAGTCACAAATAGCAACATGACCTCAAATTGACGAGTGAGTCACAAATAGCAACATGACCTCAAATTGACGAGTGAGTCACAAATAGCAACATGGCCTCAAATTGACTTAAGTGAGTCACAAATAGCAACATGACCTCAAATTGACGAGTGAGTCACAAATAGCAACATGACCTCAAATTGACTTGAGTGAGTCACAAATAGCAACATGACCTCAAATTGACTTGAGTGAGTCGAAAATAGCAACAGGACCTCAAATTGACTTGAGTGAGTCACAAATAGCAACATGACCTCAAATTGACTTGAGTGAGTCACAAATAGCAACATAAGCTCAAATTGACTTGAGTGAGTCACAAATAGCAACATGGCCTCAAATTGATTTGCGTGAGTCACAAATAGCAACATGACCTCAAATTCATTTGAGCAAGTCACAAATAGCAACATGAACTCAAATTGACTTGAGTGAGTCACAAATAGCAACATGAACTTAAATAGACTTAAGTGAGTCACAAATAGCAACATGACCTCAAATTGACTTGAGTGAGTCACAAATAGCACCATGACCTCAAATAGACTTGAGTGAGTCACAAATAGCAACATGACCTAAAATTGACTTGAGTGAGTCACAAATAGCAACATGACCTCAAATTGACTTGAGTGAGTCACAAACAGCAACAGGACCTCAAATTGACTTGAGTGAGTCACAAATAGCAACATGACCTCAAATTCACTTGAGTAAGTCACAAATAGCAACATGAACTCAAATTGACTTGAGTGAGTCACAAATAGCACCATGACCTCAAATTGACTTGAGTGAGTCGAAAATAGCAACATGACCTCAAATTGCCTTGAGTGAGTCACAAATAGCAACAGGACCTCAAATTGACTTGAGTGAGTCACAAATAGCAACATTACCTCAAATTGACTTGAGTGAGTCACAAATAGGTACATGGCCTCAAATTGATTTAAGTGAGTCACAAATAGCAACATGGCCTCAAATTGACTTAAGTGAGTCACAAATAGCAACATGACCTCAAATTGACGAGTGAGTCACAAATAGCAACATGGCCTCAAATTGATTTGCGTGAGTCACAAATAGTATACATGACCTCAAATTCACTTGAGTAAGTCACAAATAGCAACATGAACTCTAATTGACTTGAGTGAGTCACAAATAGCACCATGACCTCAAATTGACTTGAGTGAGTCGAAAATAGCAACATGACCTCAAATTGCCTTGAGTGAGTCACAAATAGCAACAGGACCTCAAATTGACTTGAGTGAGTCACAAATAGCAACATTACCTCAAATTGACTTGAGTGAGTCACAAATAGGTACATGGCCTCAAATTGATTTAAGTGAGTCACAAATAGCAACATGACCTCAAATTCACTTGAGTAAGTCACAAATAGCAACATGACCTCAAATTGACTTGGAAGAGTCACAAACATGAACATGAACACAAATTGACTTGAGTGAGTCGAAAATAGCAACATGACCTCATATTGACTTGAGTGCGTCAGAAATAGCAACATGAACTCAAATTGATTTGAGTGAGTCACAAATAGCAACATGACCTCAAATTCACTTGAGTAAGTCACAAATAGCAACATGACCTCAAATTGACTTGAGTGAGTCACAAATAGAAACATGAACTCAAATTGACTTGAGTGAGTCGAAAATAGCAACATGACCTCAAATTGACTTGAGTGAGTCAGAAATAGCAACATGAACTCAAATTGACTTGAGTGAGTCACAAATAGCAACATGACCTCAAATTGACTTGAGTGAGTCACAAATAGCAACATGACCTCAAATTGACTTGAGTGAGTCACAAACAGCAACAGGACCTCAAATTGACTTGAGTGAGTCACAAATAGCAACATGACCTCAAATTGACTTGAGTGAGTCACAAATAGCAACATGACCTCAAATTGACTTGAGTGAGTCAAAAATAGCAAAATGGCATCAAATTGACTTGAGTGAGTCAAAAATAGCAACATGACCTCAAATTGACTTGAGTGAGTCACAAATAGCAACATAAGCTCAAATTGCCTTAAATGAGTCACAAATAGCAACATGACCGCAAATTGACTTGGAAGAGTCACAAACATGAACATGAACACAAATTGACTTGAGTGAGTCGAAAATAGCAACATGACCTCATATTGACTTGAGTGCGTCAGAAATAGCAACATGAACTCAAATTGACTTGAGTGAGTCACAAATAGCAACATAAACTCAAATTGCCTTAAATGAGTCACAAATAGCAACATGGCCTCAAATTGACTTGAGTGAGTCACAAATAGCACCATGACCTCAAAAAGACTTGAGTGAGTCACAAATAGCAACATGACCTCAAATTGATTTGAGTGAGTCACAAATAGCAACATGAACTCAAATTGACTTGAGTGAGTCACAAATAGCAACATGAACTTAAATAGACTTAAGTGAGTCACAAATAGCAACATGACCTCAAATTGACTTGAGTGAGTCACAAATAGCACCATGACCTCAAATAGACTTGAGTGAGTCACAAATAGCAACATGACCTCAAATTGACTTGAGTGAGTCACAAATAGCAACATGACCTCAAATTGACTTGAGTGAGTCACAAACAGCAACAGGACCTCAAATTGACTTGAGTGAGTCACAAACAGCAACAGGACCTCAAATTGACTTGAGTGAGTCACAAATAGCAACATAAACTCAAATTGAGTTAATTGAGTCACAAATAGCAACATGGCCTCAAATTTACTTGAGTGAGTCACAAATAGCACCATGACCTCAAAAAGACTTGAGTGAGTCACAAATAGCAACATGACCTCAAATTTATTTTAATGAGTCACAAATAGCAACATGACCTCAAATTGACTTGGGTGAGTCACAAATAGCAACATGACCTCAAATTGACTTGAGTGAGTCACAAATAGCACCATGACCTCAAATTGACTTGAGTGAGTCACAAATAGCAACAGGACCTCAAATTGACTTGAGCGAGTCACAAATAGCAACATGACCTCAAATTGACTTGAATGAGTCACAAATAGTACACATGACCTCAAATTCACTTGAGTAAGTCACAAATAGCAACATGAACTCAAATTGACTTGAGTGAGTCACAAATAGCACCATGACCTCAAATTGATTGAGTGAGTCACAAATAGCAACATGACCTCAAATTGACTTGGGTGAGTCACAAATAGCAACATGACCTCAAATCGACTTGAGTGAGTCACAAATAGCAACATGGCCTCAAATTGACTTGAGTGAATCACAAATAGCAACATGACCTCAAATTAACGAGTGAGTCACAAATAGCAACATGACCTCAAATTGCCTTGAGTGAGTCACAAATAGCAACAGGACCTCAAATTGACTTCAGTGAGTCACAAATAGCAACATTACCTCAAATTGACTTGAGTGAGTCACAAATAGGTACATGGCCTCAAATTGATTTAAGTGAGTCACAAATAGCAACAAGACCTCAAATTCACTTGAGTAAGTCACAAATAGGAACATGAACTCAAATTGACTTGAGTGAGTCGAAAATAGCAACATGACCTCATATTGACTTGAGTGCCTCAGAAATAGCAACATGAACTCAAATTGATTTGAGTGAGTCACAAATAGCAACATGACCTCAAATTCACTTGAGTAAGTCACAAATAGCAACATGACCTCAAATTGACTTGAGTGAGTCACAAATAGAAACATGAACTCAAATTGACTTGAGTGAGTCGAAAATAGCAACATGACCTCAAATTGACTTGAGTGAGTCAGAAATAGCAACATGAACTCCAATTGACTTGAGTGAGTCACAAATAGCAACATCAACTCAAATTGACTTGAGTGAGTCACAAATAGCAACATGAACTTAAATAGACTTAAGTGAGTCACAAATAGCAACATGACCTCAAATTGACTTGAGTGAGTCACAAATAGCACCAAGACCTAAATAGACTTGAGTGAGTCACAAATAGCAACATTACCTAAAATTGACTTGAGTGAGTCACAAATAGCAACATGACCTCAAATTGACTTGAGTGAGTCACAAATAGCAACATGACCTCAAATTGACTTGAGTGAGTCACAAATAGCAACATAAACTCAAATTGCCTTAAATGAGTCACAAATAGCAACATGGCCTCAAATTGACTTGAGTGAGTCACAAATAGCACCATGACCTCAAAAAGACTTGAGTGAGTCACAAATAGCAACATGACCTCAAATTGATTTGAGTGAGTCACAAATAGCAACATGACCTCAAATTGACTTGGGTGAGTCACAAATAGTAACATGACCTCAAATCGACTTGAGTGAGTCACAAATAGCAACATGGCCTCAAATTGACTTGAGTGAATCACAAATAGCAACATGACCTCAAATTAACGAGTGAGTCACAAATAGCAACATGGCCTCAAATTGATTTGCGTGAGTCACAAAAAGCAACATGACCTCAAATTCACTTGAGTAAGTCACAAATAGCAACATGAACTCAAATTGACTTGATAGAGTCACAAATAGCACCATGACCTCAAATTGACTTGAGTGAGTCACAAATAGCAACAGGACCTCAAATTGACTTGAGCGAGTCACAAATAGCAACATGACCTCAAATTGACTTGAATGAGTCACAAATAGCAACATGGCCTCAAATTGATTTAAGTGAGTCACAAATAGCAACATGACCTCAAATTGACTTGAGTGAAACAGAAATAGCAACATGAACAAATTGATTTGAGTGAGTCACAAATAGCAACATGAACTTAAATAGACTTAAGTGAGTCACAAATAGCAACATGACTTTAAATTGACTTGAGTGAGTCACAAATAGCACCATGACCTCAAATAGACTTGAGTGAGTCACAAATAGCAACATGACCTCAAATTGACTTGAGTGAGTCACAAACAGCAACAGGACGTCAAGTTGACTTGAGGGAGTCACAAATAGCAACATGACCTCAAATTGACTTGAGTGAGTCACAAATAGCAACATAAACTCAAATTGCCTTAAATGAGTCACAAATAGCAACATGGCCTCAAATTTACTTGAGTGAGTCACAAATAGCACCATGACCTCAAAAAGACTTGAGTGAGTCACAAATAGCAACATGACCTCAAATTGATTTGAGTGAGTCACAAATAGCAACATGACCTCAAATTGACTTGGGTGAGTCACAAATAGCAACATGACCTCAAATTGACTTGAGTGAGTCTCAAATAGCAACATGGCCTCAAATTGACTTGAGTGAGTCACAAATTGCAACATGACCTCAAATTGACGAGTGAGTCACAAATAGCAACAAAGCCTCAAATTGATTTGCGTGAGTCACAAAAAGCAACATGACCTCAAATTCACTTGAGTGAGTCACAAATAGCAACATTACCTCAAATTGACTTGAGTGAGTCACAAATAGCAACATGGCCTCAAATTGATTTAAGTGAGTCAAAAATAGCAACATGACCTCAAATTCACTAGAGTAAGTCACAAATAGCAATATGACCTCAAATTGACTTGAAAGAGTCACAAATAGGAACATGAACTCAAATTGACTTGAGTGAGTCGAAAATAGCAACATGACCTCAAATTGACTTGAGTGCGTCAGAAATAGCAACATGAACTCAAATTGCCTTAAATGAGTCACAAATAGCAACATGGCCTTAAATTGACTTGAGTGAATCACAAATAGCACCATGACCTCAAAAAGACTTGAGTGAGTCACAAATAGCAACATGACCTCAAATTGATTTGAGTGAGTCACAAATAGCAACATGACGTCAAATTGACTTGAGTGAGTCACAAATCGCAACATGACCTCAAATTCACTTGAGTGAGTCGAAAATAGGAACATGACCTCAAATTGCCTTGAGTGAGTCACAAATAGCAACAGGACCTCAAATTGACTCGAGTGAGTCACAAATAGCAACATGGCCTCAAATTGACTTGAGTGAGTCACAAATTGCAACATGACCTCAAATTGACGAGTGAGTCACAAATAGCAACAAAGCCTCAAATTGATTTGCGTGAGTCACAAAAAGCAACATGACCTCAAATTCACTTGAGTGAGTCACAAATAGCAACATTACCTCAAATTGACTTGAGTGAGTCACAAATAGGTACATGGCCTCAAATTGATTTAAGTGAGTCACAAATAGCAACATGACCTCAAATTCACTTGAGTAAGTCACAAATAGCAACATGACCTCAAATTGACTTGGAAGAGTCACAAATAGGAACATGAACTCAAATTGACTTGAGTGAGTCCAAAATAGCAACATAACCTCATATTGTCTTGAGTGCGTCAGAAATACCAACATCAACTCAAATTGATTTGAGTGAGTCACAAATAGCAACATGACCTCAAATTCACTTGAGTAAGTCACAAATAGCAACATGACCTCAAATTGACTTGAGTGAATCACAAATAGCAACATGACCTCAAATTAACGAGTGAGTCAAAAATAGCAACATGGCCTCAAATTGATTTGCGTGAGTCACAAAAAGCAACATGACCTCAAATTCACTTGAGTAAGTCACAAATAGCAACATGAACTCAAATTGACTTGAGTGAGTCACAAATAGCACCATGACCTCAAATTGACTTGAGTGAGTCACAAATAGCAACAGGACCTCAAATTGACTTGAGTGAGTCACAAATAGCAACATGACCTCGAATTGACTTGAGTGAGTCACAAATAGCAACATGGCCTCAAATTGATTTAAGTGAGTCACAAATAGCAACATGACTTCAAATTGACTTGAGTGAGTCAGAAATAGCAACATGACCTCAAATTGACTTGAGTGAGTCACAAATTGCAACATGACCTCAAATTGACGAGTGAGTCACAAATAGCAACAAAGCCTCAAATTGATTTGCGTGAGTCACAAAAAGCAACATGACCTCAAATTCACTTGAGTGAGTCACAAATAGCAACATTACCTCAAATTGACTTGAGTGAGTCACAAATAGGTACATGGCCTCAAATTGATTTAAGTGAGTCACAAATAGCAACATGACCTCAAATTCACTTGAGTAAGTCACAAATAGCAACATGACCTCAAATTGACTTGGAAGAGTCACAAATAGGAACATGAACTCAAATTGACTTGAGTGAGTCCAAAATAGCAACATAACCTCATATTGTCTTGAGTGCGTCAGAAATACCAACATCAACTCAAATTGATTTGAGTGAGTCACAAATAGCAACATGACCTCAAATTCACTTGAGTAAGTCACAAATAGCAACATGACCTCAAATTGACTTGAGTGAATCACAAATAGCAACATGACCTCAAATTAACGAGTGAGTCAAAAATAGCAACATGGCCTCAAATTGATTTGCGTGAGTCACAAAAAGCAACATGACCTCAAATTCACTTGAGTAAGTCACAAATAGCAACATGAACTCAAATTGACTTGAGTGAGTCACAAATAGCACCATGACCTCAAATTGACTTGAGTGAGTCACAAATAGCAACAGGACCTCAAATTGACTTGAGTGAGTCACAAATAGCAACATGACCTCGAATTGACTTGAGTGAGTCACAAATAGCAACATGGCCTCAAATTGATTTAAGTGAGTCACAAATAGCAACATGACTTCAAATTGACTTGAGTGAGTCAGAAATAGCAACATGAACTCAAATTGATTTGAGTGAGTCACAAATAGCAACATGAACTTAAATAGACTTAAGTGAGTCACAAATAGCAACATGACTTTAAATTGACTTGAGTGAGTCACAAATAGCACCATGACCTCAAATAGACTTGAGTGAGTCACAAATAGCAACATGACCTCAAATTGACTTGAGTGAGTCACAAATAGCAACATGACCTCAAATTGACTTGAGTGAGTCACAAACAGCAACAGGACGTCAAGTTGACTTGAGGGAGTCACAAATAGCAACATGACCTCAAATTGACTTGAGTGAGTCACAAATAGCAACATAAACTCAAATTGCCTTAAATGAGTCACAAATAGCAACATGGCCTCAAATTTACTTGAGTGAGTCACAAATAGCACCATGACCTCAATAGGACTTGAGTGAGTCACAAATAGCAACATGACCTCAAATTGATTTGAGTGAGTCACAAATAGCAACATGACCTCAAATTGACTTGGGTGAGTCACAAATAGCAACATGACCTCAAATTGACTTGAGTGAGTCTCAAATAGCAACATGGCCTCAAATTGACTTGAGTGAGTCACAAATTGCAACATGACCTCAAATTGACGAGTGAGTCACAAATAGCAACAAAGCCTCAAATTGATTTGCGTGAGTCACAAAAAGCAACATGACCTCAAATTCACTTGAGTGAGTCACAAATAGCAACATTACCTCAAATTGACTTGAGTGAGTCACTAATAGCAACATGTCCTCAAATTGATTTAAGTGAGTCAAAAATAGCAACATGACCTCAAATTCACTTGAGTAAGTCACAAATAGCAATATGACCTCAAATTGACTTGAAAGAGTCACAAATAGGAACATGAACTCAAATTGACTTGAGTGAGTCGAAAATAGCAACATGACCTCAAATTGACTTGAGTGCGTCAGAAATAGCAACATGAACTCAAATTGCCTTAAATGAGTCACAAATAGCAACATGGCCTCAAATTGACTTGAGTGAGTCACAAATAGCACCATGACCTGAAATTGACTTGAGTGAGTCGAAAATAGCAACATGACCTCAAATTGACTTGAGTGAGTCACAAATAGCAACATGACCTCAAATTGACTTGAGTGAGTCACAAATAGCAACATGACCTCAAATTGACTTGAGTGAGTCACAAATAGCAACTTGGCCTCAAATTGACTTGAATGAGTCACAAATAGACACATGACCTCAAATTGACTTGAGTGAGTCACAAATAGCAACATAAGCTCAAATTGCCTTAAATGAGTCACAAATAGCAACATGACCTCAAATTGATTTGAGTGAGTCACAAATAGCAACATGACCTCAAATTGACTTGAGTGAGTCACAAATAGCAACATGACCTCAAATTGATTTAAATCAGTCACAAAAAGCAACATGACCTCAAATTCACTTGAGTAAGTCACAAATAGCAACATGACCTCAAATTGACTTGAGTGAGTCACAAATAGCACCATGACCTGAAATTGACTTGAGTGAGTCGAAAATAGCAACATGACCTCAAATTGACTTGAGTGAGTCACAAATAGCAACAGGACCTCAAATTGACTTGAGTGAGTCACAAATAGCAACATTACCTCAAATTGACTTGAGTGAGTCACCAATAGCAACATGGCCTCAAATTGATTTGCGTGAGTCACAAATAGCAACATGACCTCAAATTCACTTGAGTAAGTCACAAATAGCAACATGACCTCAAATTGACTTGAGTGAGTCACAAATAGGAACATGAACTCAATTTGACTTGAGTGAGTCGAAAATAGCAACATGACCTCAAATTGACTTGAGTGCCTCAGAAATAGCAACATGAACTCAAATTGACTTGAGTGAGTCACAAATAGCAACTTGGCCTCAAATTGACTTGAATGAGTCACAAATAGACTCATGACCTCAAATTGACTTGAGTGAGTCACAAATAGCAACATAAGCTCAAATTGCCTTAAATGAGTCACAAATAGCAACATGACCTCAAATTGATTTGAGTGAGTCACAAATAGCAACATGACCTCAAATTGACTTGAGTGAGTCACAAATAGCAACATGACCTCAAATTGATTTAAATCAGTCACAAAAAGCAACATGACCTCAAATTCACTTGAGTAAGTCACAAATAGCAACATGACCTCAAATTGACTTGAGTGAGTCACAAATAGCACCATGACCTGAAATTGACTTGAGTGAGTCGAAAATAGCAACATGACCTCAAATTGACTTGAGTGAGTCACAAATAGCAACAGGACCTCAAATTGACATGAGTGAGTCACAAATAGCAACATTACCTCAAATTGACTTGAGTGAGTCACCAATAGCAACATGGCCTCAAATTGATTTGCGTGAGTCACAAATAGCAACATGACCTCAAATTCACTTGAGTAAGTCACAAATAGCAACATGACCTCAAATTGACTTGAGTGAGTCACAAATAGGAACATGAACTCAAATTGACTTGAGTGAGTCGAAAATAGCAACATGACCTCAAATTGACTTGAGTGCCTCAGAAATAGCAACATGAACTCAAATTGACTTGAGTGAGTCACAAATAGCAACTTGGCCTCAAATTGACTTGAATAAGTCACAAATAGACACATGACCTCAAATTGACTTGAGTGAGTCACAAATAGCAACATAAGCTCAAATTGCCTTAAATGAGTCACAAATAGCAACATGACCTCAAATTGATTTGAGTGAGTCACAAATAGCAACATGACCTCAAATTGACTTGAGTAAATCACAAATAGCAACATGACCTCAAATCGATTTAAATCAGTCACAAAAAGCAACATGACCTCAAATTCACTTGAGTAAGTCACAAATAGCAACATGACCTCAAATTGACTTGAGTGAGTCACAAATAGCACCATGACCTGAAATTGACTTGAGTGAGTCGAAAATAGCAACATGACCTCAAATTGACTTGAGTGAGTCACAAATAGCAACAGGACCTCAAATTGACTTGAGTGAGTCACAAATAGCAACATTACCTCAAATTGACTTGAGTGAGTCACCAATAGCAACATGGCCTCAAATTGATTTGCGTGAGTCACAAATAGCAACATGACCTCAAATTCACTTGAGTAAGTCACAAATAGCAACATGACCTCAAATTGACTTGAGTGAGTCACAAATAGGAACATGAACTCAAATTGACTTGAGTGAGTCGAAAATAGCAACATGACCTCAAATTGACTTGAGTGCGTCAGAAATAGCAACATGAACTCAAATTGACTTGAGTGAGTCTCAAATAGCAACATGGCCTCAAATTGACTTGAGTGAGTCACAAATAGCAACATGACCTCAAATTCACTTGAGTAAGTCACAAATAGCAACATGACCTCAAATTGACTTGAGTGAGTCACAAATAGGAACATGAACTCAAATTGCCTTAAATAAGTCACAAATAGAACATGGCCTCAAATTTACTTGAGTGATTCACAAATAGCACCATGACCTCAAAAAGACTTGAGTGAGTCACAAATAGCAACATGACCTCAAATTGATTTGAGTGAGTCACAAATAGCAACATGACCTCAAATTGACTTGGGTGAGTCACAAATAGCAACATGACCTCAAATTGACTTGAGTGAGTCTCAAATAGCAACATGGCCTCAAATTGACTTGAGTGAGTCACAAATTGCAACATGACCTCAAATTGACGAGTGAGTCACAAATAGCAACATGGCCTCAAATTGATTTGCGTGAGTCACAAAAAGCAATATGACCTCAAATTCACTTGAGTGAGTCACAAATAGCAACATTACCTCAAATTGACTTGAGTGAGTCACAAATAGCAACATGGCCTCAAATTGATTTAGGTGAGTCACAAATAGCAACATGACCTCAAATTCACTTGAGTAAGTCACAAATACCAACATGACCTCAAATTGACTTGAAAGAGTCACAAATAGGAACATGAACTCAAATTGACTTGAGTGAGTCGAAAATAGCATCATGACCTCAAATTGACTTGAGTGCGTCAGAAATAGCAACATGAACTCAAATTGCCTTAAATGAGTCACAAATAGCAACATGGCCTCAAATTGACTTGGGTGAGTCACAAATAGCAACATGGCCTCAAATTGATTTAAGTGAGTCTCAAATAGCAACATGACCTCAAATTCACTTGAGTAAGTCACAAATAGCAACATGACCTCAAATTGACTTGAAAGAGTCACAAATAGGAACGTGAACTCAAATTGACTTGAGTGAGTCACAAATAGCAACATGGCCTCAAATTGACTTGAGTGAGTCACAAATAGCACCATGACCTCAAAAAGACTTCAGTGAGTCACAAATAGCAACATGACCTCAAATTGATTTGAGTGAGTCACAAATAGCAACATGACCTCAAATTGACTTGAGTGAGTCACAAATAGCAACATGACCTCAAATTGACTTGAGTGAGTCACAAATAGCAACATGACCTCAAATTGACTTGAGTGAGTCACAAATAGCAACTTGGCCTCAAATTGACTTGAGTGAGTCACAAATAGACACATGACCTCAAATTGACTTGAGTGAGTCACAAATAACAACATGACCTCAAATTGCCTTAAATGAGTCACAAATAGCAACATGACCTCAAATTGATTTGAGTGAGTCACAAATAGCAACATGACCTCAAATTGACTTGAGTGAGTCACAAATAGCAACATGACCTCAAATTGATTTAAATCAGTCACAAAAAGCAACATGACCTCAAATTCACTTGAGTAAGTCACAAATAGCAACATGAACTCAAATTCACTTGAGTGAGTCACAAATAGCACCATGACCTGAAATTGACTTGAGTAAATCGAAAATAGCAACATGACCTCAAATTGACTTGAGTGAGTCACAAATAGCAACATGGCCTCAAATTGATTTGAGTGAGTCACAAATAGCAACATGACCTCAAATTCACTTGAGTAAGTCACAAATAGCAAAATGACCTCAAATTGACTTGAGTGAGTCACAAATAGGAACATGAACTCAAATTGATTTAAGTGAGTCACAAATAGCAACATGACCTCAAATTCACTTGAGTAAGTCACAAATAGCACCATGACCTCAAAAAGACTTGAGTGAGTCACAAATAGCAACATGACCTCAATTTGATTTGAGTGAGTCACAAATAGCAACATGACCTCAAATTGACTTGAGTGACTCACAAATAGCAACATGACCTCAAATTGACTTGAGTGAGTCACAAATAGCAACATGACCTCAAATTGACTTGAGTGAGTCACAAATAGCAACATGGCCTCAAATTGACTTGAGTGAGTCACAAATTGCAACATGGCCTCAAATTGACTTGAGTGGGTCACAAATTGCAACATGACCTCAAATTGACGAGTGAGTCACAAATAGCAACATGGCCTAAAATTGATTTGCGTGAGTCACAAAAAGCAACATGACCTCAAATTGACTTGGGTGAGTCACAAATAGCAACATGACCTCAAATTGACTTGAGTGAGTCTCAAATAGCAACATGGCCTCAAATTGACTTGAGTGAGTCACAAATTGCAACATGACCTCAAATTGACGAGTGAGTCACAAATAGCAACATGGCCTCAAATTGATTTGCGTGAGTCACAAAAAGCAATATGACCTCAAATTCACTTGAGTGAGTCACAAATAGCAACATTACCTCAAATTGACTTGAGTGAGTCACAAATAGCAACATGGCCTCAAATTGATTTAGGTGAGTCACAAATAGCAACATGACCTCAAATTCACTTGAGTAAGTCACAAATACCAACATGACCTCAAATTGACTTGAAAGAGTCACAAATAGGAACATGAACTCAAATTGACTTGAGTGAGTCGAAAATAGCATCATGACCTCAAATTGACTTGAGTGCGTCAGAAATAGCAACATGAACTCAAATTGCCTTAAATGAGTCACAAATAGCAACATGGCCTCAAATTGACTTGGGTGAGTCACAAATAGCAACATGGCCTCAAATTGATTTAAGTGAGTCTCAAATAGCAACATGACCTCAAATTCACTTGAGTAAGTCACAAATAGCAACATGACCTCAAATTGACTTGAAAGAGTCACAAATAGGAACGTGAACTCAAATTGACTTGAGTGAGTCACAAATAGCAACATGGCCTCAAATTGACTTGAGTGAGTCACAAATAGCTCCATGACCTCAAAAAGACTTCAGTGAGTCACAAATAGCAACATGACCTCAAATTGATTTGAGTGAGTCACAAATAGCAACATGACCTCAAATTGACTTGAGTGAGTCACAAATAGCAACATGACCTCAAATTGACTTGAGTGAGTCACAAATAGCAACATGACCTCAAATTGACTTGAGTGAGTCACAAATAGCAACTTGGCCTCAAATTGACTTGAGTGAGTCACAAATAGACACATGACCTCAAATTGACTTGAGTGAGTCACAAATAACAACATGACCTCAAATTGCCTTAAATGAGTCACAAATAGCAACATGACCTCAAATTGATTTGAGTGAGTCACAAATAGCAACATGACCTCAAATTGACTTGAGTGAGTCACAAATAGCAACATGACCTCAAATTGATTTAAATCAGTCACAAAAAGCAACATGACCTCAAATTCACTTGAGTAAGTCACAAATAGCAACATGAACTCAAATTCACTTGAGTGAGTCACAAATAGCACCATGACCTGAAATTGACTTGAGTAAATCGAAAATAGCAACATGACCTCAAATTGACTTGAGTGAGTCACAAATAGCAACATGGCCTCAAATTGATTTGAGTGAGTCACAAATAGCAACATGACCTCAAATTCACTTGAGTAAGTCACAAATAGCAAAATGACCTTAAATTGACTTGAGTGAGTCACAAATAGGAACATGAACTCAAATTGATTTAAGTGAGTCACAAATAGCAACATGACCTCAAATTCACTTGAGTAAGTCACAAATAGCACCATGACCTCAAAAAGACTTGAGTGAGTCACAAATAGCAACATGACCTCAATTTGATTTGAGTGAGTCACAAATAGCAACTTGGCCTCAAATTGACTTGAGTGAGTCACAAATAGACACATGACCTCAAATTGACTTGAGTGAGTCACAAATAACAACATGACCTCAAATTGCCTTAAATGAGTCACAAATAGCAACATGACCTCAAATTGATTTGAGTGAGTCACAAATAGCAACATGACCTCAAATTGACTTGAGTGAGTCACAAATAGCAACATGACCTCAAATTGATTTAAATCAGTCACAAAAAGCAACATGACCTCAAATTCACTTGAGTAAGTCACAAATAGCAACATGAACTCAAATTCACTTGAGTGAGTCACAAATAGCACCATGACCTGAAATTGACTTGAGTAAGTCACAAATAGCAACATGGCCTCAAATTGACTTGAGTGAGTCACAAATTGCAACATGGCCTCAAATTGACTTGAGTGGGTCACAAATTGCAACATGACCTCAAATTGACGAGTGAGTCACAAATAGCAACATGGCCTAAAATTGATTTGCGTGAGTCACAAAAAGCAACATGACCTCAAATTGACTTGGGTGAGTCACAAATAGCAACATGACCTCAAATTGACTTGAGTGAGTCTCAAATAGCAACATGGCCTCAAATTGACTTGAGTGAGTCACAAATTGCAACATGACCTCAAATTGACGAGTGAGTCACAAATAGCAACATGGCCTCAAATTGATTTGCGTGAGTCACAAAAAGCAATATGACCTCAAATTCACTTGAGTGAGTCACAAATAGCAACATTACCTCAAATTGACTTGAGTGAGTCACAAATAGCAACATGGCCTCAAATTGATTTAGGTGAGTCACAAATAGCAACATGACCTCAAATTCACTTGAGTAAGTCACAAATACCAACATGACCTCAAATTGACTTGAAAGAGTCACAAATAGGAACATGAACTCAAATTGACTTGAGTGAGTCGAAAATAGCATCATGACCTCAAATTGACTTGAGTGCGTCAGAAATAGCAACATGAACTCAAATTGCCTTAAATGAGTCACAAATAGCAACATGGCCTCAAATTGACTTGGGTGAGTCACAAATAGCAACATGGCCTCAAATTGATTTAAGTGAGTCTCAAATAGCAACATGACCTCAAATTCACTTGAGTAAGTCACAAATAGCAACATGACCTCAAATTGACTTGAAAGAGTCACAAATAGGAACGTGAACTCAAATTGACTTGAGTGAGTCACAAATAGCAACATGGCCTCAAATTGACTTGAGTGAGTCACAAATAGCACCATGACCTCAAAAAGACTTCAGTGAGTCACAAATAGCAACATGACCTCAAATTGATTTGAGTGAGTCACAAATAGCAACATGACCTCAAATTGACTTGAGTGAGTCACAAATAGCAACATGACCTCAAATTGACTTGAGTGAGTCACAAATAGCAACATGACCTCAAATTGACTTGAGTGAGTCACAAATAGCAACTTGGCCTCAAATTGACTTGAGTGAGTCACAAATAGACACATGACCTCAAATTGACTTGAGTGAGTCACAAATAACAACATGACCTCAAATTGCCTTAAATGAGTCACAAATAGCAACATGACCTCAAATTGATTTGAGTGAGTCACAAATAGCAACATGACCTCAAATTGACTTGAGTGAGTCACAAATAGCAACATGACCTCAAATTGATTTAAATCAGTCACAAAAAGCAACATGACCTCAAATTCACTTGAGTAAGTCACAAATAGCAACATGAACTCAAATTCACTTGAGTGAGTCACAAATAGCACCATGACCTGAAATTGACTTGAGTAAATCGAAAATAGCAACATGACCTCAAATTGACTTGAGTGAGTCACAAATAGCAACATGGCCTCAAATTGATTTGAGTGAGTCACAAATAGCAACATGACCTCAAATTCACTTGAGTAAGTCACAAATAGCAAAATGACCTCAAATTGACTTGAGTGAGTCACAAATAGGAACATGAACTCAAATTGATTTAAGTGAGTCACAAATAGCAACATGACCTCAAATTCACTTGAGTAAGTCACAAATAGCACCATGACCTCAAAAAGACTTGAGTGAGTCACAAATAGCAACATGACCTCAATTTGATTTGAGTGAGTCACAAATAGCAACTTGGCCTCAAATTGACTTGAGTGAGTCACAAATAGACACATGACCTCAAATTGACTTGAGTGAGTCACAAATAACAACATGACCTCAAATTGCCTTAAATGAGTCACAAATAGCAACATGACCTCAAATTGATTTGAGTGAGTCACAAATAGCAACATGACCTCAAATTGACTTGAGTGAGTCACAAATAGCAACATGACCTCAAATTGATTTAAATCAGTCACAAAAAGCAACATGACCTCAAATTCACTTGAGTAAGTCACAAATAGCAACATGAACTCAAATTCACTTGAGTGAGTCACAAATAGCACCATGACCTGAAATTGACTTGAGTAAATCGAAAATAGCAACATGACCTCAAATTGACTTGAGTGAGTCACAAATAGCAACATGGCCTCAAATTGATTTGAGTGAGTCACAAATAGCAACATGACCTCAAATTCACTTGAGTAAGTCACAAATAGCAAAATGACCTCAAATTGACTTGAGTGAGTCACAAATAGGAACATGAACTCAAATTGATTTAAGTGAGTCACAAATAGCAACATGACCTCAAATTCACTTGAGTAAGTCACAAATAGCACCATGACCTCAAAAAGACTTGAGTGAGTCACAAATAGCAACATGACCTCAATTTGATTTGAGTGAGTCACAAATAGCAACATGACCTCAAATTGACTTGAGTGAGTCACAAATAGCAACATGACCTCAAATTGACTTGAGTGAGTCACAAATAGCAACATGACCTCAAATTGACTTGAGTGAGTCACAAATAGCAACATGGCCTCAAATTGACTTGAGTGAGTCACAAATTGCAACATGGCCTCAAATTGACTTGAGTGAGTCACAAATTGCAACATGACCTCAAATTGACGAGTGAGTCACAAATAGCAACATGGCCTAAAATTGATTTGCGTGAGTCACAAAAAGCAACATGACCTCAAATTGACTTGGGTGAGTCACAAATAGCAACATGACCTCAAATTGACTTGAGTGAGTCTCAAATAGCAACATGGCCTCAAATTGACTTGAGTGAGTCACAAATTGCAACATGACCTCAAATTGACGAGTGAGTCACAAATAGCAACATGGCCTCAAATTGATTTGCGTGAGTCACAAAAAGCAATATGACCTCAAATTCACTTGAGTGAGTCACAAATAGCAACATTACCTCAAATTGACTTGAGTGAGTCACAAATAGCAACATGGCCTCAAATTGATTTAGGTGAGTCACAAATAGCAACATGACCTCAAATTCACTTGAGTAAGTCACAAATACCAACATGACCTCAAATTGACTTGAAAGAGTCACAAATAGGAACATGAACTCAAATTGACTTGAGTGAGTCGAAAATAGCATCATGACCTCAAATTGACTTGAGTGCGTCAGAAACAGAGCTGCTTGCAGGTATCAGGTAGTACCTGAAAAATACCCGTCGGGTCGGGTTCGGGTCGGGTTCGGGTTGACTAAAATTAAGTACCTGGATATCGGGTCGAGTGCGGGTAGGTGTAAGATCCGCACCTGAAAATTCAGGTCGGGTTACCGTCAAGTTCGGGTAAAATAAAATACCTGAGCAATTTATCGGGTTCAAGTTCGGGTCACAGTATTTAAATTACCTGAACCCGAACTTGACATTTCAGGTAATTTGCACGTATTTATTTCCGCCAAAAAAATCAAACTTCACGTGAATAAAACCTTCCATTCTTCATGCAATATTTATAAGGGCACTTGGTTTGGGAAAAATAGTGAATACCGAAGTGTTTAGCAAACCGTCAACCAGGCTTGTACAGTGATTATCGATGAGAGTTAAAGTGCAATGGTTTTTAGGGTGGCGTCAGCCCCCTAGTAAAATAGCCTTGTCTGTACGTCCGTACGTCCGTGTGTCCCTCCGCACGATTACGCAAAAACTACTGAACCGATTTCAATGAAATTTTTTATGGACATTACTTGTATCAAAAGTAAGGCTGAGACTGTATTTGGTTGAAATCGGCCGAATAGTTTTTCCGAAAAAAATTCTTGAAATTTTGGATTTTATGTCAAATGACTGTTATCTCTAAAACTACTGAATCGATTTCAATGAAACTTTTTGTGAATATTGCTTATGTAAGTAGTAATGACTACTGTATATTTCGTTGAAATCGGTCCGATAGTTTTTTCTAAAAAAAATTCTTGAAATTTTGAAAAAAAAACTAAAATTTGTCCTACTTTGACGGCGTTGGTTGACGCCACCCTACGCGAAGCCTCAAATTATCGCGTAGCGATGATTTTTTATTTAACAATTATTGGAAATAGGTCATAATTTCGATATAATTAGCATGAGCTTTAAGTATGTTTGAATTGAAACTGTAAGATTTCAACATAAGTGAAGAAGTAGCCGAAATCATCGAAGAAGTAAATCAAAGTGAAGATGACTGAAAACATGGTCATAATCCAGAGAAAAAATCAATAGCATGCAGCCATTTCACTGACTCTGGTGAGACTCATAAATACACTTGTAGTTATTAGTTCATTTACTCATAAACTTCTAAAACAAAGCTGACGGCATACCCTACATATTTGCTAAGTAGATAAAATTTTAGGTTATGCTCAAATTTTTTAACATTTTGTAGGCACTTGTATGTAGACTGCATGTTTCGAGGAACAAATATATATCGTTGGAACAAATCTCGGGAGTGATGTATGCAGGTTGTAGGTAGGGTCAAATCTCAGGAGTGATCTATGAATGTAGGTTAAACTGTAGGCTCTACGAAAGAATCTAAAAATATGTAGAATAAAATTTAAGGTATAGGTATGCAAATATTTTGCCCAGCTTAGGCTAACAATAAGATTAACATTAAATCAGTGGGTGAAATACCTGAAAGTCAAGTGCGGGTTCAGGTTCGGGTCAGGTTCGGGTCGGGTTTACATTGGATCCGAACTTCAGGTAATTTTTCAGGTACGGGTATCCTAGAAATACCCGACGAAAAATACCTGACAAGTAAAGTATTGGCTCGGATCCGACTGAGCAAGTTCGGGTCGAAGAAAATTTTTTACCTGAAATGTCAGGTGCGGGTCGGGTTCAGGTGCGGATCCTGATTTTTTGGTACCTGAGAGCAGCTCTGGTCAGAAATAGCAACATGAACTCAAATTGCCTTAAATGAGTCACAAATAGCAACATGGCCTCAAATTGACTTGGGTGAGTCACAAATAGCAACATGGCCTCAAATTCACTTGAGTAAGTCACAAATAGCAACATGACCTCAAATTGACTTGAAAGAGTCACAAATAGGAACGTGAACTCAAATTGACTTGAGTGAGTCACAAATAGCAACATGGCCTCAAATTGACTTGAGTGAGTCACAAATAGCACCATGACCTCAAAAAGACTTCAGTGAGTCACAAATAGCAACATGACCTCAAATTGATTTGAGTGAGTCGCAAATAGCAACATGACCTCAAATTGACTTGAGTGAGTCACAAATAGCAACATGACCTCAAATTGACTTGAGTGAGTCACAAATAGCAACATGACCTCAAATTGACTTGAGTGAGTCACAAATAGCAACTTGGCCTCAAATTGACTTGAGTGAGTCACAAATAGACACATGACCTCAAATTGACTTGAGTGAGTCACAAATAACAACATGACCTCAAATTGCCTTAAATGAGTCACAAATAGCAACATGACCTCAAATTGATTTGAGTGAGTCACAAATAGCAACATGACCTCAAATTGACTTGAGTGAGTCACAAATAGCAACATGACCTCAAATTGATTTAAATCAGTCACAAAAAGCAACATGACCTCAAATTCACTTGAGTAAGTCACAAATAGCAACATGAACTCAAATTCACTTGAGTGAGTCACAAATAGCACCATGACCTGAAATTGACTTGAGTAAATCGAAAATAGCAACATGACCTCAAATTGACTTGAGTGAGTCACAAATAGCAACATGACCTCAAATTCACTTGAGTAAGTCACAAATAGCAAAATGACCTCAAATTGACTTGAGTGAGTCACAAATAGGAACATGAACTCAAATTGATTTAAGTGAGTCACAAATAGCAACATGACCTCAAATTCACTTGAGTAAGTCACAAATAGCACCATGACCTCAAAAAGACTTGAGTGAGTCACAAATAGCAACATGACCTCAATTTGATTTGAGTGAGTCACAAATAGCAACATGACCTCAAATTGACTTGAGTGAGTCACAAATAGCAACATGACCTCAAATTGACTTGAGTGAGTCACAAATAGCAACATGACCTCAAATTGACTTGAGTGAGTCACAAATAGCAACATGGCCTCAAATTGACTTGAGTGAGTCACAAATTGCAACATGACCTCAAATTGACGAGTGAGTCACAAATAGCAACATGGCCTAAAATTGATTTGCGTGAGTCACAAAAAGCAACATGACCTCAAATTCACTTGAGTGAGTCACAAATAGCAACATTACCTCAAATTGACTTGAGTGAGTCACAAATAGCAACATGGCCTCAAATTGATTTAAGTGAGTCACAAATAGCAACATGACCTCAAATTCACTTGAGTAAGTCACAAATAGAACATGGCCTCAAATTTACTTGAGTGAGTCACAAATAGCACCATGACCTCAAAAAGACTTGAGTGAGTCACAAATAGCAACATGACCTCAAATTGATTTGTGTGAGTCACAAATAGCAACATGACCTCAAATTGACTTGGGGGAGTCACAAATAGCAACATGACCTCAAATTGACTTGAGTGAGTCTCAAATAGCAACATGGCCTCAAATTGACTTGAGTGAGTCACAAATTGCAACATGACCTCAAATTGACGAGTGAGTCACAAATAGCAACATGGCCTCAAATTGATTTGCGTGAGTGACAAAAAGCAACATGACCTCAAATTCACTTGAGTGAGTCACAAATAGCAACATTACCTCAAATTGACTTGAGTGAGTCACAAATAGCAACATGGCCTCAAATTGATTTAAGTGAGTCACAAATAGCAACATGACCTCAAATTCACTTGAGTAAGTCACAAATAGCAACATGACCTCAAATTGACTTGAAAGAGTCACAAATAGGAACATGAACTCAAATTGACTTGAGTGAGTCAAAAATAGCATCATGACCTCAAATTGACTTGAGTGCGTCAGAAATAGCAACATGAACTCAAATTGCCTTAAATGATTCACAAATAGCAACATGGCCTCAAATTGACTTGAGTGAGTCACAAATAGCACCATGACCTCAAAAAGACTTGAGTGAGTCACAAATAGCAACATGACCTCAAATTGATTTGAGTGAGTCACAACTAGCAACATGATCTCAAATTGACTTGAGTGAGTCACAAATAGCAACATGACCTCAAATTGACTTGAGTGAGTCACAAATAGCAACATGACCTCAAATTGACTTGGGTGAGTCACAAATAGCAACATGACCTCAAATTGACATGAGTGAGTCTCAAATAGCAACATGGCCTCAAATTGACTTGAGTGAGTCACAAATAGCAACATGACCTCAAATTCACTTGAGTAAGTCACAAATAGCACCATGACCTCAAAAAGACTTGAGTGAGTCACAAATAGCAACATGACCTCAAATTGATTTGAGTGAGTCACAAATAGCAACATGACCTCAAATTGACTTGAGTGAGTCACAAATAGCAACATGACCTCAAATTGACTTGAGTGAGTCACAAATAGCAACATGACCTCAAATTGACTTGAGTGAGTCACAAATAGCAACATGGCCTCAAATTGACTTGAGTGAGTCACAAATTGCAACATGACCTCAAATTGACGAGTGAGTCACAAATAGCAACATGGCCTCAAATTGATTTGCGTGAGTCACAAAAAGCAACATGACCTCAAATTCACTTGAGTGAGTCACAAATAGCAACATTACCTCAAATTGACTTGAGTGAGTCACAAATAGCAACATGGCCTCAAATTGATTTAAGTGAGTCACAAATAGCAACATGACCTCAAATTCACTTGAGTAAGTCACAAATAGAACATGGCCTCAAATTTACTTGAGTGAGTCACAAATAGCACCATGACCTCAAAAAGACTTGAGTGAGTCACAAATAGCAACATGACCTCAAATTGATTTGAGTGAGTCACAAATAGCAACATGACCTCAAATTGACTTGGGTGAGTCACAAATAGCAACATGACCTCAAATTGACTTGAGTGAGTCTCAAATAGCAACATGGCCTCAAATTGACTTGAGTGAGTCGCAAATTGCAACATGACCTCAAATTGACGAGTGAGTCACAAATAGCAACATGGCCTCAAATTGATTTGCGTGAGTCACAAAAAGCAACATGACCTCAAATTCACTTGAGTGAGTCAAAAATAGCAACATTACCTCAAATTGACTTGAGTGAGTCACAAATAGCAACATGGCCTCAAATTGATTTAAGTGAGTCACAAATAGCAACATGACCTCAAATTCACTTGAGTAAGTCACAAATAGCAACATGACCTCAAATTGACTTGAAAGAGTCACAAATAGGAACATGAACTCAAATTGACTTGAGTGAGTCGAAAATAGCATCATGACCTCAAATTGACTTGAGTGCGTCAGAAATAGCAACATGAACTCAAATTGCCTTAAATGAGTCACAAATAGCAACATGGCCTCAAATTGACTTGAGTGAGTCACAAATAGCACCATGACCTCAAAAAGACTTGAGTGAGTCACAAATAGCAACATGACCTCAAATTGATTTGAGTGAGTCACAAATAGCAACATGACCTCAAATTGACTTGAGTGAGTCACAAATAGCAACATGACCTCAAATTGACTTGAGTGAGTCACAAATAGCAACATGACCTCAAATTCACTTGAGTAAGTCACAAATAGCAACATGACCTCAAATTGACTTGAGTGAGTCACAAATAGGAACATGAACTGAAATTGCTTTAAGTGAGTCACAAATAGCAACATGACCTCAAATTGACTTGAGTGAGTCACAAATTGCAACATGACCTCAAATTGACGAGTGAGTCACAACTATCAACACAGCCTCAAATTGATTTGCGTGAGTCACAAAAAGCAACATGACCTCAAATTCACTTGAGTGAGTCACAAATAGCAACATTACCTCAAATTGACTTGAGTGAGTCACAAATAGCAACATGGCCTCAAATTGATTTAAGTGAGTCACAAATAGCAACATGACCTCAAATTCACTTGAGTAAGTCACAAATAGCAACATGACCTCAAATTGACTTGAAAGAGTCACAAATAGGAACATGAACTCAAATTGACTTGAGTGAGTCGAAAATAGCAACATGACCTCAAATTGACTTGAGTGCGTCAGAAATAGCAACATGAACTCAAATTGCCTTAAATGAGTCACAAATAGCAACATGGCCTCAAATTGACTTGAGTGAGTCACAAATAGCACCATGACCTCAAAAAGACTTGAGTGAGTCACAAATAGCAACATGACCTCAAATTGATTTGAGTGAGTCACAAATAGCAACATGACCTCAAATTGACTTGAGTGAGTCACAAATAGCAACATGACCTCAAATTGACTTGAGTGAGTCACAAATAGCAACGACCTCAAATTCACTTGAGTAAGTCACAAATAGCAACATGACCTCAAATTGACTTGAGTGAGTCACAAATAGGAACATGAACTGAAATTGCTTTAAGTGAGTCACAAATAGCAACATGACCTCAAATTGACTTGAGTGAGTCACAAATTGCAACATGACCTCAAATTGACGAGTGAGTCACAAATATCAACACAGCCTCAAATTGATTTGCGTGAGTCACAAAAAGCAACATGACCTCAAATTGACTTGAGTGAGTCACAAATAGCAACATGACCTCAAATTGACTTGAGTGAGTCACAAATAGCACCATGACCTCAAAAAGACTTCAGTGAGTCACAAATAGCAACATGACCTCAAATTGATTTGAGTGAGTCACAAATAGAACATTACCTCAAATTGACTTGAGTGAGTCACAAATAGCAACATGACCTCAAATTGACTTGAGTGAGTCACAAATAGCAACATGACCTCAAATTGACTTGAGTGAGTCACAAATAGCAACTTGGCCTCAAATTGACTTGAGTGAGTCACAAATAGACACATGACCTCAAATTGACTTGAGTGAGTCACAAATAACAACATGACCTCAAATTGCCTTAAATGAGTAACAAATAGCAACATGACCTCAAATTGATTTGAGTGAGTCACAAATAGCAACATGACCTCAAATTGACTTGAGTGAGTCACAAATAGCAACATTACCTCAAATTGATTTAAATCAGTCACAAAAAGCAACATGACCTCAAATTCACTTGAGTAAGTCACAAATAGCAACATGAACTCAAATTGACTTGAGTGAGTCACAAATAGCACCATGACCTGAAATTGACTTGAGTAAATCGAAAATAGCAACATGACCTCAAATTGACTTGAGTGAGTCACAAATAGCAACATGGCCTCAAATTGATTTGAGTGAGTCACAAATAGCAACATGACCTCAAATTCACTTGAGTAAGTCACAAATAGCAACATGACCTCAAATTGACTTGAGTGAGTCACAAATAGGAACATGAACTCAAATTGATTTAAGTGAGTCACAAATAGCAACATGACCTCAAATTCACTTGAGTAAGTCACAAATAGCAACATGACCTCAAATTGATTTAAGTGAGTCACAAATAGCAACATGACCTCAAATTCACTTGAGTAAGTCACAAATAGCAACATGACCTCAAATTGACTTGAAAGAGTCACAAATAGGAACATGAACTCAAATTGACTTGAGTGAATCACAAATAGCAACATGGCCTCAAATTGACTTGAGTGAGTCACAAATAGCACCATGACCTCAAAAAGACTTGAGTGAGTCACAAATAGCAACATGACCTCAAATTGATTTGAGTGAGTCACAAATAGCAACATGACCTCAAATTGACTTGAGTGAGTCACAAATAGCAACATGACCTCAAATTGACTTGAGTGAGTCACAAATAGCAACATGACCTCAAATTGACTTGAGTGAGTCACAAATAGCAACTTGGCCTCAAATTGACTTGAGTGAGTCACAAATAGCACCATGACCTCAAAAAGACTTGAGTGAGTCACAAATAGACACATGACCTCAAATTGACTTGAGTGAGTCACAAATAACAACATGACCTCAAACTGCCTTAAATGAGTCACAAATAGCAACATGACCTCAAATTGATTTGAGTGAGTCACAAATAGCAACATGACCTCAAATTGACTTGAGTGAGTCACAAATAGCAACATGACCTCAAATTGATTTGAGTGAGTCACAAATAGCAACATGACCTCAAATTGACTTGAGTGAGTCACAAATAGCAACATGACCTCAAATTGACTTGAGTGAGTCACAAATAGCAACATGACCTCAAATTGACTTGGGTGAGTCACAAATAGCAACATGACCTCAAATTGACTTGAGTGAGTCTCAAATAGCAACATGGCCTCAAATTGACTTGAGTGAGTCACAAATTGCAACATGACCTCAAATTGACGAGTGAGTCACAAATAGCAACATGGCCTCAAATTGATTTGCGTGAGTCACAAAAAGCAACATGACCTCAAATTCACTTGAGTGAGTCAAAAATAGCAACATTACCTCAAATTGACTTGAGTGAGTCACAAATAGCAACATGGCCTCAAATTGATTTAAGTGAGTCACAAATAGCAACATGACCTCAAATTCACTTGAGTAAGTCACAAATAGCAACATGACCTCAAATTGACTTGAAAGAGTCACAAATATTAACATGAACTCAAATTGACTTGAGTGAGTCACAAATAGCAACATGGCCTCAAATTGACTTGAGTGAGTCACAAATAGCAACATGACCTCAAATTGATTTGAGTGAGTCACAAATAGCAACATGACCTCAAATTGACTTGAGTGAGTCACAAATAGCAACATGACCTCAAATTGACTTGAGTGAGTCACAAATAGCAACATGACCTCAAATTGACTTGGGTGAGTCACAAATAGACACATGACCTCAAATTGACTTGAGTGAGTCACAAATAACAACATGACCTCAAATTGCCTTAAATGAGTAACAAATAGCAACATGACCTCCAATTGATTTGAGTGAGTCACAAATAGCAACATGACCTCAAATTGACTTGAGTGAGTCACAAATAGCAACATTACCTCAAATTGATTTAAATCAGTCACAAAAAGCAACATGACCTCAAATTCACTTGAGTAAGTCACAAATAGCAACATGAACTCAAATTGACTTGAGTGAGTCACAAATAGAACCATGACCTGAAATTGACTTGAGTGAGTCACAAATAGCAACATGACCTCAAATTGACTTGAGTGAGTCACAAATAGCAACATGACCTCAAATTGACTTGGGTGAGTCACAAATAGCAACATGACCTCAAATTGACTTGAGTGAGTCTCAAATAGCAACATGGCCTCAAATTGACTTGAGTGAGTCACAAATTGCAACATGACCTCAAATTGACGAGTGAGTCACAAATAGCAACATGGCCTCAAATTGATTTGCGTGAGTCACAAAAAGCAACATGACCTCAAATTCACTTGAGTGAGTCAAAAATAGCAACATTACCTCAAATTGACTTGAGTGAGTCACAAATAGCAACATGGCCTCAAATTGATTTAAGTGAGTCACAAATAGCAACATGACCTCAAATTCACTTGAGTAAGTCACAAATAGCAACATGACCTCAAATTGACTTGAAAGAGTCACAAATATTAACATGAACTCAAATTGACTTGAGTGAGTCACAAATAGCAACATGGCCTCAAATTGACTTGAGTGAGTCACAAATAGCAACATGACCTCAAATTGATTTGAGTGAGTCACAAATAGCAACATGACCTCAAATTGACTTGAGTGAGTCACAAATAGCAACATGACCTCAAATTGACTTGAGTGAGTCACAAATAGCAACATGACCTCAAATTGACTTGGGTGAGTCACAAATAGCAACATGACCTCAAATTGACTTGAGTGAGTCTCAAATAGCAACATGGCCTCAAATTGACTTGAGTGAGTCACAAATTGCAACATGACCTCAAATTGACGAGTGAGTCACAAATAGCAACATGGCCTCAAATTGATTTGCGTGAGTCACAAAAAGCAACATGACCTCAAATTCACTTGAGTGAGTCAAAAATAGCAACATTACCTCAAATTGACTTGAGTGAGTCACAAATAGCAACATGGCCTCAAATTGATTTAAGTGAGTCACAAATAGCAACATGACCTCAAATTCACTTGAGTAAGTCACAAATAGCAACATGACCTCAAATTGACTTGAAAGAGTCACAAATATTAACATGAACTCAAATTGACTTGAGTGAGTCACAAATAGCAACATGGCCTCAAATTGACTTGAGTGAGTCACAAATAGCACCATGACCTCAAAAAGACTTCAGTGAGTCACAAATAGCAACATGACCTCAAATTGATTTGAGTGAGTCACAAATAGCAACATGACCTCAAATTGACTTGAGTGAGTCACAAATAGCAACATGACCTCAAATTGACTTGAGTGAGTCACAAATAGCAACATGACCTCAAATTGACTTGAGTGAGTCACAAATAGACACATGACCTCAAATTGACTTGAGTGAGTCACAAATAACAACATGACCTCAAATTGACTTGAGTGAGTCACAAATAGACACATGACCTCAAATTGACTTGAGTGAGTCACAAATAACAACATGACCTCAAATTGCCTTAAATGAGTAACAAATAGCAACATGACCTCCAATTGATTTGAGTGAGTCACAAATAGCAACATGACCTCAAATTGACTTGAGTGAGTCACAAATAGCAACATTACCTCAAATTGATTTAAATCAGTCACAAAAAGCAACATGACCTCAAATTCACTTGAGTAAGTCACAAATAGCAACATGAACTCAAATTGACTTGAGTGAGTCACAAATAGAACCATGACCTGAAATTGACTTGAGAAAATCGAAAATAGCAACATGACCTCAAATTGACTTGAGTGAGTCACAAATAGCAACATGGCCTCAAATTGATTTGAGTGAGTCACAAATAGCAACAGGACCTCAAATTCACTTGAGTAAGTCACAAATAGCAACATGACCTCAAATTGACTTGAGTGAGTCACAAATAGGAACATGAACTCAAATTGATTTAAGTGAGTCACAAATAGCAACATGACCTCAAATTCACTTGAGTAAGTCACAAATAGCAACATGACCTCAAATTGACTTGTAAGAGTCACAAATAGGAACATGAACTCAAATTGACTTGAGTGAGTCACAAATAGCAAAATGGCCTCAAATTGACTTGAGTGAGTCACAAATAGCACCATGACCTCAAAAAGACTTGAGTGAGTCACAAATAGCAACATGACCTCAAATTGATTTGAGTGAGTCACAAATAGCAACATGACCTCAAATTGACTTGAGTGAGTCACAAATAGCAACATGACCTCAAATTGACTTGAGTGAGTCACAAATAGCAACATGACCTCAAATTGACTTGAGTGAGTCACAAATAGCAACTTGGCCTCAAATTGACTTGAGTGAGTCACAAATAGCACCATGACCTCAAAAAGACTTGAGTGAGTCACAAATAGACACATGACCTCAAATTGACTTGAGTGAGTCACAAATAACAACATGACCTCAAACTGCCTTAAATGAGTCACAAATAGCAACATGACCTCAAATTGATTTGAGTGAGTCACAAATAGCAACATGACCTCAAATTGACTTGAGTGAGTCACAAATAGCAACATGACCTCAAATTGATTTAAATCAGTCACAAAAAGCAACATGACCTCAAATTCACTTGAGTAAGTCACAAATAGCAACATGAACTCAAATTGACTTGAGTGAGTCACAAATAGCACCATGACCTGAAATTGACTTGAGTAAATCGAAAATAGCAACATGACCTCAAATTGACTTGAGTGAGTCACAAATAGCAACAGGACCTCAAATTGACTTGAGTGAGTCACAAATAGCAACATTACCTCAAATTGACTTGAGTGAGTCACAAATAGCAACATGGCCTCAAATTGATTTGAGTGAGTCACAAATAGCAACATGACCTCAAATTCACTTGAGTAAGTCACAAATAGCAACATGACCTCAAATTGACTTGAGTGAGTCACAAATAGGAACATGAACTCAAATTGACTTGAGTGAGTCGAAAATAGCAACATGACCTCAAATTGACTTGAGTGCGTCAGAAATAGCAACATGAACTCAAATTGCCTTAAATGAGTCACAAATAGCAACATGGCCTCAAATTGACTTGAGTGAGTCACAAATAGCACCATGACCTCAAAAAGACTTGAGTGAGTCACAAATAGCAACATGACCTCAAATTGATTTGAGTGAGTCACAAATAGCAACATGACCTCAAATTGATTTAAGTCGGTCACAAATAGCAACATGACCTCAAATTGACTTGAGTGAGTCAAAAATAGCAACATGGCCTCAAATTGACTTGAGTGAGTCACAAATAGCAACATGACCTCAAATTGCCTTAAATGAGTCACAAATAGCAACATGACCTCAAATTGATTTGGGTGAGTCACAAATAGCAACATGACCTCAAATTGACTTGAGTGAGTCACAAATAGCAACATGACCTCAAATTGATTTAAATGAGTCACAAATAGCAACATGACCTCAAATTGACTTGAGTGAGTCACAAATAGCAACATGGCTTTAAATTGACTTGAGTGAGTCACAAATAGCAACATGACCTCAAATTCACTTGAGTAAGTCACAAATAGCAACATGACCTCAAATTGACTTGAGTGAGTCACAAATAGGAACATGAACTCAAATTGACTTGAGTGAGTCGAAAATAGCAACATGACCTCAAATTGACTTGAGTGAGTCGAAAATAGCAACATGACCTCAAATTGACTTGAGTGAGTCACAAATAGCAACATGACCTCAAATTGACTTGAGTGAGTCACAAATAGCAACATGACCTCAAATTCACTTGAGTGAGTCACAAATAGCAACATGACCTCAAATTGACTTGAGTGAGTCACAAATAGCAACATGACCTCAAATTGATTTAAATCAGTCACAAAAAGCAACATGACCTCAAATTCACTTGAGTAAGTCACAAATAGCAACATGAACTCAAATTGACTTGAGTGAGTCACAAATAGCACCATGACCTGAAATTGACTTGAGTAAATCGAAAATAGCAACATGACCTCAAATTGACTTGAGTGAGTCACAAATAGCAACAGGACCTCGAATTGACTTGAGTGAGTCACAAATAGCAACATGACCTCAAATTGATTTAAGTGAGTCACAAAAAGCAACATGACCTCAAATTCACTTGAGTGAGTCAAAAATAGCAACATTACCTCAAATTGACTTGAGTGAGTCACAAATAGCAACATGGCCTCAAATTGACTTGAGTGAGTCACAAATAGCAACATGACCTCAAATTGACTTGAGTGAGTCACAAATAGACACATGACCTCAAATTGACTTGAGTGAGTCACAAATAACAACATGACCTCAAATTGACTTGAGTGAGTCACAAATAGACACATGACCTCAAATTGACTTGAGTGAGTCACAAATAACAACATGACCTCAAATTGCCTTAAATGAGTAACAAATAGCAACATGACCTCCAATTGATTTGAGTGAGTCACAAATAGCAACATGACCTCAAATTGACTTGAGTGAGTCACAAATAGCAACATTACCTCAAATTGATTTAAATCAGTCACAAAAAGCAACATGACCTCAAATTCACTTGAGTAAGTCACAAATAGCAACATGAACTCAAATTGACTTGAGTGAGTCACAAATAGAACCATGACCTGAAATTGACTTGAGAAAATCGAAAATAGCAACATGACCTCAAATTGACTTGAGTGAGTCACAAATAGCAACATGGCCTCAAATTGATTTGAGTGAGTCACAAATAGCAACAGGACCTCAAATTCACTTGAGTAAGTCACAAATAGCAACATGACCTCAAATTGACTTGAGTGAGTCACAAATCGGAACATGAACTCAAATTGATTTAAGTGAGTCACAAATAGCAACATGACCTCAAATTCACTTGAGTAAGTCACAAATAGCAACATGACCTCAAATTGACTTGTAAGAGTCACAAATAGGAACATGAACTCAAATTGACTTGAGTGAGTCACAAATAGCAAAATGGCCTCAAATTGACTTGAGTGAGTCACAAATAGCACCATGACCTCAAAAAGACTTGAGTGAGTCACAAATAGCAACATGACCTCAAATTGATTTGAGTGAGTCACAAATAGCAACATGACCTCAAATTGACTTGAGTGAGTCACAAATAGCAACATGACCTCAAATTGACTTGAGTGAGTCACAAATAGCAACATGACCTCAAATTGACTTGAGTGAGTCACAAATAGCAACTTGGCCTCAAATTGACTTGAGTGAGTCACAAATAGCACCATGACCTCAAAAAGACTTGAGTGAGTCACAAATAGACACATGACCTCAAATTGACTTGAGTGAGTCACAAATAACAACATGACCTCAAACTGCCTTAAATGAGTCACAAATAGCAACATGACCTCAAATTGATTTGAGTGAGTCACAAATAGCAACATGACCTCAAATTGACTTGAGTGAGTCACAAATAGCAACATGACCTCAAATTGATTTAAATCAGTCACAAAAAGCAACATGACCTCAAATTCACTTGAGTAAGTCACAAATAGCAACATGAACTCAAATTGACTTGAGTGAGTCACAAATAGCACCATGACCTGAAATTGACTTGAGTAAATCGAAAATAGCAACATGACCTCAAATTGACTTGAGTGAGTCACAAATAGCAACAGGACCTCAAATTGACTTGAGTGAGTCACAAATAATAACATTACCTCAAATTGACTTGAGTGAGTCACAAATAGCAACATAGCCTCAAATTGATTTGAGTGAGTCACAAATAGCAACATGACCTCAAATTCACTTGAGTAAGTCACAAATAGCAACATGACCTCAAATTGACTTGAGTGAGTCACAAATAGGAACATGAACTCAAATTGACTTGAGTGAGTCGAAAATAGCAACATGACCTCAAATTGACTTGAGTGCGTCAGAAATAGCAACATGAACTCAAATTGCCTTAAATGAGTCACAAATAGCAACATGGCCTCAAATTGACTTGAGTGAGTCACAAATAGCACCATGACCTCAAAAAGACTTGAGTGAGTCACAAATAGCAACATGACCTCAAATTGATTTGAGTGACTCACAAATAGCAACATGACCTCAAATTGATTTAAGTCGGTCACAAATAGCAACATGACCTCAAATTGACTTGAGTGAGTCAAAAATAGCAACATGGCCTCAAATTGACTTGAGTGAGTCACAAATAGCAACATGACCTCAAATTGCCTTAAATGAGTCACAAATAGCAACATGACCTCAAATTGATTTGGGTGAGTCACAAATAGCAACATGACCTCAAATTGACTTGAGTGAGTCACAAATAGCAACATGACCTCAAATTGATTTAAATGAGTCACAAATAGCAACATGACCTCAAATTGACTTGAGTGAGTCACAAATAGCAACATGGCTTTAAATTGACTTGAGTGAGTCACAAATAGCAACATGACCTCAAATTCACTTGAGTAAGTCACAAATAGCAACATGACCTCAAATTGACTTGAGTGAGTCACAAATAGGAACATGAACTCAAATTGACTTGAGTGAGTCGAAAATAGCAACATGACCTCAAATTGACTTGAGTGAGTCGAAAATAGCAACATGACCTCAAATTGACTTGAGTGAGTCACAAATAGCAACATGACCTCAAATTGACTTGAGTGAGTCACAAATAGCAACATGACCTCAAATTCACTTGAGTGAGTCACAAATAGCAACATGACCTCAAATTGACTTGAGTGAGTCACAAATAGCAACATGACCTCAAATTGATTTAAATCAGTCACAAAAAGCAACATGACCTCAAATTCACTTGAGTAAGTCACAAATAGCAACATGAACTCAAATTGACTTGAGTGAGTCACAAATAGCACCATGACCTGAAATTGACTTGAGTAAATCGAAAATAGCAACATGACCTCAAATTGACTTGAGTGAGTCACAAATAGCAACAGGACCTCGAATTGACTTGAGTGAGTCACAAATAGCAACATGACCTCAAATTGATTTAAGTGAGTCACAAATAGCAACATGACCTCAAATTGACTTGAGTGAGTCACAAATAGCAACATGGCCTCAAATTGACTTGAGTAAGTCACAAATAGCAACATGAACTCAAATTGACTTGAGTGAGTCGAAATAAGCAACATGACCTCAAATTGACTTGAGTGCGTCAGAAATAGCAACATGAACTCAAATTGCCTTAAATGAGTCACAAATAGCAACATGGCCTCAAATTGACTTGAGTGAGTCACAAATAGCACCATGACCTCAAAAAGACTTGAGTGAGTCACAAATAGCAACATGACCTCAAATTGATTTGAGTGAGTCACAAATAGCAACATGACCTCAAATTGATTTAAGTGAGTCACAAATAGCAACATGACCTCAAATTGACTTGAGTGAGTCAAAAATAGCAACATGGCCTCAAATTGACTTGAGTGAGTCACAAATAGCAACATGACCTCAAATTGACTTGAGTGAGTCACAAATAGCAACATAAGCTCAAATTGCCTTAAATGAGTCACAAATAGCAACATGACCTCAAATTGATTTGGGTGAGTCACAAATAGCAACATGACCTCAAATCGATTTAAATGAGTCACAAATAGCAACATGACCTCAAATTGACTTGAGTGAGTCACAAATAGCAACATGGCTTTAAATTGACTTGAGTGAGTCACAAATAGCAACATGACCTCAAATTCACTTGAGTAAGTCACAAATAGCAACATGACCTCAAATTGACTTGAGTGAGTCACAAATAGGAACATGAACTCAAATTGACTTGAGTGAGTCGAAAATAGCAACATGACCTCAAATTGACTTGAGTGCGTCAGAAATAGCAACATGAACTCAAATTGCCTTAAATGAGTCACAAATAGCAACATGGCCTATAATTGACTTGAGTGAGTCACAAATAGCAACATGACCTCAAATTCACTTGAGTAAGTCACAAATAGCAACATGACCTCAAATTGACTTGAGTGAGTCACAAATAGGAACATGAACTCAAATTGCCTTAAATGAGTCACAAATAGAACATGGCCTCAAATTTACTTGAGTGAGTCACAAATAGCACTATGACCTCAAAAAGACTTGAGTGAGTCACAAATAGCAACATGACCTCAAATTGATTTGAGTGAGTCACAAATAGCAACATGACCTCAAATTGACTTGGGTGAGTCACAAATAGCAACATGACCTCAAATTGACTTGAGTGAGTCTCAAATAGCAACATGGCCTCAAATTGACTTGAGTGAGTCACAAATTGCAACATGACCTCAAATTGACGAGTGAGTCACAAAAAGCAACATGACCTCAAATTCACTTGAGTGAGTCACAAATAGCAACATTACCTCAAATTGACTTGAGTGAGTCACAAATAGCAACATGGCCTCAAATTGATTTAAGTGAGTCACAAATAGCAACATGACCTCAAATTCACTTGAGTAAGTCACAAATAGCAACATGACCTCAAATTGACTTGAAAGAGTCACAAATATTAACATGAACTCAAATTGACTTGAGTGAGTCGAAAATAGCAACATGACCTCAAATTGACTTGAGTGCGTCAGAAATAGCAACATGAACTCAAATTGCCTTAAATGAGTCACAAATAGCAACATGGCCTCAAATTGACTTGAGTGAGTCACAAATAGCAACATGACCTCAAATGGATTTGAGTGAGTCACAAATAGCAACATGACCTCAAATTGACTTGATTGAGTCACAAATAGCAACATGACCTCAAATTGATTTAAATCAGTCACAAAAAGCAACATGACCTCAAATTCACTTGAGTAAGTCACAAATAGCAACATGAACTCAAATTGACTTGAGTGAGTCACAAATAGCAACATGACCTCAAATTTACTTGAGTGAGTCGAAAATAGCAACATGACCTCAAATTGACTTAAATGAGTGGAAAATAGCAACATGAATTTAAATTAACTTGCTTGAGTCGAAAATAGCAACAGGACCTCAAATTGACTTGAGTGAGTCACAAATAACAACATGACCTCAAATTGACTTAAGTGAGTCACAAATAGCAACATAAGCTCAAATTGACTTAAGTGAGTCACAAATAGCAACATGGCCTCAAATTGACTTGAGTGAGTCGAAAATAGGAACATGAACTCAAATTGACTTGAGTGAGTCGAAAATAGCAACATGACCTCAAATTGACTTGAGTGAGTCACAAATAGCAACATGACCTCAAATTGACTTGAGTGAGTCACAAATAGCAACATGGCCTAAAATTGACTTGAGTGAGTCACAAATAGCAACATGACCTCAAATTGATTTAAATGAGTCACAAATAGCAACATGACCTCAAATTGACTTGAGTGAGTCACAAATAGCAACATGACCTCAAATTGATTTAAATGAGTCACAAATAGCAACATGACCTCAAATTGACTTGAGTGAGTCACAAATAGCAACATGACCTCAAATTGACTTGAGTGAGTCACAAATAGCAACATGGCCTAAAATTGACTTGAGTGAGTCACAAATAGCAACATGACCTCAAATTGACGAGTGAGTCACAAATAGCAACATGACCTCAAATTGACTTGAGTGAGTCACAAATAGCAACATGACCTCAAATTGACTTGACTGAGTCGAAAATAGCAACATGACCTCAAATTGACTTGAGTGAGTCACAAATAGCAACATGACCTCAAATTGACTTGAGTGAGTCACAAATAGCAACATGACCTCAAATTCACTTGAGTGAGTCACAAATAGCAACATGACCTCAAATTGACTTGAGTGAGTCACAAATAGCAACATGACCTCAAATTGATTTAAATCAGTCACAAAAAGCAACGTGACCTCAAATTCACTTGAGTAAGTCACAAATAGCAACATGAACTCAAATTGACTTGAGTGAGTCACAAATAGCACCATGACCTGAAATTGACTTGAGTAAATCGAAAATAGCAACATGACCTCAAATTGACTTGAGTGAGTCACAAATAGCAACATGACCTCAAATTGATTTGAGTGAGTCACAAATAGCAACAAGACCTCAAATTGATTTAAGTGAGTCACAAATAGCAACATGACCTCAAATTGACTTGAGTGAGTCAAAAATAGCAACATGGCCTCAAATTGACTTGAGTGAGTCACAAATAGCAACATGACCTCAAATTGACTTGAGTGAGTCACAAATAGCAACATAAGCTCAAATTGCCTTAAATGAGTCACAAATAGCAACATGACCTCAAATTGATTTGCGTGAGTCACAAATAGCAACATGACCTCAAATTGACTTGAGTGAGTCACAAATAGCAACATGACCTCAAATTGATTTAAATGAGTCACAAATAGCAACATGACCTCAAATTGACTTGAGTGAGTCACAAATAGCAACATGACCTCAAATTGACTTGAGTGCGTCAGAAATAGCAACATGAACTCAAATTGCCTTAAATGAGTCACAAATAGCAACATGGCCTCAAATTGACTTGAGTGAGTCACAAATAGCAACATGACCTCAAATTCACTTGAGTAAGTCACCAATAGCAACATGACCTCAAATTGACTTGAGTGAGTCACAAATAGGAACATGAACTCAAATTGCCTTAAATGAGTCACAAATAGAACATGGCCTCAAATTTACTTGAGTGAGTCACAAATAGCACCATGACCTCAAAAAGACTTGAGTGAGTCACAAATAGCAACATGACCTCGAATTGATTTGAGTGAGTCACAAATAGCAACATGACCTCAAATTGACTTGAGTGCGTCAGAAATTGGAACATGAACTCAAATTGCCTTAAATGAGTCACAAATAGAACATGGCCTCAAATTTACTTGAGTGAGTCACAAATAGCAACATGACCTCAAATTGACTTGAGTGAGTCACAAATAGCAACATGACCTCAAATTCACTTGAGTGAGTCACAAATAGCAACATTACCTCAAATTGACTTGAGTGAGTCACAAATAGCAACATGGCCTCAAATTGATTTAAGTGAGTCACAAATAGCAACATGACCTCAAATTCACTTGAGTAAGTCACAAATAGCAACATGACCTCAAATTGACTTGAAAGAGTCACAAATAGGAACATGAACTCAAATTGACTTGAGTGCGTCGAAAATAGCAACATGACCTCAAATTTACTTGAGTGCGTCAGAAATAGCAACATGAACTCAAATTGCCTTAAATGAGTCACAAATAGCAACATGGCCTCAAATTGACTTGAGTGAGTCACAAATAGCAACATAAGCTCAAATTGCCTTAAATGAGTCACAAATAGCAACATGACCTCAAATTGATTTGAGTGAGTCACAAATAGCAACATGACCTCAAATTGACTTGAGTGAGTCACAAATAGCAACATGACCTCAAATTGATTTAAATCAGTCACAAAAAGCAACATGACCTCAAATTCACTTGAGTCAGTCACAAATAGCAACATGAACTCAAATTGACTTGAGTGAGTCACAAATAGCACCATGACCTGAAATTGACTTGAGTGAGTCGAAAATAGCAACATGACCTCAAATTGACTTGAGTGAGTCACAAATAGCAACAGGACCTCAAATTGACTTGAGTGAGTCACAAATAGCAACATTACCTCAAATTGACTTGAGTGAGTCACAAATAGCAACATGGCCTCAAATTGATTTGAGTGAGTCACAAATAGCAACATGACCTCAAATTCACTTGAGTAAGTCACAAATAGCAACATGACCTCAAATTGACTTGAGTGAGTCACAAATAGGAACATGAACTCAAATTGACTTGAGTGAGTCGAAAATAGCAACATGACCTCAAATTGACTTGAGTGCGTGAGAAATAGCAACATGAACTCAAATTGCCTTAAATGAGTCACAAATAGCAACATGGCCTCAAATTGACTTGAGTGAGTCACAAATAGCACCATGACCTCAAAAAGACTTGAGTGAGTCACAAATAGCAACATGACCTCAAATTGATTTGAGTGAGTCACAAATAGCAACATGACCTCAAATTGATTTGAGTGAGTCACAAATAGCAACATGACCTCAAATTGACTTAAGTGAGTCACAAATAGCAACATGACCTCAAATTGACTTGAGTGAGTCAAAAATAGCAACATGGCATCAAATTGACTTGAGTGAGTCACAAATAGCAACATGACCTCAAATTGACTTGAGTGAGTCACAAATAGCAACATAAGCTCAAATTGCCTTAAATGAGTCACAAATAGCAACATGACCTCAAATTGACTTGAGTGAGTCACAAATAGCAACATGACCTCAAATTGACTTGAGTGAGTCACAAATAGCAACATGACCTCAAATTGATTTAAATGAGTCACAAATAGCAACATGACCTCAAATTGACTTGAGTGAGTCAAAAATAGCAAAATGGCATCAAATTGACTTGAGTGAGTCAAAAATAGCAACATGACCTCAAATTGACTTGAGTGAGTCACAAATAGCAACATGACCTCAAATTGACTTGAGTGAGTCAAAAATAGCAACATGACCTCAAATTGACTTGAGTGAGTCACAAATAGCACCATGACCTGAAATTGACTTGAGTAAATCGAAAATAGCAACATGACCTCAAATTGACTTGAGTGAGTCACAAATAGCAACATGACCTCAAATTGATTTGAGTGAGTCACAAATAGCAACAAGACCTCAAATTGATTTAAGTGAGTCACAAATAGCAACATGACCTCAAATTGACTTGAGTGAGTCAAAAATAGCAACATGGCCTCAAATTGACTTGAGTGAGTCACAAATAGCAACATGACCTCAAATTGACTTGAGTGAGTCACAAATAGCAACATAAGCTCAAATTGCCTTAAATGAGTCACAAATAGCAACATGACCTCAAATTGATTTGGGTGAGTCACAAATAGCAACATGACCTCAAATTGACTTGAGTGAGTCACAAATAGCAACATGACCTCAAATTGATTTAAATGAGTCACAAATAGCAACATGACCTCAAATTGACTTGAGTGAGTCACAAATAGCAACATGACCTCAAATTGACTTGAGTGCGTCAGAAATAGCAACATGAACTCAAATTGCCTTAAATGAGTCACAAATAGCAACATGGCCTCAAATTGACTTGAGTGAGTCACAAATAGCAACATGACCTCAAATTCACTTGAGTAAGTCACCAATAGCAACATCACCTCAAATTGACTTGAGTGAGTCACAAATAGGAACATGAACTCAAATTGCCTTAAATGAGTCACAAATAGAACATGGCCTCAAATTTACTTGAGTGAGTCACAAATAGCACCATGACCTCAAAAAGACTTGAGTGCGTCAGAAATAGCAACATGAACTCAAATTGCCTTAAATGAGTCACAAATAGCAACATGACCTCGAATTGATTTGAGTGAGTCACAAATAGCAACATGACCTCAAATTGACTTGGGTGAGTCACAAATAGCAACATGACCTCAAATTGACTTGAGTGAGTCTCAAATAGCAACATGGCCTCAAATTGACTTGAGTGAGTCACAAATTGCAACATGACCTCAAATTGACGAGTGAGTCACAAATAGCAACATGGCCTCAAATTGATTTGCGTGAGTCACAAAAAGCAACATGACCTCAAATTCACTTGAGTGAGTCACAAATAGCAACATTACCTCAAATTGACTTGAGTGAGTCACAAATAGCAACATGGCCTCAAATTGATTTAAGTGAGTCACAAATAGCAACATGACCTCAAATTCACTTGAGTAAGTCACAAATAGCAACATGACCTCAAATTGACTTGAAAGAGTCACAAATAGGAACATGAACTCAAATTGACTTGAGTGAGTCGAAAATAGCAACATGACCTCAAATTTACTTGAGTGCGTCAGAAATAGCAACATGAACTCAAATTGCCTTAAATGAGTCACAAATAGCAACATGGCCTCAAATTGACTTGAGTGAGTCACAAATAGCAACATAAGCTCAAATTGCCTTAAATGAGTCACAAATAGCAACATGACCT
The DNA here is from genome assembly GCA_947179485.1 of Allacma fusca. Taxonomy (NCBI): domain Eukaryota; kingdom Metazoa; phylum Arthropoda; class Collembola; order Symphypleona; family Sminthuridae; genus Allacma; species Allacma fusca. The sequence continues at coordinate 196,832 of CAMXBY010000050.1, read as the reverse complement.
CAAATTGATTTGAGTGAGTCACAAATAGCAACATGACCTCAAATTGACTTGAGTGAGTCACAAATAGCAACATGACCTCAAATTGATTTAAATCAGTCACAAAAAGCAACATGACCTCAAATTCACTTGAGTCAGTCACAAATAGCAACATGAACTCAAATTGACTTGAGTGAGTCACAAATAGCACCATGACCTGAAATTGACTTGAGTGAGTCGAAAATAGCAACATGACCTCAAATTGACTTCAGTGAGTCACAAATAGCAACAGGACCTCAAATTGACTTGAGTGAGTCACAAATAGCAACATTACCTCAAATTGACTTGAGTGAGTCACAAATAGCAACATGGCCTCAAATTGATTTGAGTGAGTCACAAATAGCAACATGACCTCAAATTCACTTGAGTAAGTCACAAATAGCAACATGACCTCAAATTGACTTGAGTGAGTCACAAATAGGAACATGAACTCAAATTGACTTGAGTGAGTCGAAAATAGCAACATGACCTCAAATTGACTTGAGTGCGTCAGAAATAGCAACATGAACTCAAATTGCCTTAAATGAGTCACAAATAGCAACATGGCCTCAAATTGACTTGAGTGAGTCACAAATAGCACCATGACCTCAAAAAGACTTGAGTGAGTCACAAATAGCAACATGACCTCAAATTGATTTGAGTGAGTCACAAATAGCAACATGACCTCAAATTGACTTAAGTGAGTCACAAATAGCAACATGACCTCAAATTGACTTGAGTGAGTCAAAAATAGCAACATGGCATCAAATTGACTTGAGTGAGTCACAAATAGCAACATGACCTCAAATTGACTTGAGTGAGGCACAAATAGCAACATAAGCTCAAATTGCCTTAAATGAGTCACAAATAGCAACATGACCTCAAATTGACTTGAGTGAGTCACAAATAGCAACATGACCTCAAATTGACTTGAGTGAGTCACAAATAGCAACATGACCTCAAATTGATTTAAATGAGTCACAAATAGCAACATGACCTCAAATTGACTTGAGTGAGTCACAAATAGCAACATGGCTTTAAATTGACTTGAGTGAGTCACAAATAGCAACATGGTCTCAAATTGACTTGAGTGAGTCACAAATAGCAACATGACCTCAAATGGACGAGTGAGTCACAAATAGCAACATGACCTCAAATTTACTTGAGTGAGTCGAAAATAGCAACATGACCTCAAATTGACTTGAGTGAGTCGAAAATAGCAACATGAATTTAAATTAACTGGATTGAGTAGAAAATAGCAACAGGACCTCAAATTGACTTGAGTGAGTCACAAATAACAACATGACCTCAAATTGACTTAAGTGAGTCACAAATAGCAACATAAGCTCAAATTGACTTGAGTGAGTCACAAATAGCAACATGGCATCAAATTGACTTGAGTGAGTCGAAAATAGGAACATGAACTCAAATTGACTTGAGTGAGCCAAAAATAGCAACATGACCTCATATTGACTTGAGTGCGTCAGAAATAGCAACATAAGCTCAAATTGACTTGAGTGAGTCACAAATAGCAACATAAGCTCAAATTAACTTAAGTGAGTCACAAATAGCAACATGGCCTCAAATTGATTTGCGTGAGTCACAAATAGCAACATGACCTCAAATTCACTTGAGTAAGTCACAAATAGCAACATGAACTCAAATTGACTTGAGTGAGTCACAAATAGCACCATGACCTCAAATTGACTTGACTGAGTCGAAAATAGCAACATGACCTCAAATTGACTTGAGTGAGTCACAAATAGCAACAGGACCTCAAAAAGACTTGAGTGCGTCAGAAATAGCAACATAAGCTCAAATTGACTTGAGTGAGTCACAAATAGCAACATAAGCTCAAATTAACTTAAGTGAGTCACAAATAGCAACATGGCCTCAAATTGATTTGCGTGAGTCACAAATAGCAACATGACCTCAAATTCAATTGAGTAAGTCACAAATAGCAACATGAACTCAAATTGACTTGAGTGAGTCACAAATAGCACCATGACCTCAAATTGACTTGACTGAGTCGAAAATAGCAACATGACCTCAAATTGACTTGAGTGAGTCACAAATAGCAACATGACCTCAAATTGACTTGAGTGAGTCACAAATAGCAACATGGCCTCAAATTGACTTGAGTGAGTCACAAATAGCAACATGACCTCAAATTGATTTAAATGAGTCACAAATAGCAACATGACCTCAAATTGACTTGAGTGAGTCACAAATAGCAACATGACCTCAAATTGACTTGAGTGAGTCACAAATAGCAACATGACCTCAAAGTGACTTGAGTGAGTCACAAATAGCAACATGACCTCAAATTGACTTGAGTGAGTCACAAATAGCAACATAAGCTCAAATTGCCTTAAATGAGTCACAAATAGCAACATGACCTCAAATTGACTTGAGTGAGTCACAAATAGCAACATGACCTCAAATTGACTTGAGTGAGTCACAAATAGCAACATGACCTCAAATTGATTTAAATGAGTCACAAATAGCAACATGACCTCAAATTGACTTGAGTGAGTCACAAATAGCAACATGGCTTTAAATTGACTTGAGTGAGTCACAAATAGCAACATGGTCTCAAATTGACTTGAGTGAGGAACAAATAGCAACATGACCTCAAATGGACGAGTGAGTCACAAATAGCAACATGACCTCAAATTTACTTGAGTGAGTCGAAAATAGCAACATGACCTCAAATTGACTTGAGTGAGTCGAAAATAGCAACATGAATTTACATTAACTTGATTGAGTAGAAAATAGCAACAGGACCTCAAATTGACTTGAGTGAGTCACAAATAACAACATGACCTCAAATTGACTTAAGTGAGTCACAAATAGCAACATAAGCTCAAATTGACTTGAGTGAGTCACAAATAGCAACATGGCATCAAATTGACTTGAGTGAGTCGAAAATAGGAACATGAACTCAAATTGACTTGAGTAAGCCGAAAATAGCAACATGACCTCATATTGACTTGAGTGCGTCAGAAATAGCAACATAAGCTCAAATTGACTTGAGTGAGTCACAAATAGCAACATAAGCTCAAATTAACTTAAGTGAGTCACAAATAGCAACATGGCCTCAAATTGATTTGCGTGAGTCACAAATAGCAACATGACCTCAAATTCACTTGAGTAAGTCACAAATAGCAACATGAACTCAAATTGACTTGAGTGAGTCACAAATAGCACCATGACCTCAAATTGACTTGACTGAGTCGAAAATAGCAACATGACCTCAAATTGACTTGAGTGAGTCACAAATAGCAACAGGACCTCAAAAAGACTTGAGTGCGTCAGAAATAGCAACATAAGCTCAAATTGACTTGAGTGAGTCACAAATAGCAACATAAGCTCAAATTAACTTAAGTGAGTCACAAATAGCAACATGGCCTCAAATTGATTTGCGTGAGTCACAAATAGCAACATGACCTCAAATTCACTTGAGTAAGTCACAAATAGCAACATGAACTCAAATTGACTTGAGTGAGTCACAAATAGCACCATGACCTCAAATTGACTTGACTGAGTCGAAAATAGCAACATGACCTCAAATTGACTTGAGTGAGTCACAAATAGCAACATGACCTCAAATTGACTTGAGTGAGTCACAAATAGCAACATGGCCTCAAATTGACTTGAGTGAGTCACAAATAGCAACATGACCTCAAATTGATTTAAATGAGTCACAAATAGCAACATGACCTCAAATTGACTTGAGTGAGTCACAAATAGCAACATGACCTCAAATTGACTTGAGTGAGTCACAAATAGCAACATGACCTCAAAGTGACTTGAGTGAGTCACAAATAGCAACATGACCTCAAATTGACTTGAGTGAGTCACAAATAGCAACATAAGCTCAAATTGCCTTAAATGAGTCACAAATAGCAACATGACCTCAAATTGACTTGAGTGAGTCACAAATAGCAACATGACCTCAAATTGACTTGAGTGAGTCACAAATAGCAACATGACCTCAAATTGATTTAAATGAGTCACAAATAGCAACATGACCTCAAATTGACTTGAGTGAGTCACAAATAGCAACATGGCTTTAAATTGACTTGAGTGAGTCACAAATAGCAACATGGTCTCAAATTGACTTGAGTGAGGAACAAATAGCAACATGACCTCAAATGGACGAGTGAGTCACAAATAGCAACATGACCTCAAATTTACTTGAGTGAGTCGAAAATAGCAACATGACCTCAAATTGACTTGAGTGAGTCGAAAATAGCAACATGAATTTAAATTAACTTGATTGAGTAGAAAATAGCAACAGGACCTCAAATTGACTTGAGTGAGTCACAAATAACAACATGACCTCAAATTGACTTAAGTGAGTCACAAATAGCAACATAAGCTCAAATTGACTTGAGTGAGTCACAAATAGCAACATGGCATCAAATTGACTTGAGTGAGTCGAAAATAGGAACATGAACTCAAATTGACTTGAGTAAGCCGAAAATAGCAACATGACCTCATATTGACTTGAGTGCGTCAGAAATAGCAACATAAGCTCAAATTGACTTGAGTGAGTCACAAATAGCAACATAAGCTCAAATTAACTTAAGTGAGTCACAAATAGCAACATGGCCTCAAATTGATTTGCGTGAGTCACAAATAGCAACATGACCTCAAATTCACTTGAGTAAGTCACAAATAGCAACATGAACTCAAATTGACTTGAGTGAGTCACAAATAGCACCATGACCTCAAATTGACTTGACTGAGTCGAAAATAGCAACATGACCTCAAATTGACTTGAGTGAGTCACAAATAGCAACAGGACCACAAAAAGACTTGAGTGCGTCAGAAATAGCAACATAAGCTCAAATTGACATGAGTGAGTCACAAATAGCAACATAAGCTCAAATTAACTTAAGTGAGTCACAAATAGCAACATGGCCTCAAATTGATTTGCGTGAGTCACAAATAGCAACATGACCTCAAATTCACTTGAGTAAGTCACAAATAGCAACATGAACTCAAATTGACTTGAGTGAGTCACAAATAGCACCATGACCTCAAATTGACTTGACTGAGTCGAAAATAGCAACATGACCTCAAATTGACTTGAGTGAGTCACAAATAGCAACATGACCTCAAATTGACTTGAGTGAGTCACAAATAGCAACATGGCCTCAAATTGACTTGAGTGAGTCACAAATAGCAACATGACCTCAAATTGATTTAAATGAGTCACAAATAGCAACATGACCTCAAATTGACTTGAGTGAGTCACAAATAGCAACATGACCTCAAATTGACTTGAGTGAGTCACAAATAGCAACATGACCTCAAAGTGACTTGAGTGAGTCACAAATAGCAACATGACCTCAAATTGACTTGAGTGAGTCACAAATAGCAACATGACCTCAAATTGACGAGTGAGTCACAAATAGCAACATGAACTCAAATTGACTTGAGTGAGTCACAAATAGCAACATGACCTCAAATTTACTTGAGTGAGTCGAAAATAGCAACATGACCTCAAATTGACTTCAGTGAGTCGAAAATAGCAACATGACTTTAAATTGACTTCATTGAGTCGAAAATAGCAACAGGACCTCAAATTGACTTGAGTGAGTCACAAATAGCAACATGACCTCAAATTGACTTAAGTGAGTCACAAATAGCAACATAAGCTCAAATTGACTTGAGTGAGTCACAAATAGCAACATGGCCTCAAATTGATTTGCGTGAGTCACAAATAGCAACATGACCTCAAATTCACTTGAGTAAGTCACAAATAGCAACATGAACTCAAATTGACTTGAGTGAGTCACAAATAGCACCATGACCTCAAATTGACTTGAGTGAGTCGAAAATAGCAACATGAACTCAAATTGACTTGAGTGAGTCACAAATAGCAACATGACCTCAAATAGACTTGAGTGAGTCACAAATAGCAACATGACCTCAAATTGACTTGAGTGAGTCGAAAATAGCAACATGAATTTAAATTGACTTGATTGAGTCGAAAATAGCAACAGGACCTCAAATTGACTTGAGTGAGTCACAAATAACAACATGACTTTAAATTGACTTAAGTGAGTCAAAAATAGCAGCAAAAGCTCAAATTGACTTGAGTGAGTCACAAATAGCAACATAAGCTCAAATTGACTTGATTGAGTCGAAAATAGCAACATAAGCTCAAATTGACTTGATTGAGTCGAAAATAGCAACATGGCCTGAAATTGACTTGAGTGAGTCACAAATAGCACCATGACCTCAAAAAGACTTGAGTGAGTCACAAATAGCAACATGACCTCAAATTGATTTGAGTGAGTCACAAATAGCAACATGACCTCAAATTGACTTGAGTGAGTCACAAATAGCAACATGACCTCAAATTGACTTGAGTGAGTCACAAATAGCAACAGGACCTCAAAAAGACTTGAGTGCGTCAGAAATAGCAACATAAGCTCAAATTGACTTGAGTGAGTCACAAATAGCAACATAAGCTCAAATTAACTTAAGTGAGTCACAAATAGCAACATGGCCTCAAATTGATTTGCGTGAGTCACAAATAGCAACATGACCTCAAATTCACTTGAGTAAGTCACAAATAGCAACATGAACTCAAATTGACTTGAGTGAGTCACAAATAGCACCATGACCTCAAATTGACTTGACTGAGTCGAAAATAGCAACATGACCTCAAATTGACTTGAGTGAGTCACAAATAGCAACATGACCTCAAATTGACTTGAGTGAGTCACAAATAGCAACATGGCCTCAAATTGACTTGAGTGAGTCACAAATAGCAACATGACCTCAAATTGATTTAAATGAGTCACAAATAGCAACATGACCTCAAATTGACTTGAGTGAGTCACAAATAGCAACATGACCTCAAATTGACTTGAGTGAGTCACAAATAGCAACATGACCTCAAAGTGACTTGAGTGAGTCACAAATAGCAACATGACCTCAAATTGACTTGAGTGAGTCACAAATAGCAACATGACCTCAAATTGACGAGTGAGTCACAAATAGCAACATGAACTCAAATTGACTTGAGTGAGTCACAAATAGCAACATGACCTCAAATTTACTTGAGTGAGTCGAAAATAGCAACATGACCTCAAATTGACTTGAGTGAGTCACAAATAGCAACATGACCTCAAATTGACTTGAGTGAGTCACAAATAGCAACATGGCCTCAAATTGACTTGAATGAGTCACAAATAGCAACATGACCTCAAATTGATTTAAATGAGTCACAAATAGCAACATGACCTCAAATTGACTTGAGTGAGTCACAAATAGCAACATGACCTCAAATTGACTTGAGTGAGTCACAAATAGCAACATGGCCTCAAATTGACTTGAGTGAGTCACAAATAGCAACATGACCTCAAATTGGCGAGTGAGTCACAAATAGCAACATGACCTCAAATTGACTTGAGTGAGTCACAAATAGCAACATGACCTCAAATTTACTTGAGTGAGTCGAAAATAGCAACATGACCTCAAATTGACTTGAGTGAGTCGAAAATAGCAACATGACTTTAAATTGACTTGATTGAGTCGAAAATAGCAACATGGCCTCAAATTGACTTGAGTGAGTCACAAATAGCACCATGACCTCAAAAAGACTTGAGTGAGTCACAAATAGCAACATGACCTCAAATTGATTTGAGTGAGTCACAAATAGCAACATGACCTCAAATTGACTTGAGTGAGTCACAAATAGCAACATGACCTCAAATTGACTTGAGTGAGTCACAAATAGCAACATGACCTCAAATTGATTTGAGTGAGTCACAAATAGCAACATGACCTCAAATTGACTTGAGTGAGTCACAAATAGCAACATGACCTCAAATTGACTTGAGTGAGTCAAAAATTGCACCATGACCTCAAATTGACTTGACTGAGTCGAAAATAGCAACATGACCTCAAATTGACTTGAGTGAGTCACAAATAGCAACAGGACCTCAAAAAGACTTGAGTGCGTCAGAAATAGCAACATAAGCTCAAATTGACTTGAGTGAGTCACAAATAGCAACATAAGCTCAAATTAACTTAAGTGAGTCACAAATAGCAACATGGCCTCAAATTGATTTGCGTGAGTCACAAATAGCAACATGACCTCAAATTCACTTGAGTAAGTCACAAATAGCAACATGAACTCAAATTGACTTGAGTGAGTCACAAATAGCACCATGACCTCAAATTGACTTGACTGAGTCGAAAATAGCAACATGACCTCAAATTGACTTGAGTGAGTCACAAATAGCAACATGACCTCAAATTGACTTGAGTGAGTCACAAATAGCAACATGGCCTCAAATTGACTTGAGTGAGTCACAAATAGCAACATGACCTCAAATTGATTTAAATGAGTCACAAATAGCAACATGACCTCAAATTGACTTGAGTGAGTCACAAATAGCAACATGACCTCAAATTGACTTGAGTGAGTCACAAATAGCAACATGACCTCAAAGTGACTTGAGTGAGTCACAAATAGCAACATGGCCTCAAATTGACTTGAGTGAGTCACAAATAGCAACATGACCTCAAATTGACGAGTGAGTCACAAATAGCAACATGAACTCAAATTGACTTGAGTGAGTCACAAATAGCAACATGACCTCAAATTTACTTGAGTGAGTCGAAAATAGCAACATGACCTCAAATTGACTTCAGTGAGTCGAAAATAGCAACATGACTTTAAATTGACTTCATTGAGTCGAAAATAGCAACAGGACCTCAAATTGACTTGAGTGAGTCACAAATAGCAACATGACCTCAAATTGACTTAAGTGAGTCACAAAAGGCAACATAAGCTCAAATTGACTTGAGTGAGTCACAAATAGCAACATGGCCTCAAATTGATTTGCGTGAGTCACAAATAGCAACATGACCTCAAATTCACTTGAGTAAGTCACAAATAGCAACATGAACTCAAATTGACTTGAGTGAGTCACAAATAGCACCATGACCTCAAATTGACTTGAGTGAGTCGAAAATAGCAACATGAACTCAAATTGACTTAAATGAGTCACAAATAGCAACATGACCTCAAATAGACTTGAGTGAGTCACAAATAGCAACATGACCTCAAATTGACTTGAGTGAGTCGAAAATAGCAACATGAATTTAAATTGACTTGATTGAGTCGAAAATAGCAACAGGACCTTAAATTGACTTGAGTGAGTCACAAATAACAACATGACTTTAAATTGACTTAAGTGAGTCAAAAATAGCAACATAAGCTCAAATTGACTTGAGTGAGTCACAAATAGCAACATAAGCTAAAATTGACTTGATTGAGTCGAAAATAGTAACATGGCCTGAAATTGACTTGAGTGAGTCACAAATAGCACCATGACCTCAAAAAGACTTGAGTGAGTCGCAAATAGCAACATGACCTCAAATTGATTTGAGTGAGTCACAAATAGCAACATGACCTCAAATTGACTTGAGTGAGTCACAAATAGCAACATGACCTCAAATTGACTTGAGTGAGTCAAAAATAGCAACATGGCCTCAAATTGACTTGAGTGAGTCACAAATAGCAACATGACCTCAAATTGACTTGAGTGAGTCACAAATAGCAACATGACCTCAAATTTACTTGAGTGAGTCACAAATAGCAACATAAGCTCAAATTAACTTAAGTGAGTCACAAATAGCAACATGAACTCAAATTGACTTGAGTGAGTCACAAATAGCACCATGACCTCAAATTGACTTGACTGAGTCGAAAATAGCAACATGACCTCAAATTGACTTGAGTGAGTCACAAATAGCAACATGACCTCAAATTGACTTGAGTGAGTCACAAATAGCAACATGGCCTCAAATTGACTTGAGTGAGTCACAAATAGCAACATGACCTCAAATTGATTTAAATGAGTCACAAATAGCAACATGACCTCAAATTGACTTGAGTGAGTCACAAATAGCAACATGACCTCAAATTGACTTGAGTGAGTCACAAATAGCAACATGACCTCAAAGTGACTTGAGTGAGTCACAAATAGCAACATGGCCTCAAATTGACTTGAGTGTTTCACAAATAGCAACATGACCTCAAATTGACGAGTGAGTCACAAATAGCAACATGAACTCAAATTGACTTGAGTGAGTCACAAATAGCAACATGACCTCAAATTTACTTGAGTGAGTCGAAAATAGCAACATGACCTCAAATTGACTTCAGTGAGTCGAAAATAGCAACATGACTTTAAATTGACTTCATTGAGTCGAAAATAGCAACAGGACCTCAAATTGACTTGAGTGAGTCACAAATAGCAACATGACCTCAAATTGACTTAAGTGAGTCACAAAAGGCAACATAAGCTCAAATTGACTTGAGTGAGTCACAAATAGCAACATGGCCTCAAATTGATTTGCGTGAGTCACAAATAGCAACATGACCTCAAATTCACTTGAGCAAGTCACAAATAGCAACATGAACTCAAATTGACTTGAGTGAGTCACAAATAGCACCATGACCTCAAATTGACTTGAGTGAGTCGAAAATAGCAACATGAACTCAAATTGACTTGAGTGAGTCACAAATAGCAACATGACCTCAAATAGACTTGAGTGAGTCACAAATAGCAACATGACCTCAAATTGACTTGAGTGAGTCGAAAATAGCAACATGAATTTAAATTGACTTGATTGAGTCGAAAATAGCAACAGGACCTTAAATTGACTTGAGTGAGTCACAAATAACAACATGACTTTAAATTGACTTAAGTGAGTCAAAAATAGCAACATAAGCTCAAATTGACTTGAGTGAGTCACAAATAGCAACATAAGCTAAAATTGACTTGATTGAGTCGAAAATAGTAACATGGCCTGAAATTGACTTGAGTGAGTCACAAATAGCACCATGACCTCAAAAAGACTTGAGTGAGTCGCAAATAGCAACATGACCTCAAATTGATTTGAGTGAGTCACAAATAGCAACATGACCTCAAATTGACTTGAGTGAGTCACAAATAGCAACATGACCTCAAATTGACTTGAGTGAGTCAAAAATAGCAACATGGCCTCAAATTGACTTGAGTGAGTCACAAATAGCAACATGACCTCAAATTGACTTGAGTGAGTCACAAATAGCAACATGACCTCAAATTTACTTGAGTGAGTCACAAATAGCAACATAAGCTCAAATTAACTTAAGTGAGTCACAAATAGCAACATGGCCTCAAATTGATTTGCGTGAGTCACAAATAGCAACATGACCTCAAATTCACTTGAGTAAGTCACAAATAGCAACATGAACTCAAATTGACTTGAGTGAGTCACAAATAGCACCATGACCTCAAATTGACTTGACTGAGTCGAAAATAGCAACATGACCTCAAATTGACTTGAGTGAGTCACAAATAGCAACATGACCTCAAATTGACTTGAGTGAGTCACAAATAGCAACATGGCCTCAAATTGACTTGAGTGAGTCACAAATAGCAACATGACCTCAAATTGATTTAAATGAGTCACAAATAGCAACATGACCTCAAATTGACTTGAGTGAGTCACAAATAGCAACATGACCTCAAATTGACTTGAGTGAGTCACAAATAGCAACATGACCTCAAAGTGACTTGAGTGAGTCACAAATAGCAACATGGCCTCAAATTGACTTGAGTGAGTCACAAATAGCAACATGACCTCAAATTGACTTGAGTGAGTCACAAATAGCAACATGACCTCAAATTTACTTGAGTGAGTCACAAATAGCAACATAAGCTCAAATTAACTTAAGTGAGTCACAAATAGCAACATGGCCTCAAATTGATTTGCGTGAGTCACAAATAGCAACATGACCTCAAATTCACTTGAGTAAGTCACAAATAGCAACATGAACTCAAATTGACTTGAGTGAGTCACAAATAGCACCATGACCTCAAATTGACTTGACTGAGTCGAAAATAGCAACATGACCTCAAATTGACTTGAGTGAGTCACAAATAGCAACATGACCTCAAATTGACTTGAGTGAGTCACAAATAGCAACATGGCCTCAAATTGACTTGAGTGAGTCACAAATAGCAACATGACCTCAAATTGATTTAAATGAGTCACAAATAGCAACATGACCTCAAATTGACTTGAGTGAGTCACAAATAGCAACATGACCTCAAATTGACTTGAGTGAGTCACAAATAGCAACATGACCTCAAAGTGACTTGAGTGAGTCACAAATAGCAACATGACCTCAAATTGACGAGTGAGTCACAAATAGCAACATGAACTCAAATTGACTTGAGTGAGTCACAAATAGCAACATGACCTCAAATTTACTTCAGTGAGTCGAAAATAGCAACATGACTTTAAATTGACTTCATTGAGTCGAAAATAGCAACAGGACCTCAAATTGACTTGAGTGAGTCACAAATAGCAACATGACCTCAAATTGACTTAAGTGAGTCACAAATAGCAACATAAGCTCAAATTGACTTGAGTGAGTCACAAATAGCAACATGGCCTCAAATTGATTTGCGTGAGTCACAAATAGCAACATGACCTCAAATTCACTTGAGTAAGTCACAAATAGCAACATGAACTCAAATTGACTTGAGTGAGTCACAAATAGCACCATGACCTCAAATTGACTTGAGTGAGTCGAAAATAGCAACATGAACTCAAATTGACTTGAGTGAGTCACAAATAGCAACATGACCTTAAATAGACTTGAGTGAGTCACAAATAGCAACATGACCTCAAATTGACTTGAGTGAGTCGAAAATAGCAACATGAATTTAAATTGACTTGATTGAGTCGAAAATAGCAACAGGAACTTAAATTGACTTGAGTGAGTCACAAATAACAACATGACTTTGAATTGACTTAAGTGAGTCAAAAATAGCAACATAAGCTCAAATTGACTTGAGTGAGTCACAAATAGCAACATAAGCTAAAATTGACTTGATTGAGTCGAAAATAGTAACATGGCCTGAAATTGACTTGAGTGAGTCACAAATAGCACCATGACCTCAAAAAGACTTGAGTGAGTCACAAATAGCAACATGACCTCAAATTGATTTGAGTGAGTCACAAATAGCAACATGACCTCAAATTGACTTGAGTGAGTCACAAATAGCAACATGACCTCAAATTGACTTGAGTGAGTCAAAAATAGCAACATGGCCTCAAATTGACTTGAGTGAGTCACAAATAGCAACATGACCTCAAATTGACTTGAGTGAGTCACAAATAGCAACATAAGCTCAAATTGCCTTAAATGAGTCACAAATAGCAACATGACCTCAAATTGATTTGAGTGAGTCACAAATAGCAACATGACCTCAAATTGACTTGAGTGAGTCACAAATAGCAACATGACCTCAAATTGATTTAAATGAGTCACAAATAGCAACATGACCTCAAATTGACTTGAGTGAGTCACAAATAGCAACATGGCTTTAAATTGACTTGAGTGAGTCACAAATAGCAACATGGTCTCAAATTGACTTGAGTGAGTCACAAATAGCAACATGACCTCAAATTGACGAGTGAGTCACAAATAGCAACATGACCTCAAAGTGACTTGGGTGAGTCACAAATAGCAACATGACCTCAAATTTACTTGAGTGAGTCGAAAATAGCAACATGACCTCAAATTGACTTGAGTGAGTCGAAAATAGCAACATGAATTTAAATTGACTTGATTGAGTCGAAAATAGCAACAGGAATTCAAATTGACTTGAGTGAGTCACAAATACCAACATGACCTCAAATTGACTTAAGTGAGTCACAAATAGCAACATGACCTCAAATTGACTTGAGTGAGTCACAAATAGCAACATGACCTCAAATTGACTTGAGTGAGTCACAAATAGCAACATGACCTCAAATTGACTTGAGTGAGTCACAAATAGCAACATGGCCTCAAATTGACTTGAATGAGTCACAAATACCGACATGACCTCAAATTGACTTGAGTGAGTCACAAATAGCAACATAAGCTCAAATTGACTTGAGTGAGTCACAAATAGCAACATGGCCTCAAATTGATTTGCGTGAGTCACAAATAGCAACATGGCCTCAAATTGACTTGAGTGAGTCACAAATAGCAACATGACCTCAAATTGACGAGTGAGTCACAAATAGCAACATGACCTCAAATTGACGAGTGAGTCACAAATAGCAACATGACCTCAAATTTACTTGAGTGAGTCACAAATAGCAACATGACCTCAAATTTACTTGAGTGAGTCGAAAATAGCAACATGACCTCAAATTGACTTGAGTGAGTCGAAAATAGCAACATGACTTTAAATTGACTTGATTGAGTCGAAAATAGCAACATGGCCTCAAATTGACTTGAGTGAGTCACAAATAGCACCATGACCTCAAAAAGACTTGAGTGAGTCACAAATAGCAACATGACCTCAAATTGATTTGAGTGAGTCACAAATAGCAACATGACCTCAAATTGACTTGAGTGAGTCACAAATAGCAACATGACCTCAAATTGACTTGAGTGAGTCACAAATAGCAACATGACCTCAAATTGATTTGAGTGAGTCACAAATAGCAACATGACCTCAAATTGACTTGAGTGAGTCACAAATAGCAACATGACCTCAAATTGACTTGAGTGAGTCAAAAATTGCAACATGGCCTCAAATTGACTTAAGTGAGTCACAAATAGCAACATGACCTCAAATTGACTTGAGTGAGTCACAAATAGCAACATAAGCTCAAATTGCCTTAAATGAGTCACAAATAGCAACATGACCTCAAATTGATTTGAGTGGGTCACAAATAGCAACATGACCTCAAATTGACTTGAGTGAGTCACAAATAGCAACATGACCTCAAATTGATTTAAATGAGTCACAAATAGCAACATGACCTCAAATTGACTTGAGTGAGTCACAAATAGCAACATGGCTTTAAATTGACTTGAGTGAGTCACAAATAGCAACATGGTCTCAAATTGACTTGAGTGAGTCACAAATAGCAACATGACCTCAAATTGACGAGTGAGTCACAAATAGCAACATGACCTCAAAGTGACTTGGGTGAGTCACAAATAGCAACATGACCGCAAATTTACTTGAGTGAGTCGAAAATAGCAACATGACCTCAAATTGACTTGAGTGAGTCGAAAATAGCAACATGAATTTAAATTGACTTGATTGAGTCGAAAATAGCAACAGGACCTCAAATTGACTTGAGTGAGTCACAAATACCGACATGACCTCAAATTGACTTGAGTGAGTCACAAATAGCAACATAAGCTCAAATTGACTTGAGTGAGTCACAAATAGCAACATGGCCTCAAATTGATTTGCGTGAGTCACAAATAGCAACATGACCTCAAATTCACTTGAGTAAGTCACAAATAGCAACATGACCTCAAATTGACTTGAGTGAGTCAGAAATAGCAACATGGCCTCAAATTGACTTGAGTGAGTCGAAAATAGCAACATGGCCTCAAATTGACTTGAGTGAGTCGAAAATAGCAACATGACCTCAAATTGACTTGAGTGAGTCGAAAATAGCAACATGAATTTAAATTGACTTGATTGAGTCGAAAATAGCAACAGGACCTTAAATTGACTTGAGTGAGTCACAAATAACAACATGACTTTAAATTGACTTAAGTGAGTCAAAAATAGCAACATAAGCTCAAATTGACTTGAGTGAGTCACAAATAGCAACATAAGCTCAAATTGACTTGAGTGAGTCACAAATAGCAACATGGCCTCAAATTGATTTGCGTGAGTCGCAAATAGCAACATGACCTCAAATTCACTTGAGTAAGTCACAAATAGCAACATGAACTCAAATTGACTTGAGTGAGTCACAAATAGCACCATGACCTCAAATTGACTTGAGTGAGTCGAATATAGCAACATGACCTCAAATTGACTTGAGTGAGTCACAAATAGCAACAGGACCTCAAAAAGACTTGAGTGAGTCACAAATAGCAACATGACCTCAAATTGATTTGAGTGAGTCACAAATAGCAACATGGCCTCAAATTGACTTGAGTGAGTCACAAATAGCAACATGGCCTCAAATTGACTTGAGTGAGTCACAAATAGCAACATGACCTCAAATTGATTTAAATGAGTCACAAATAGCATTATGACCTCAAATTGACTTGAGTTAGTCACAAATAGCAACATGACCTCAAATTGACTTGAGTGAGTCAAAAATAGCAACATGACCTCAAATTGACTTGAGTGAGTCGAAAATAGCAACATGACCTCAAATTCACTTGAGTAAGTCACAAATAGCAACATGAACTCAAATTGACTTGAGTGAGTCACAAATAGCACCATGACCTCAAATTGACTTGAGTGAGTCACAAATAGCAACATGACCTCAAAAAGACTTGAGTGAGTCACAAATAGCAACATGACCTCAAATTGATTTGAGTGAGTCACAAATAGCAACATGACCTCAAATTGACTTGAGTGAGTCACAAATAGCAACATGACCTCAAATTGACTTGAGTGAGTCACAAATAGCAATATGACCTCAAATTGACTTGAGTGAGTCACAAATAGCAACATGGCCTCAAATTGACTTGAGTGAGTCACAAATAGCAACATGACCTCAAATTGATTTAATTGAGTCACAAATAGCAACATGACCTCAAATTGATTTAATTGAGTCACAAATAGCAACATGACCTCAAATTGACTTGAGTGAGTCACAAATAGCAACATGACCTCAAATTGACTTGAGTGAGTCACAAATAGCAACATGGCCTCAAATTGACTTGAGTGAGTCACAAATAGCAACATGACCTCAAATTGACGAGTGAGTCACAAATAGCAACATGACCTCAAATTGACTTGAGTGAGTCACAAATAGCAACATGACCTCAAATTTACTTGAGTGAGTCGAAAATAGCAACATGACTTTAAATTGACTTGATTGAGTCGAAAATAGCAACATGGCCTCAAATTGACTTGAGTGAGTCACAAATAGCACCATGACCTCAAAAAGACTTGAGTGAGTCACAAATAGCAACATGACCTCAAATTGATTTGAGTGAGTCACAAATAGCAACATGACCTCAAATTGACTTGAGTGAGTCACAAATAGCAACATGACTCCAAATTGACTTGAGTGAGTCACAAATAGCAATATGACCTCAAATTGACTTGAGTGAGTCACAAATAGCAACATGGCCTCAAATTGACTTGAGTGAGTCACAAATAGCAACATGGCCTCAAATTGACTTGAGTGAGTCACAAATAGCAACATGACCTCAAATTGATTTAATTGAGTCACAAATAGCAACATGACCTCAAATTGACTTGAGTGAGTCACAAATAGCAATATGACCTCAAATTGACTTGAGTGAGTCACAAATAGCAACATGGCCTCAAATTGACTTGAGTGAGTCACAAATAGCAACATGACCTCAAATTGACGAGTGAGTCACAAATAGCAACATGACCTGAAATTGACTTGAGTGAGTCACAAATAGCAACATGACCTCAAATTTACTTGAGTGAGTCGAAAATAGCAACATGACTTTAAATTGACTTGATTGAGTCGAAAATAGCAACATGGCCTCAAATTGACTTGAGTGAGTCACAAATAGCAACATGACCTCAAATTGACTTGAGTGAGTCACAAATAGCAACATGACCTCAAATTGACTTGAGTGAGTCACAAATAGCAACATGGCCTCAAATTGACTTGAGTGAGTCACAAATAGCAACATGACCTCAAATTGACGAGTGAGTCACAAATTGCAACATGACCTCAAATTGACTTGAGTGAGTCACAAATAGCAACATGACCTCAAATTGACTTGAGTGAGTCACAAATAGCAACATGGCTTTTAATTGACTTGAGTGAGTCACAAATAGCAACATGGTCTCAAATTGACTTGAGTGAGTCACAAATAGCAACATGACCTCAAATTGACGAGTGAGTCACAAATAGCAACATGACCTCAAAGTGACTTGGGTGAGTCACAAATAGCAACATGACCTCAAATTTACTTGAGTGAGTCGAAAATAGCAACATGACCTCAAATTGACTTGAGTGAGTCGAAAATAGCAACATGAATTTAAATTGACTTGATTGAGTCGAAAAAAGCAACAGGACCTCAAATTGATTTGCGTGTGTCACAAATAGCAACATGACCTCAAATTGATTTAATTGAGTCACAAATAGCAACATGGCCTCAAATTGACTTGAGTGAGTCACAAATAGCAACATGACCTCAAATTGACGAGTGAGTCACAAATAGCAACATGACCTCAAATTGACTTGAGTGAGTCACAAATAGCAACATGACCTCAAATTTACTTGAGTGAGTCGAAAATAGCAACATGACTTTAAATTGACTTGATTGAGTCGAAAATAGCAACATGGCCTCAAATTGACTTGAGTGAGTCACAAATAGCACCATGACCTCAAAAAGACTTGAGTGAGTCACAAATAGCAACATGACCTCAAATTGATTTGAGTGAGTCACAAATAGCAACATGACCTCAAATTGACTTGAGTGAGTCACAAATAGCAACATAAGCTCAAATTGCCTTAAATGAGTCACAAATAGCAACATGACCTCAAATTGACTTGAGTGAGTCACAGATAGCAACATGACCTCAAATTGATTTAAATGAGTCACAATTAGCAACATGACCTCAAATTGACTTGAGTGAGTCACAAATAGCAACATGACCTCAAATTGACTTGAGTGATTCACAAATAGCAACATGGCCTCAAATTGACTTGAGTGAGTCACAAATAGCAACATGACCTCAAATTGATTTGAGTGAGTCACAAATAGCAACATGACCTCAAATTGATTTGAGTGAGTCACAAATAGCAACATGACCTCAAATTGATTTGAGTGAGTCACAAATAGCAACATGACCTCAAATTGACTTGAGTGAGTCACAAATAGCAACATGACCTCAAATTGACTTGAGTGAGTCACAAATAGCAACATGGCCTCAAATTGACTTGAGTGAGTCACAAATAGCAACATGACCTCAAATTGACGAGTGAGTCACAAATTGCAACATGACCTCAAATTGACTTGAGTGAGTCACAAATAGCAACATGACCTCAAATTGACTTGAGTGAGTCACAAATAGCAACATGGCTTTTAATTGACTTGAGTGAGTCACAAATAGCAACATGGTCTCAAATTGACTTGAGCGAGTCACAAATAGCAACATGACCTCAAATTGACGAGTGAGTCACAAATAGCAACATGACCTCAAAGTGACTTGGGTGAGTCACAAATAGCAACATGACCTCAAATTGACGAGTGAGTCACAAATAGCAACATGACCTCAAAGTGACTTGGGTGAGTCACAAATAGCAACATGACCTCAAATTTACTTGAGTGAGTCGAAAATAGCAACATGACCTCAAATTGACTTGAGTGAGTCGAAAATAGCAACATGAATTTAAATTGACTTGATTGAGTCGAAAAAAGCAACAGGACCTCAAATTGATTTGCGTGTGTCACAAATAGCAACATGACCTCAAATTGATTTAATTGAGTCACAAATAGCAACATGACCTCAAATTGATTTAATTGAGTCACAAATAGCAACATGACCTCAAATTGACTTGAGTGAGTCACAAATAGCAACATGACCTCAAATTGACTTGAGTGAGTCACAAATAGCAACATGGCCTCAAATTGACTTGAGTGAGTCACAAATAGCAACATGACCTCAAATTGACTTGAGTGAGTCGAAAATAGCAACATGAATTTAAATTGACTTGATTGAGTCGAAAAAAGCAACAGGACCTCAAATTGATTTGCGTGTGTCACAAATAGCAACATGACCTCAAATTGATTTAATTGAGTCACAAATAGCAACATGACCTCAAATTGATTTAATTGAGTCACAAATAGCAACATGACCTCAAATTGACTTGAGTGAGTCACAAATAGCAACATGACCTCAAATTGACTTGAGTGAGTCACAAATAGCAACATGGCCTCAAATTGACTTGAGTGAGTCACAAATAGCAACATGACCTCAAATTGACGAGTGAGTCACAAATAGCAACATGACCTCAAATTGACTTGAGTGAGTCACAAATAGCAACATGACCTCAAATTCACTTGAGTGAGTCGAAAATAGCAACATGACTTTAAATTGACTTGATTGAGTCGAAAATAGCAACATGGCCTCAAATTGACTTGAGTGAGTCACAAATAGCACCATGACCTCAAAAAGACTTGAGTGAGTCACAAATAGCAACATGACCTCAAATTGATTTGAGTGAGTCACAAATAGCAACATGACCTCAAATTGACTTGAGTGAGTCACAAATAGCAACATAAGCTCAAATTGCCTTAAATGAGTCACAAATAGCAACATGACCTCAAATTGATTTGAGTGAGTCACAAATAGCAACATGACCTCAAATTGACTTGAGTGAGTCACAGATAGCAACATGACCTCAAATTGATTTAAATGAGTCACAAATAGCAACATGACCTCAAATTGACTTGAGTGAGTCACAAATAGCAACATGACCTCAAATTGACTTGAGTGAGTCACAAATAGCAACATGGCCTCAAATTGACTTGAGTGAGTCACAAATAGCAACATGACCTCAAATTGACGAGTGAGTCACAAATTGCAACATGACCTCAAATTGACTTGAGTGAGTCACAAATAGCAACATGACCTCAAATTGACTTGAGTGAGTCACAAATAGCAACATGGCTTTTAATTGACTTGAGTGAGTCACAAATAGCAACATGGTCTCAAATTGACTTGAGTGAGTCACAAATAGCAACATGACCTCAAATTGACGAGTGAGTCACAAATAGCAACATGACCTCAAAGTGACTTGGGTGAGTCACAAATAGCAACATGACCTCAAATTGACGAGTGAGTCACAAATAGCAACATGACCTCAAAGTGACTTGGGTGAGTCACAAATAGCAACATGACCTCAAATTTACTTGAGTGAGTCGAAAATAGCAACATGACCTCAAATTGACTTGAGTGAGTCGAAAATAGCAACATGAATTTAAATTGACTTGATTGAGTCGAAAAAAGCAACAGGACCTCAAATTGATTTGCGTGTGTCACAAATAGCAACATGACCTCAAATTGATTTAATTGAGTCACAAATAGCAACATGACCTCAAATTGATTTAATTGAGTCACAAATAGCAACATGACCTCAAATTGATTTAATTGAGTCACAAATAGCAACATGACCTCAAATTGACTTGAGTGAGTCACAAATAGCAACATGACCTCAAATTGACTTGAGTGAGTCACAAATAGCAACATGGCCTCAAATTGACTTGAGTGAGTCACAAATAGCAACATGACCTCAAATTGACGAGTGAGTCACAAATAGCAACATGACCTCAAATTGACTTGAGTGAGTCACAAATAGCAACATGACCTCAAATTTACTTGAGTGAGTCGAAAATAGCAACATGACTTTAAATTGACTTGATTGAGTCGAAAATAGCAACATGGCCTCAAATTGACTTGAGTGAGTCACAAATAGCACCATGACCTCAAAAAGACTTGAGTGAGTCACAAATAGCAACATGACCTCAAATTGATTTGAGTGAGTCACAAATAGCAACATGACCTCAAATTGACTTGAGTGAGTCACAAATAGCAACATGGCTTTTAATTGACTTGAGTGAGTCACAAATAGCAACATGGTCTCAAATTGACTTGAGTGAGTCACAAATAGCAACATGACCTCAAATTGACGAGTGAGTCACAAATAGCAACATGACCTCAAAGTGACTTGGGTGAGTCACAAATAGCAACATGACCTCAAATTGACGAGTGAGTCACAAATAGCAACATGACCTCAAAGTGACTTGGGTGAGTCACAAATAGCAACATGACCTCAAATTTACTTGAGTGAGTCGAAAATAGCAACATGACCTCAAATTGACTTGAGTGAGTCGAAAATAGCAACATGAATTTAAATTGACTTGATTGAGTCGAAAAAAGCAACAGGACCTCAAATTGATTTGCGTGTGTCACAAATAGCAACATGACCTCAAATTGATTTAATTGAGTCACAAATAGCAACATGACCTCAAATTGATTTAATTGAGTCACAAATAGCAACATGAATTCAAATTGACTTGAGTGAGTCACAAATAGCAACATGACCTCAAATTGACTTGAGTGAGTCACAAATAGCAACATGGCCTCAAATTGACTTGAGTGAGTCACAAATAGCAACATGACCTCAAATTGACTTGAGTGAGTCGAAAATAGCAACATGAATTTAAATTGACTTGATTGAGTCGAAAAAAGCAACAGGACCTCAAATTGATTTGCGTGTGTCACAAATAGCAACATGACCTCAAATTGATTTAATTGAGTCACAAATAGCAACATGACCTCAAATTGATTTAATTGAGTCACAAATAGCAACATGACCTCAAATTGACTTGAGTGAGTCACAAATAGCAACATGACCTCAAATTGACTTGAGTGAGTTACAAATAGCAACATGGCCTCAAATTGACTTGAGTGAGTCACAAATAGCAACATGACCTCAAATTGACGAGTGAGTCACAAATAGCAACATGACCTCAAATTGACTTGAGTGAGTCACAAATAGCAACATGACCTCAAATTCACTTGAGTGAGTCGAAAATAGCAACATGACTTTAAATTGACTTGATTGAGTCGAAAATAGCAACATGGCCTCAAATTGACTTGAGTAAGTCACAAATAGCACCATGACCTCAAAAAGACTTGAGTGAGTCACAAATAGCAACATGACCTCAAATTGATTTGAGTGAGTCACAAATAGCAACATGACCTCAAATTGACTTGAGTGAGTCACAAATAGCAACATAAGCTCAAATTGCCTTAAATGAGTCACAAATAGCAACATGACCTCAAATTGATTTGAGTGAGTCACAAATAGCAACATGACCTCAAATTGACTTGAGTGAGTCACAGATAGCAACATGACCTCAAATTGATTTAAATGAGTCACAAATAGCAACATGACCTCAAATTGACTTGAGTGAGTCACAAATAGCAACATGACCTCAAATTGACTTGAGTGAGTCACAAATAGCAACATGGCCTCAAATTGACTTGAGTGAGTCACAAATAGCAACATGACCTCAAATTGACGAGTGAGTCACAAATTGCAACATGACCTCAAATTGACTTGAGTGAGTCACAAATAGCAACATGACCTCAAATTGACTTGAGTGAGTCACAAATAGCAACATGGCTTTTAATTGACTTGAGTGAGTCACAAATAGCAACATGGTCTCAAATTGACTTGAGTGAGTCACAAATAGCAACATGACCTCAAATTGACGAGTGAGTCACAAATAGCAACATGACCTCAAAGTGACTTGGGTGAGTCACAAATAGCAACATGACCTCAAATTGACGAGTGAGTCACAAATAGCAACATGACCTCAAATTGATTTAATTGAGTCACAAATAGCAACATGACCTCAAATTGACTTGAGTGAGTCACAAATAGCAACATGACCTCAAATTGACTTGAGTGAGTCACAAATAGCAACATGGCCTCAAATTGACTTGAGTGAGTCACAAATAGCAACATGACCTCAAATTGACGAGTGAGTCACAAATAGCAACATGACCTCAAATTGACTTGAGTGAGTCACAAATAGCAACATGACCTCAAATTCACTTGAGTGAGTCGAAAATAGCAACATGACTTTAAATTGACTTGATTGAGTCGAAAATAGCAACATGGCCTCAAATTGACTTGAGTAAGTCACAAATAGCACCATGACCTCAAAAAGACTTGAGTGAGTCACAAATAGCAACATGACCTCAAATTGATTTGAGTGAGTCACAAATAGCAACATGACCTCAAATTGACTTGAGTGAGTCACAAATAGCAACATAAGCTCAAATTGCCTTAATTGAGTCACAAATAGCAACATGACCTCAAATTGATTTGAGTGAGTCACAAATAGCAACATGACCTCAAATTGACTTGAGTGAGTCACAGATAGCAACATGACCTCAAATTGATTTAAATGAGTCACAAATAGCAACATGACCTCAAATTGACTTGAGTGAGTCACAAATAGCAACATGACCTCAAATTGACTTGAGTGAGTCACAAATAGCAACATGGCTTTTAATTGACTTGAGTGAGTCACAAATAGCAACATGGTCTCAAATTGACTTGAGTGAGTCACAAATAGCAACATGACCTCAAATTGACGAGTGAGTCACAAATAGCAACATGACCTCAAAGTGACTTGGGTGAGTCACAAATAGCAACATGACCTCAAATTGACGAGTGAGTCACAAATAGCAACATGACCTCAAAGTGACTTGGGTGAGTCACAAATAGCAACATGACCTCAAATTTACTTGAGTGAGTCGAAAATAGCAACATGACCTCAAATTGACTTGAGTGAGTCGAAAATAGCAACATGAATTTAAATTGACTTGATTGAGTCGAAAAAAGCAACAGGACCTCAAATTGATTTGCGTGTGTCACAAATAGCAACATGACCTCAAATTGATTTAATTGAGTCACAAATAGCAACATGACCTCAAATTGATTTAATTGAGTCACAAATAGCAACATGACCTCAAATTGATTTAATTGAGTCACAAATAGCAACATGACCTCAAATTGACTTGAGTGAGTCACAAATAGCAACATGACCTCAAATTGACTTGAGTGAGTCACAAATAGCAACATGGCCTCAAATTGACTTGAGTGAGTCACAAATAGCAACATGACCTCAAATTGACGAGTGAGTCACAAATAGCAACATGACCTCAAATTGACTTGAGTGAGTCACAAATAGCAACATGACCTCAAATTTACTTGAGTGAGTCGAAAATAGCAACATGACTTTAAATTGACTTGATTGAGTCGAAAATAGCAACATGGCCTCAAATTGACTTGAGTGAGTCACAAATAGCACCATGACCTCAAAAAGACTTGAGTGAGTCACAAATAGCAACATGACCTCAAATTGATTTGAGTGAGTCACAAATAGCAACATGACCTCAAATTGACTTGAGTGAGTCACAAATAGCAACATAAGCTCAAATTGCCTTAAATGAGTCACAAATAGCAACATGACCTCAAATTGATTTGAGTGAGTCACAAATAGCAACATGACCTCAAATTGACTTGAGTGAGTCACAGATAGCAACATGACCTCAAATTGATTTAAATGAGTCACAAATAGCAACATGACCTCAAATTGACTTGAGTGAGTCACAAATAGCAACATGACCTCAAATTGACTTGAGTGAGTCACAAATAGCAACATGGCCTCAAATTGACTTGAGTGAGTCACAAATAGCAACATGACCTCAAATTGACGAGTGAGTCACAAATTGCAACATGACCTCAAATTGACTTGAGTGAGTCACAAATAGCAACATGACCTCAAATTGACTTGAGTGAGTCACAAATAGCAACATGGCTTTTAATTGACTTGAGTGAGTCACAAATAGCAACATGGTCTCAAATTGACTTGAGTGAGTCACAAATAGCAACATGACCTCAAATTGACGAGTGAGTCACAAATAGCAACATGACCTCAAAGTGACTTGGGTGAGTCACAAATAGCAACATGACCTCAAATTGACGTGTGAGTCACAAATAGCAACATGACCTCAAAGTGACTTGGGTGAGTCACAAATAGCAACATGACCTCAAATTTACTTGAGTGAGTCGAAAATAGCAACATGACCTCAAATTGACTTGAGTGAGTCGAAAATAGCAACATGAATTTAAATTGACTTGATTGAGTCGAAAAAAGCAACAGGACCTCAAATTGATTTGCGTGTGTCACAAATAGCAACATGACCTCAAATTGATTTAATTGAGTCACAAATAGCAACATGACCTCAAATTGATTTAATTGAGTCACAAATAGCAACATGACCTCAAATTGACTTGAGTGAGTCACAAATAGCAACATGACCTCAAATTGACTTGAGTGAGTCACAAATAGCAACATGGCCTCAAATTGACTTGAGTGAGTCACAAATAGCAACATGGCCTCAAATTGACTTGAGTGAGTCACAAATAGCAACATGACCTCAAATTGACGAGTGAGTCACAAATAGCAACATGACCTCAAATTGACTTGAGTGAGTCACAAATAGCAACATGACCTCAAATTTACTTGAGTGAGTCGAAAATAGCAACATGACTTTAAATTGACTTGATTGAGTCGAAAATAGCAACATGGCCTCAAATTGACTTGAGTGAGTCACAAATAGCACCATGACCTCAAAAAGACTTGAGTGAGTCACAAATAGCAACATGACCTCAAATTGATTTGAGTGAGTCACAAATAGCAACATGACCTCAAATTGACTTGAGTGAGTCACAAATAGCAACATAAGCTCAAATTGCCTTAAATGAGTCACAAATAGCAACATGACCTCAAATTGATTTGAGTGAGTCACAAATAGCAACATGACCTCAAATTGACTTGAGTGAGTCACAGATAGCAACATGACCTCAAATTGATTTAAATGAGTCACAAATAGCAACATGACCTCAAATTGACTTGAGTGAGTCACAAATAGCAACATGACCTCAAATTGACTTGAGTAAGTCACAAATAGCAACATGGCCTCAAATTGACTTGAGTGAGTCACAAATAGCAACATGACCTCAAATTGACGAGTGAGTCACAAATTGCAACATGACCTCAAATTGACTTGAGTGAGTCACAAATAGCAACATGACCTCAAATTGACTTGAGTGAGTCACAAATAGCAACATGGCTTTTAATTGACTTGAGTGAGTCACAAATAGCAACATGGTCTCAAATTGACTTGAGTGAGTCACAAATAGCAACATGACCTCAAATTGACGAGTGAGTCACAAATAGCAACATGACCTCAAAGTGACTTGGGTGAGTCACAAATAGCAACATGACCTCAAATTGACGAGTGAGTCACAAATAGCAACATGACCTCAAAGTGACTTGGGTGAGTCACAAATAGCAACATGACCTCAAATTTACTTGAGTGAGTCGAAAATAGCAACATGACCTCAAATTGACTTGAGTGAGTCGAAAATAGCAACATGAATTTAAATTGACTTGATTGAGTCGAAAAAAGCAACAGGACCTCAAATTGATTTGCGTGTGTCACAAATAGCAACATGACCTCAAATTGATTTAATTGAGTCACAAATAGCAACATGACCTCAAATTGATTTAATTGAGTCACAAATAGCAACATGACCTCAAATTGACTTGAGTGAGTCACAAATAGCAACATGACCTCAAATTGACTTGAGTGAGTCACAAATAGCAACATGGCCTCAAATTGACTTGAGTGAGTCACAAATAGCAACATGACCTCAAATTGACTTGAGTGAGTCGAAAATAGCAACATGAATTTAAATTGACTTGATTGAGTCGAAAAAAGCAACAGGACCTCAAATTGATTTGCGTGTGTCACAAATAGCAACATGACCTCAAATTGATTTAATTGAGTCACAAATAGCAACATGACCTCAAATTGATTTAATTGAGTCACAAATAGCAACATGACCTCAAATTGACTTGAGTGAGTCACAAATAGCAACATGACCTCAAATTGACTTGAGTGAGTCACAAATAGCAACATGGCCTCAAATTGACTTGAGTGAGTCACAAATAGCAACATGACCTCAAATTGACGAGTGAGTCACAAATAGCAACATGACCTCAAATTGACTTGAGTGAGTCACAAATAGCAACATGACCTCAAATTTACTTGAGTGAGTCGAAAATAGCAACATGACTTTAAATTGACTTGATTGAGTCGAAAATAGCAACATGGCCTCAAATTGACTTGAGTGAGTCACAAATAGCACCATGACCTCAAAAAGACTTGAGTGAGTCACAAATAGCAACATGACCTCAAATTGATTTGAGTGAGTCACAAATAGCAACATGACCTCAAATTGACTTGAGTGAGTCACAAATAGCAACATAAGCTCAAATTGCCTTAAATGAGTCACAAATAGCAACATGACCTCAAATTGATTTGAGTGAGTCACAAATAGCAACATGACCTCAAATTGACTTGAGTGAGTCACAGATAGCAACATGACCTCAAATTGATTTAAATGAGTCACAAATAGCAACATGACCTCAAATTGACTTGAGTGAGTCACAAATAGCAACATGACCTCAAATTGACTTGAGTGAGTCACAAATAGCAACATGGCCTCAAATTGACTTGAGTGAGTCACAAATAGCAACATGACCTCAAATTGACGAGTGAGTCACAAATTGCAACATGACCTCAAATTGACTTGAGTGAGTCACAAATAGCAACATGACCTCAAATTGACTTGAGTGAGTCACAAATAGCAACATGACCTCAAAAAGACTTGAGTGAGTCACAAATAGCAACATGACCTCAAATTGATTTGAGTGAGTCACAAATAGCAACATGACCTCAAATTGACTTGAGTGAGTCACAAATAGCAACATAAGCTCAAATTGCCTTAAATGAGTCACAAATAGCAACATGACCTCAAATTGATTTGAGTGAGTCACAAATAGCAACATGACCTCAAATTGACTTGAGTGAGTCACAGATAGCAACATGACCTCAAATTGATTTAAATGAGTCACAAATAGCAACATGACCTCAAATTGACTTGAGTGAGTCACAAATAGCAACATGACCTCAAATTGACTTGAGTAAGTCACAAATAGCAACATGGCCTCAAATTGACTTGAGTGAGTCACAAATAGCAACATGACCTCAAATTGACGAGTGAGTCACAAATTGCAACATGACCTCAAATTGACTTGAGTGAGTCACAAATAGCAACATGACCTCAAATTGACTTGAGTGAGTCACAAATAGCAACATGGCTTTTAATTGACTTGAGTGAGTCACAAATAGCAACATGGTCTCAAATTGACTTGAGTGAGTCACAAATAGCAACATGACCTCAAATTGACGAGTGAGTCACAAATAGCAACATGACCTCAAAGTGACTTGGGTGAGTCACAAATAGCAACATGACCTCAAATTGACGAGTGAGTCACAAATAGCAACATGACCTCAAAGTGACTTGGGTGAGTCACAAATAGCAACATGACCTCAAATTTACTTGAGTGAGTCGAAAATAGCAACATGACCTCAAATTGACTTGAGTGAGTCGAAAATAGCAACATGAATTTAAATTGACTTGATTGAGTCGAAAAAAGCAACAGGACCTCAAATTGATTTGCGTGTGTCACAAATAGCAACATGACCTCAAATTGATTTAATTGAGTCACAAATAGCAACATGACCTCAAATTGATTTAATTGAGTCACAAATAGCAACATGACCTCAAATTGACTTGAGTGAGTCACAAATAGCAACATGACCTCAAATTGACTTGAGTGAGTCACAAATAGCAACATGGCCTCAAATTGACTTGAGTGAGTCACAAATAGCAACATGACCTCAAATTGACTTGAGTGAGTCGAAAATAGCAACATGAATTTAAATTGACTTGATTGAGTCGAAAAAAGCAACAGGACCTCAAATTGATTTGCGTGTGTCACAAATAGCAACATGACCTCAAATTGATTTAATTGAGTCACAAATAGCAACATGACCTCAAATTGATTTAATTGAGTCACAAATAGCAACATGACCTCAAATTGACTTGAGTGAGTCACAAATAGCAACATGACCTCAAATTGACTTGAGTGAGTCACAAATAGCAACATGGCCTCAAATTGACTTGAGTGAGTCACAAATAGCAACATGACCTCAAATTGACGAGTGAGTCACAAATAGCAACATGACCTCAAATTGACTTGAGTGAGTCACAAATAGCAACATGACCTCAAATTTACTTGAGTGAGTCGAAAATAGCAACATGACTTTAAATTGACTTGATTGAGTCGAAAATAGCAACATGGCCTCAAATTGACTTGAGTGAGTCACAAATAGCACCATGACCTCAAAAAGACTTGAGTGAGTCACAAATAGCAACATGACCTCAAATTGATTTGAGTGAGTCACAAATAGCAACATGACCTCAAATTGACTTGAGTGAGTCACAAATAGCAACATAAGCTCAAATTGCCTTAAATGAGTCACAAATAGCAACATGACCTCAAATTGATTTGAGTGAGTCACAAATAGCAACATGACCTCAAATTGACTTGAGTGAGTCACAGATAGCAACATGACCTCAAATTGATTTAAATGAGTCACAAATAGCAACATGACCTCAAATTGACTTGAGTGAGTCACAAATAGCAACATGACCTCAAATTGACTTGAGTGAGTCACAAATAGCAACATGGCCTCAAATTGACTTGAGTGAGTCACAAATAGCAACATGACCTCAAATTGACGAGTGAGTCACAAATTGCAACATGACCTCAAATTGACTTGAGTGAGTCACAAATAGCAACATGACCTCAAATTGACTTGAGTGAGTCACAAATAGCAACATGGCTTTTAATTGACTTGAGTGAGTCACAAATAGCAACATGGTCTCAAATTGACTTGAGTGAGTCACAAATAGCAACATGACCTCAAATTGACGAGTGAGTCACAAATAGCAACATGACCTCAAAGTGACTTGGGTGAGTCACAAATAGCAACATGACCTCAAATTTACTTGAGTGAGTCGAAAATAGCAACATGACCTCAAATTGACTTGAGTGTGTCGAAAATAGCAACATGAATTTAAATTGACTTGATTGAGTCGAAAAAAGCAACAGGACCTCAAATTGATTTGCGTGTGTCACAAATAGCAACATGACCTCAAATTGATTTAATTGAGTCACAAATAGCAACATGACCTCAAATTGATTTAATTGAGTCACAAATAGCAACATGACCTCAAATTGACTTGAGTGAGTCACAAATAGCAACATGACCTCAAATTGACTTGAGTGAGTCACAAATAGCAACATGGCCTCAAATTGACTTGAGTGAGTCACAAATAGCAACATGACCTCAAATTGACGAGTGAGTCACAAATAGCAACATGACCTCAAATTGACTTGAGTGAGTCACAAATAGCAACATGACCTCAAATTTACTTGAGTGAGTCGAAAATAGCAACATGACTTTAAATTGACTTGATTGAGTCGAAAATAGCAACATGGCCTCAAATTGACTTGAGTGAGTCACAAATAGCACCATGACCTCAAAAAGACTTGAGTGAGTCACAAATAGCAACATGACCTCAAATTGACCTGAGTGAGTCACAAATAGCAACATGACTCCAAATTGACTTGAGTGAGTCACAAATAGCAATATGACCTCAAATTGACTTGAGTGAGTCACAAATAGCAACATGGCCTCAAATTGACTTGAGTGAGTAACAAATAGCAACATGGCCTCAAATTGACTTGAGTGAGTCACAAATAGCAACATGACCTCAAATTGATTTAATTGAGTCACAAATAGCAACATGACCTCAAATTGACTTGAGTGAGTCACAAATAGCAACATGGCCTCAAATTGACTTGAGTGAGTCACAAATAGCAACATGACCTCAAATTGACTTGAGTGAGTCACAAATAGCAACATGACCTCAAATTTACTTCAGTGAGTCGAAAATAGCAACATGACCTCAAATTGACTTGAGTGAGTCGAAAATAGCAACATGACTTTTAATTGACTTGATTGAGTCGAAAATAGCAACAGGACCTCAAATTGACTTGAGTGAGTCACAAATAGCAACATGACCTCAAATTGACTTAAGTGAGTCACAAATAGCAACATAAGCTCAAAGTGACTTGAGTGAGTCACAAAAAGCAACATGGCCTCAAATTGATTTGCGTGAGTCACAAATAGCAACATGACCTCAAATTCACTTGAGTAAGTCACAAATAGCAACATGACCTCAAATTCACTTGAGTAAGTCACAAATAGCAACATGAACTCAAATTGACTTGAGTGAGTCACAAACAGCAATATGACCTCAAATTGACTTGAGTGAGTCGAAAATAGCAACATGACCTCAAATTGACTTGAGTGAGTCACAAATAGCAACAGGACCTCAAATTGACTTGAGTGAGTCACAAATAGCAACATGGCCTCAAATTGACTTGAGTGAGTCACAAATTGCAACATGGCCTCAAATTCACTTGAGTGAGTCACAAATAGCAACATGACCTCAAATTGACTTGAGTGAGTCACAAATAGGAACATGAACTCAAATTGACTTGAGTGAGTCGAAAATAGCAACATGACCTCAAATTGACTTGAGTGAGTCGAAAATAGCAACATGACCTCAAATTGACTTGAGTGAGTCACAAATAGGAACATGAACTCAAATTGACTTGAGTGAGTCGAAAATAGCAACATGACCTCAAATTGACTTGAGTGAGTCACAAATAGCAACATGACCTCAAATTGACGAGTGAGTCACAAATAGCAACATGACCTCAAATTGACTTGAGTGAGTCACAAATAGCAACATGACCTCAAATTTACTTGAGTGAGTCGAAAATAGCAACATGACTTTAAATTGACTTGATTGAGTCACAAATAGCAACATAAGCTCAAATTGCCTTAAATGAGTCACAAATAGCAACATGACCTCAAATTGATTTGAGTGAGTCACAAATAGCAACATGACCTCAAATTGACTTGAGTGAGTCACAGATAGCAACATGACCTCAAATTGATTTAAATGAGTCACAAATAGCAACATGACCTCAAATTGACTTGAGTGAGTCACAAATAGCAACATGACCTCAAATTGACTTGAGTGAGTCACAAATAGCAACATGGCCTCAAATTGACTTGAGTGAGTCACAAATAGCAACATGACCTCAAATTGACGAGTGAGTCACAAATTGCAACATGACCTCAAATTGACTTGAGTGAGTCACAAATAGCAACATGACCTCAAATTGACTTGAGTGAGTCACAAATAGCAACATGGCTTTTAATTGACTTGAGTGAGTCACAAATAGCAACATGGTCTCAAATTGACTTGAGTGAGTCACAAATAGCAACATGACCTCAAATTGACGAGTGAGTCACAAATAGCAACATGACCTCAAAGTGACTTGGGTGAGTCACAAATAGCAACATGACCTCAAATTTACTTGAGTGAGTCGAAAATAGCAACATGACCTCAAATTGACTTGAGTGAGTCGAAAATAGCAACATGAATTTAAATTGACTTGATTGAGTCGAAAAAAGCAACAGGACCTCAAATTGATTTGCGTGTGTCACAAATAGCAACATGACCTCAAATTCACTTGAGTAAGTCACAAATAGCAACATGAACTCAACTTGACTTGAGTGAGTCACAAATAGCACCATGACCTCAAATTGACTTGAGTGAGTCGAAAATAGCAACATGACCTCAAATTGACTTGAGTGAGTCACAAATAGCAACAGGACCTCAAAAAGACTTGAGTGAGTCACAAATAGCAACATGACCTCAAATTGATTTGAGTGAGTCACAAATAGCAACGTGACCTCAAATTGACTTGAGTGAGTCACAAATAGCAACATGACCTCAAATTGACTTGAGTGAGTCACAAATAGCAACATGGCCTCAAATTGACTTGAGTGAGTCACAAATAGCAACATGACCTCAAATTGATTTAAATGAGTCACAAATAGCAACATGACCTCAAATTGACTTGAGTGAGTCACAAATAGCAACATGGCCTCAAATTGACTTGAGTGAGTCACAAATAGCAACATGACCTCAAATTGACTTGAGTGAGTCACAAATAGCAACATGACCTCAAATTTACTTGAGTGAGTCACAAATAGCAACATGACCTCAAATTTACTTCAGTGAGTCGAAAATAGCAACATGACCTCAAATTGACTTGAGTGAGTCGAAAATAGCAACATGACTTTTAATTGACTTGATTGAGTCGAAAATAGCAACAGGACCTCAAATTGACTTGAGTGAGTCACAAATAGCAACATGACCTCAAATTGACTTAAGTGAGTCACAAATAGCAACATAAGCTCAAAGTGACTTGAGTGAGTCACAAATAGCAACATGGCCTCAAATTGATTTGCGTGAGTCACAAATAGCAACATGACCTCAAATTCACTTGAGTAAGTCACAAATAGCAACATGACCTCAAATTCACTTGAGTAAGTCACAAATAGCAACATGAACTCAAATTGACTTGAGTGAGTCACAAACAGCAATATGACCTCAAATTGACTTGAGTGAGTCGAAAATAGCAACATGACCTCAAATTGACTTGAGTGAGTCACAAATAGCAACAGGACCTCAAATTGACTTGAGTGAGTCACAAATAGCAACATGGCCTCAAATTGACTTGAGTGAGTCACAAATTGCAACATGGCCTCAAATTCACTTGAGTGAGTCACAAATAGCAACATGACCTCAAATTGACTTGAGTGAGTCACAAATAGGAACATGAACTCAAATTGACTTGAGTGAGTCGAAAATAGCAACATGACCTCAAATTGACTTGAGTGAGTCGAAAATAGCAACATGACCTCAAATTGACTTGAGTGAGTCACAAATAGGAACATGAACTCAAATTGACTTGAGTGAGTCGAAAATAGCAACATGACCTCAAATTGACTTGAGTGAGTCAGAAATAGCAACATGAACTCAAATTGACTTGAGTGAGTCACAAATAGCAACATGAACTCAAATTGACTTGAGTGAGTCACAAATAGCAACATGAACTTAAATAGACTTAAGTCAGTCACAAATAGCAACATGACCTCAAATTGACTTGAGTGAGTCACAAATAGCAACATGGCCTCAAATTGACTTGAGTGAGTCACAAATAGCAACATGACCTCAAATTGATTTAAATGAGTCAAAAATAGCAACATGACCTCAAATTGACTTGAGTGAGTCACAAATAGCAACATGACCTCAAATTGACTTGAGTGAGTCACAAATAGCAACATGGCCTCAAATTGACTTGAGTGAGTCACAAATAGCAACATGACCTCAAATTGACGAGTGAGTCACAAATAGCAACATGACCTCAAATTGACTTGAGTGAGTCACAAATAGCAACATGACCTCAAATTTACTTGAGTGAGTCACAAATAGCAACATGACCTCAAATTTACTTGAGTGAGTCGAAAATAGCAACATGACCTCAAATTGACTTGAGTGAGTCGAAAATAGCAACATGACTTTAAATTGACTTGATTGAGTCGAAAATAGCAACAGGACCTCAAATTGATTTGCGTGAGTCACAAATAGCAACATGACCTCAAATTCACTTGAGTAAGTCACAAATAGCAACATGAACTCAAATTGACTTGAGTGAGTCACAAATAGCACCATGACCTCAAATTGACTTGAGTGAGTCGAAAATAGCAACATGACCTCAAATTGACTTGAGTGAGTCACAAATAGCAACAGGACCTCAAAAAGACTTGAGTGAGTCACAAATAGAAACATGACCTCAAATTGATTTGAGTGAGTCACAAATAGCAACGTGACCTCAAATTGACTTAAGTGAGTCACAAATAGCAACATGACCTCAAATTGACTTGAGTGAGTCACAAATAGCAACATGGCCTCAAATTGACTTGAGTGAGTCACAAATAGCAACATGACCTCAAATTGATTTAAATGAGTCACAAATAGCAACATGACCTCAAATTGACTTGAGTGAGTCACAAATAGCAACATGGCCTCAAATTGACTTGAGTGAGTCACAAATAGCAACATGACCTCAAATTGACTTGAGTGAGTCACAAATAGCAACATGACCTCAAATTTACTTGAGTGAGTCACAAATAGCAACATGACCTCAAATTGACCTCAGTAAGTCGAAAATAGCAACATGACCTCAAATTGACTTGAGTGAGTCGAAAATAGCAACATGACTTTTAATTGACTTGATTGAGTCGAAAATAGCAACAGGACCTCAAATTGACTTGAGTGAGTCACAAATAGCAACATGACCTCAAATTGACTTAAGTGAGTCACAAATAGCAACATAAGCTCAAAGTGACTTCAGTGAGTCACAAATAGCAACATGGCCTCAAATTGATTTGCGTGAGTCACAAATAGCAACATGACCTCAAATTCACTTGAGTAAGTCACAAATAGCAACATGACCTCAAATTCACTTGAGTAAGTCACAAATAGCAACATGAACTCAAATTGACTTGAGTGAGTCACAAATAGCAATATGACCTCAAATTGACTTGAGTGAGTCGAAAATAGCAACATGACCTCAAATTGACTTGAGTGAGTCACAAATAGCAACATGACCTCAAATTGACTTGAGTGAGTCACAAATAGCAACAGGACCTCAAATTGACTTGAGTGAGTCACAAATAGCAACATGGCCTCAAATTGACTTGAGTGAGTCACAAATTGCAACATGGCCTCAAATTGATTTGAGTGAGTCACAAATAGCAACATGACCTCAAATTGACTTGAGTGAGTCACAAATAGCAACATGCCCTCAAATTGACTTGAGTGAGTCACAAATAGCAACATGACCTCAAATTTACTTCAGTGAGTCGAAAATAGCAACATGACCTCAAATTGACTTGAGTGAGTCGAAAATAGCAACATGACTTTTAATTGACTTGATTGAGTCGAAAATAGCAACAGGACCTCAAATTGACTTGAGTGAGTCACAAATAGCAACATGACCTCAAATTGACTTAAGTGAGTCACAAATAGCAACATAAGCTCAAAGTGACTTGAGTGAGTCACAAATAGCAACATGGCCTCAAATTGATTTGCGTGAGTCACAAATAGCAACATGACCTCAAATTCACTTGAGTAAGTCACAAATAGCAACATGACCTCAAATTCACTTGAGTAAGTCACAAATAGCAACATGAACTCAAATTGACTTGAGTGAGTCACAAACAGCAATATGACCTCAAATTGACTTGAGTGAGTCGAAAATAGCAACATGACCTCAAATTGACTTGAGTGAGTCACAAATAGCAACAGGACCTCAAATTGACTTGAGTGAGTCACAAATAGCAACATGGCCTCAAATTGACTTGAGTGAGTCACAAATTGCAACATGGCCTCAAATTCACTTGAGTGAGTCACAAATAGCAACATGACCTCAAATTGACTTGAGTGAGTCACAAATAGGAACATGAACTCAAATTGACTTGAGTGAGTCGAAAATAGCAACATGACCTCAAATTGACTTGAGTGAGTCGAAAATAGCAACATGACCTCAAAAAGACTTGAGTGAGTCACAAATAGCAACATGAACTCAAATTGACTTGAGTGAGTCGAAAATAGCAACATGACTTTAAATTGACTTGATTGAGTCGAAAATAGCAACAGGACCTCAAATTGATTTGCGTGAGTCACAAATAGCAACATGACCTCAAATTCACTTGAGTAAGTCACAAATAGCAACATGAACTCAAATTGACTTGAGTGAGTCACAAATAGCACCATGACCTCAAATTGACTTGAGTGAGTCGAAAATAGCAACATGACCTCAAATTGACTTGAGTGAGTCACAAATAGCAACAGGACCTCAAAAAGACTTGAGTGAGTCACAAATAGAAACATGACCTCAAATTGATTTGAGTGAGTCACAAATAGCAACGTGACCTCAAATTGACTTAAGTGAGTCACAAATAGCAACATGACCTCAAATTGACTTGAGTGAGTCACAAATAGCAACATGGCCTCAAATTGACTTGAGTGAGTCACAAATAGCAACATGACCTCAAATTGATTTAAATGAGTCACAAATAGCAACATGACCTCAAATTGACTTGAGTGAGTCACAAATAGCAACATGGCCTCAAATTGACTTGAGTGAGTCACAAATAGCAACATGACCTCAAATTGACTTGAGTGAGTCACAAATAGCAACATGACCTCAAATTTACTTGAGTGAGTCACAAATAGCAACATGACCTCAAATTGACCTCAGTAAGTCGAAAATAGCAACATGACCTCAAATTGACTTGAGTGAGTCGAAAATAGCAACATGACTTTTAATTGACTTGATTGAGTCGAAAATAGCAACAGGACCTCAAATTGACTTGAGTGAGTCACAAATAGCAACATGACCTCAAATTGACTTAAGTGAGTCACAAATAGCAACATAAGCTCAAAGTGACTTCAGTGAGTCACAAATAGCAACATGGCCTCAAATTGATTTGCGTGAGTCACAAATAGCAACATGACCTCAAATTCACTTGAGTAAGTCACAAATAGCAACATGACCTCAAATTCACTTGAGTAAGTCACAAATAGCAACATGAACTCAAATTGACTTGAGTGAGTCACAAATAGCAATATGACCTCAAATTGACTTGAGTGAGTCGAAAATAGCAACATGACCTCAAATTGACTTGAGTGAGTCACAAATAGCAACATGACCTCAAATTGACTTGAGTGAGTCACAAATAGCAACAGGACCTCAAATTGACTTGAGTGAGTCACAAATAGCAACATGGCCTCAAATTGACTTGAGTGAGTCACAAATTGCAACATGGCCTCAAATTGATTTGAGTGAGTCACAAATAGCAACATGACCTCAAATTGACTTGAGTGAGTCACAAATAGCAACATGCCCTCAAATTGACTTGAGTGAGTCACAAATAGCAACATGACCTCAAATTTACTTCAGTGAGTCGAAAATAGCAACATGACCTCAAATTGACTTGAGTGAGTCGAAAATAGCAACATGACTTTTAATTGACTTGATTGAGTCGAAAATAGCAACAGGACCTCAAATTGACTTGAGTGAGTCACAAATAGCAACATGACCTCAAATTGACTTAAGTGAGTCACAA
Organism: Allacma fusca; assembly: GCA_947179485.1. NCBI lineage: Eukaryota > Metazoa > Arthropoda > Collembola > Symphypleona > Sminthuridae > Allacma > Allacma fusca. Next base: position 158,115 of record CAMXBY010000050.1, on the reverse strand, counting down.
ATAGCAACATAAGCTCAAAGTGACTTGAGTGAGTCACAAATAGCAACATGGCCTCAAATTGATTTGCGTGAGTCACAAATAGCAACATGACCTCAAATTCACTTGAGTAAGTCACAAATAGCAACATGACCTCAAATTCACTTGAGTAAGTCACAAATAGCAACATGAACTCAAATTGACTTGAGTGAGTCACAAACAGCAATATGACCTCAAATTGACTTGAGTGAGTCGAAAATAGCAACATGACCTCAAATTGACTTGAGTGAGTCACAAATAGCAACAGGACCTCAAATTGACTTGAGTGAGTCACAAATAGCAACATGGCCTCAAATTGACTTGAGTGAGTCACAAATTGCAACATGGCCTCAAATTCACTTGAGTGAGTCACAAATAGCAACATGACCTCAAATTGACTTGAGTGAGTCACAAATAGGAACATGAACTCAAATTGACTTGAGTGAGTCGAAAATAGCAACATGACCTCAAATTGACTTGAGTGAGTCGAAAATAGCAACATGACCTCAAATTGACTTGAGTGAGTCAGAAATAGCAACATGAACTCAAATTGACTTGAGTGAGTCACAAATAGCAACATGAACTCAAATTGACTTGAGTGAGTCACAAATAGCAACATGAACTTAAATAGACTTAAGTCAGTCACAAATAGCAACATGACCTCAAATTGACTTGAGTGAGTCACAAATAGCAACATGGCCTCAAATTGACTTGAGTGAGTCACAAATAGCAACATGACCTCAAATTGATTTAAATGAGTCAAAAATAGCAACATGACCTCAAATTGACTTGAGTGAGTCACAAATAGCAACCTGACCTCAAATTGACTTGAGTGAGTCACAAATAGCAACATGGCCTCAAATTGACTTGAGTGAGTCACAAATAGCAACATGACCTCAAATTGACGAGTGAGTCACAAATAGCAACATGACCTCAAATTGACTTGAGTGAGTCACAAATAGCAACATGACCTCAAATTTACTTGAGTGAGTCACAAATAGCAACATGACCTCAAATTTACTTGAGTGAGTCACAAATAGCAACATGACCTCAAATTTACTTGAGTGAGTCGAAAATAGCAACATGACCTCAAATTGACTTGAGTGAGTCGAAAATAGCAACATGACTTTAAATTGACTTGATTGAGTCGAAAATAGCAACAGGACCTCAAATTGATTTGCGTGAGTCACAAATAGCAACATGACCTCAAATTCACTTGAGTAAGTCACAAATAGCAACATGAACTCAAATTGACTTGAGTGAGTCACAAATAGCACCATGACCTCAAATTGACTTGAGTGAGTCGAAAATAGCAACATGACCTCAAATAGACTTGAGTGAGTCACAAATAGCAACAGGACCTCAAAAAGACTTGAGTGAGTCACAAATAGAAACATGACCTCAAATTGATTTGAGTGAGTCACAAATAGCAACGTGACCTCAAATTGACTTAAGTGAGTCACAAATAGCAACATGACCTCAAATTGACTTGAGTGAGTCACAAATAGCAACATGGCCTCAAATTGACTTGAGTGAGTCACAAATAGCAACATGACCTCAAATTGATTTAAATGAGTCACAAATAGCAACATGACCTCAAATTGACTTGAGTGAGTCACAAATAGCAACATGGCCTCAAATTGACTTGAGTGAGTCACAAATAGCAACATGACCTCAAATTGACTTGAGTGAGTCACAAATAGCAACATGACCTCAAATTTACTTGAGTGAGTCACAAATAGCAACATGACCTCAAATTGACTTCAGTAAGTCGAAAATAGCAACATGACCTCAAATTGACTTGAGTGAGTCGAAAATAGCAACATGACTTTTAATTGACTTGATTGAGTCGAAAATAGCAACAGGACCTCAAATTGACTTGAGTGAGTCACAAATAGCAACATGACCTCAAATTGACTTAAGTGAGTCACAAATAGCAACATAAGCTCAAAGTGACTTGAGTGAGTCACAAATAGCAACATGGCCTCAAATTGATTTGCGTGAGTCACAAATAGCAACATGACCTCAAATTCACTTGAGTAAGTCACAAATAGCAACATGACCTCAAATTCACTTGAGTAAGTCACAAATAGCAACATGAACTCAAATTGACTTGAGTGAGTCACAAATAGCAATATGACCTCAAATTGACTTGAGTGAGTCGAAAATAGCAACATGACCTCAAATTGACTTGAGTGAGTCACAAATAGCAACATGACCTCAAATTGACTTGAGTGAGTCACAAATAGCAACAGGACCTCAAATTGACTTGAGTGAGTCACAAATAGCAACATGGCCTCAAATTGACTTGAGTGAGTCACAAATTGCAACATGGCCTCAAATTGATTTGAGTGAGTCACAAATAGCAACATGACCTCAAATTGACTTGAGTGAGTCACAAATAGGAACATGAACTCAAATTGACTTGAGTGAGTCGAAAATAGCAACATGACCTCAAATTGACTTGAGTGAGTCGAAAATAGCAACATGACCTCAAATTGACTTGAGTGAGTCACAAATAGGAACATGAACTCAAATTGACTTGAGTGAGTCGAAAATAGCAACATGACCTCAAATTGACATGAGTGAGTCAGAAATAGCAACATGAACTCAAATTGACTTGAGTGAGTCACAAATAGCAACATGAACTCAAATTGACTTGAGTGAGTCACAATTAGCAACATGAACTTAAATAGACTTAAGTCAGTCACAAATAGCAACATGACCTCAAATTGACTTGAGTGAGTCACAAATAGCAACATGGCCTCAAATTGACTTGAGTGAGTCACAAATAGCAACATGACCTCAAATTGATTTAAATGAGTCACAAATAGCAACATGACCTCAAATTGACTTGAGTGAGTCACAAATAGCAACATGACCTCAAATTGACTTGAGTGAGTCACAAATAGCAACATGGCCTCAAATTGACTTGAGTGAGTCACAAATAGCAACATGACCTCAAATTGACGAGTGAGTCACAAATAGCAACATGACCTCAAATTGACTTGAGTGAGTCACAAATAGCAACATGACCTCAAATTGACTTGAGTGAGTCACAAATTGCAACATGGCCTCAAATTGATTTGAGTGAGTCACAAATAGCAACATGACCTCAAATTGACTTGAGTGAGTCACAAATAGGAACATGAACTCAAATTGACTTGAGTGAGTCGAAAATAGCAACATGACCTCAAATTGACTTGAGTGAGTCGAAAATAGCAACATGACCTCAAATTGACTTGAGTGAGTCACAAATAGGAACATGAACTCAAATTGACTTGAGTGAGTCGAAAATAGCAACATGACCTCAAATTGACTTGAGTGAGTCAGAAATAGCAACATGAACTCAAATTGACTTGAGTGAGTCACAAATAGCAACATGAACTCAAATTGACTTGAGTGAGTCACAATTAGCAACATGAACTTAAATAGACTTAAGTCAGTCACAAATAGCAACATGACCTCAAATTGACTTGAGTGAGTCACAAATAGCAACATGGCCTCAAATTGACTTGAGTGAGTCACAAATAGCAACATGACCTCAAATTGATTTAAATGAGTCACAAATAGCAACATGACCTCAAATTGACTTGAGTGAGTCACAAATAGCAACATGACCTCAAATTGACTTGAGTGAGTCACAAATAGCAACATGGCCTCAAATTGACTTGAGTGAGTCACAAATAGCAACATGACCTCAAATTGACGAGTGAGTCACAAATAGCAACATGACCTCAAATTGACTTGAGTGAGTCACAAATAGCAACATGACCTCAAATTTACTTGAGTGAGTCACAAATAGCAACATGACCTCAAATTTACTTGAGTGAGTCGAAAATAGCAACATGACCTCAAATTGACTTGAGTGAGTCGAAAATAGCAACATGACTTTAAATTGACTTGATTGAGTCGAAAATAGCAACAGGACCTCAAATTGACTTAAGTGAGTCACAAATAGCAACATGACCTCAAATTGACTTAAGTGAGTCACAAATAGCAACATAAGCTCAAAGTGACTTGAGTGAGTCACAAATAGCAACATGGCCTCAAATTGATTTGCGTGAGTCACAAATAGCAACATGACCTCAAATTCACTTGAGTAAGTCATAAATAGCAACATGAACTCAAATTGACTTGAGTGAGTCACAAATAGCAATATGACCTCAAATTGACTTGAGTGAGTCGAAAATAGCAACATGAACTCAAATTGACTTGAGTGAGTCGAAAATAGCAACATGACCTCAAATTGACTTGAGTGAGTCAGAAATAGCAACATGAACTCAAATTGAATTGAAAGAGTCACAAATAGCAATATGACCTCAAATTGACTTGAGTGAGTCACAAATAGCAACATTACCTCAAATGGACTTGAGTGAGTCACAAATAGCAACATGGCCTCAAATTGACTTGAGTGAGTCACAAATAGCAACATGACCTCAAATTGACTTGAGTGAGTCACAAATAGCAACATGACCTCAAATTTACTTGAGTGAGTCACAAATAGCAACATGGCCTCAAATTGACTTGAGTGAGTCACAAATAGCAACATGACCTCAAATTGACTTGAGTGAGTCACAAATAGCAACATGACCTCAAATTTACTTGAGTGAGTCACAAATAGCAACATGACCTCAAATTTACTTCAGTGAGTCGAAAATAGCAACATGACCTCAAATTGACTTGAGTGAGTCGAAAATAGCAACATGACTTTTAATTGACTTGATTGAGTCGAAAATAGCAACAGGACCTCAAATTGACTTGAGTGAGTCACAAATAGCAACATGACCTCAAATTGACTTAAGTGAGTCACAAATAGCAACATAAGCTCAAAGTGACTTGAGTGAGTCACAAATAGCAACATGGCCTCAAATTGATTTGCGTGAGTCACAAATAGCAACATGACCTCAAATTCACTTGAGTAAGTCACAAATAGCAACATGACCTCAAATTCACTTGAGTAAGTCACAAATAGCAACATGAACTCAAATTGACTTGAGTGAGTCACAAATAGCAATATGACCTCAAATTGACTTGAGTGAGTCGAAAATAGCAACATGACCTCAAATTGACTTGAGTGAGTCACAAATAGCAACATGACCTCAAATTGACTTGAGTGAGTCACAAATAGCAACAGGACCTCAAATTGACTTGAGTGAGTCACAAAGAGCAACATGGCCTCAAATTGACTTGAGTGAGTCACAAATTGCAATATGGCCTCAAATTGATTTGAGTGAGTCACAAATAGCAACATGACCTCAAATTGACTTGAGTGAGTCACAAATAGCAACATGACCTCAAATTGACGAGTGAGTCACAAATAGCAACATGACCTCAAATTGACTTGAGTGAGTCACAAATAGCAACATGACCTCAAATTTACTTGAGTGAGTCACAAATAGCAACATGACCTCAAATTTACTTGAGTGAGTCGAAAATAGCAACATGACCTCAAATTGACTTGAGTGAGTCGAAAATAGCAACATGAACTCAAATTGACTTGAGTGAGTCGAAAATAGCAACATGACCTCAAATTGACTTGAGTGAGCCGGAAATAGCAACATGAACTCAAATTGACTTGAGTGAGTCGAAAATAGCAACATGACCTCAAATTGACTTGAGTGAGTCGAAAATAGCAACATGAACTCAAATTGACTTGAGTGAGTCGAAAATAGCAACATGAACTCAAATTGACTTGAGTGAGTCACAATTAGCAACATGAACTTAAATAGACTTAAGTCAGTCACAAATAGCAACATGACCTCAAATTGACTTGAGTGAGTCACAAATAGCAACATGGCCTCAAATTGACTTGAGTGAGTCACAAATAGCAACATGACCTCAAATTGATTTAAATGAGTCACAAATAGCAACATGACCTCAAATTGACTTGAGTGAGTCACAAATAGCAACATGACCTCAAATTGACTTGAGTGAGTCACAAATAGCAACATGGCCTCAAATTGACTTGAGTGAGTCACAAATAGCAACATGACCTCAAATTGACGAGTGAGTCACAAATAGCAACATGACCTCAAATTGACTTGAGTGAGTCACAAATAGCAACATGACCTCAAATTTACTTGAGTGAGTCACAAATAGCAACATGACCTCAAATTTACTTGAGTGAGTCGAAAATAGCAACATGACCTCAAATTGACTTGAGTGAGTCGAAAATAGCAACATGACTTTAAATTGACTTGATTGAGTCGAAAATAGCAACAGGACCTCAAATTGACTTAAGTGAGTCACAAATAGCAACATGACCTCAAATTGACTTAAGTGAGTCACAAATAGCAACATAAGCTCAAAGTGACTTGAGTGAGTCACAAATAGCAACATGGCCTCAAATTGATTTGCGTGAGTCACAAATAGCAACATGACCTCAAATTCACTTGAGTAAGTCATAAATAGCAACATGAACTCAAATTGACTTGAGTGAGTCACAAATAGCAATATGACCTCAAATTGACTTGAGTGAGTCGAAAATAGCAACATGAACTCAAATTGACTTGAGTGAGTCGAAAATAGCAACATGACCTCAAATTGACTTGAGTGAGTCAGAAATAGCAACATGAACTCAAATTGAATTGAAAGAGTCACAAATAGCAATATGACCTCAAATTGACTTGAGTGAGTCACAAATAGCAACATTACCTCAAATGGACTTGAGTGAGTCACAAATAGCAACATGGCCTCAAATTGACTTGAGTGAGTCACAAATAGCAACATGACCTCAAATTGACTTGAGTGAGTCACAAATAGCAACATGACCTCAAATTTACTTGAGTGAGTCACAAATAGCAACATGGCCTCAAATTGACTTGAGTGAGTCACAAATAGCAACATGACCTCAAATTGACTTGAGTGAGTCACAAATAGCAACATGACCTCAAATTTACTTGAGTGAGTCACAAATAGCAACATGACCTCAAATTTACTTCAGTGAGTCGAAAATAGCAACATGACCTCAAATTGACTTGAGTGAGTCGAAAATAGCAACATGACTTTTAATTGACTTGATTGAGTCGAAAATAGCAACAGGACCTCAAATTGACTTGAGTGAGTCACAAATAGCAACATGACCTCAAATTGACTTAAGTGAGTCACAAATAGCAACATAAGCTCAAAGTGACTTGAGTGAGTCACAAATAGCAACATGGCCTCAAATTGATTTGCGTGAGTCACAAATAGCAACATGACCTCAAATTCACTTGAGTAAGTCACAAATAGCAACATGACCTCAAATTCACTTGAGTAAGTCACAAATAGCAACATGAACTCAAATTGACTTGAGTGAGTCACAAATAGCAATATGACCTCAAATTGACTTGAGTGAGTCGAAAATAGCAACATGACCTCAAATTGACTTGAGTGAGTCACAAATAGCAACATGACCTCAAATTGACTTGAGTGAGTCACAAATAGCAACAGGACCTCAAATTGACTTGAGTGAGTCACAAAGAGCAACATGGCCTCAAATTGACTTGAGTGAGTCACAAATTGCAATATGGCCTCAAATTGATTTGAGTGAGTCACAAATAGCAACATGACCTCAAATTGACTTGAGTGAGTCACAAATAGGAACATGAACTCAAATTGACTTGAGTGAGTCGAAAATAGCAACATGACCTCAAATTGACTTGAGTGAGTCGAAAATAGCAACATGACCTCAAATTGACTTGAGTGAGTCACAAATAGGAACATGAACTCAAATTGACTTGAGTGAGTCGAAAATAGCAACATGACCTCAAATTGACTTGAGTGAGTCAGAAATAGCAACATGAACTCAAATTGACTTGAGTGAGTCACAAATAGCAACATGAACTCAAATTGACTTGAGTGAGTCACAATTAGCAACATGAACTTAAATAGACTTAAGTCAGTCACAAATAGCAACATGACCTCAAATTGACTTGAGTGAGTCACAAATAGCAACATGGCCTCAAATTGACTTGAGTGAGTCACAAATAGCAACATGACCTCAAATTGATTTAAATGAGTCACAAATAGCAACATGACCTCAAATTGACTTGAGTGAGTCACAAATAGCAACATGACCTCAAATTGACTTGAGTGAGTCACAAATAGCAACATGGCCTCAAATTGACTTGAGTGAGTCACAAATAGCAACATGACCTCAAATTGACGAGTGAGTCACAAATAGCAACATGACCTCAAATTGACTTGAGTGAGCCACAAATAGCAACATGACCTCAAATTTACTTGAGTGAGTCACAAATAGCAACATGACCTCAAATTTACTTGAGTGAGTCGAAAATAGCAACATGACCTCAAATTGACTTGAGTGAGTCGAAAATAGCAACATGAACTCAAATTGACTTGAGTGAGTCGAAAATAGCAACATTAACTCAAATTGAATTGAAAGAGTCACAAATAGCAATATGACCTCAAATTGACTTGAGTGAGTCACAAATAGCAACATTACGTCAAATTGACTTGAGTGAGTCACAAATAGCAACATGACCTCAAATTGACTTGAGTGAGTCACAAATAGACACATGAACTCAAATTGACTTGAGTGAGTCGAAAATAGCAACATGACCTCAAATTGACTTGAGTGAGTCGAAAATAGCAACATGACCTCAAATTGACTTGAGTGAGTCACAAATAGGAACATGAACTCAAATTGACTTGAGTGAGTCGAAAATAGCAACATGACCTCAAATTGACTTGAGTGAGTCAGAAATAGCAACATGAACTCAAATTGACTTGAGTGAGTCACAAATAGCAACATGAACTCAAATTGACTTGAGTGAGTCACAATTAGCAACATGAACTTAAATAGACTTAAGTCAGTCACAAATAGCAACATGACCTCAAATTGACTTGAGTGAGTCACAAATAGCAACATGGCCTCAAATTGACTTGAGTGAGTCACAAATAGCAACATGACCTCAAATTGATTTAAATGAGTCACAAATAGCAACATGACCTCAAATTGACTTGAGTGAGTCACAAATAGCAACATGACCTCAAATTGACTTGAGTGAGTCACAAATAGCAACATGGCCTCAAATTGACTTGAGTGAGTCACAAATAGCAACATGACCTCAAATTGACGAGTGAGTCACAAATAGCAACATGACCTCAAATTGACTTGAGTGAGCCACAAATAGCAACATGACCTCAAATTTACTTGAGTGAGTCACAAATAGCAACATGACCTCAAATTTACTTGAGTGAGTCGAAAATAGCAACATGACCTCAAATTGACTTGAGTGAGTCGAAAATAGCAACATGAACTCAAATTGACTTGAGTGAGTCGAAAATAGCAACATGACCTCAAATTGACTTGAGTGAGCCGGAAATAGCAACATTAACTCAAATTGAATTGAAAGAGTCACAAATAGCAATATGACCTCAAATTGACTTGAGTGAGTCACAAATAGCAACATTACGTCAAATTGACTTGAGTGAGTCACAAATAGCAACATGACCTCAAATTGACTTGAGTGAGTCACAAATAGACACATGGCCTCAAATTGATTTGAGTGAGTCACAAATAGCAACATGACCTCAAATTGACTTGAGTGAGTCACAAATAGCACCATGACCTCAAATAGACTTTAGTGAGTCACAAATAGCAACATGACCTCAAATTGACTTGAGTGAGTCTAAAATAGCACCATGACCTCAAATAGACTTGAGTGAGTCACAAATAGCAACATGACCTCAAATTCACTTGAGTAAGTCACAAATAGCAACATGACCTCAAATTGACTTAAGTGAGTCACAAATAGCAACATGACCTCAAATTGACTTGACTGAGTCACAAATAGCAACATGACCTCAAATTGACTTGAGTGAGTCACAAATAGCACCATGACCTCAAATAGACTTTAGTGAGTCACAAATAGCAACATGACCTCAAATAGACTTTAGTGAGTCACAAATAGCAACATGACCTCAAATTGACTTGAGTGAGTCACAAATAGCACCATGACCTCAAATAGACTTGAGTGAGTCACAAATAGCAACATGACCTCAAATTCACTTGAGTAAGTCACAAATAGCAACATGACCTCAAATTGACTTGAGTGAGTCACAAATAGCAACATGACCTCAAATTGACTTGAGTGAGTCACAAATAGCACCATGACCTCAAATAGACTTGAGTGAGTCACAAATAGCACCATGACCTCAAATAGACTTTAGTGAGTCACAAATAGCAACATGACCTCAAATTGACTTGAGTGAGTCACAAATAGCACCATGACCTCAAATAGACTTAAGTGAGTCACAAATAGCAACATGACCTCAAATTGACTTGAGTGAGTCACAAATAGCAACATGACCTCAAATTGACTTGAGTGAGTCACAAACAGCAACAGGACCTCAAATTGACTTGAGTGAGTCACAAATAGCAACATGACCTCAAATTGACTTAAGTGAGTCGAAAATAGCAACATGACTTTAAATTGACTTGATTGAGTCGAAAATAGCAACATGACCTTAAATTGACTTTAGTGAGTCGAAAATAGCAACATTACTTTAAATTGACTTGATTGAGTCGAAAATAGCAACAGGACCTGAAATTGATTTGAGTGAGTCACAAATAACAACATGACCTCAAATATACTTGATTGAGTCGAAAATAGCAACATGACCTTAAATTGACTTGAGTGAGTCACAAACAGCAACATGACCTCAAATTTACTTGATTGAGTCGAAAATAGCAATATGACCTCAAATTGACTTGAGTGAGTCGAAAATAGAACATGACTTTAAATTGACTTGATTGAGTCGAAAATAGCAACCGGACCTCAAATTGAATTGAAAGAGTCACAAATAGCAATATGACCTCTAATTGACTTGAGTGAGTCACAAATAGCAACATTACCTCAAATTGACTTGAGTAAGTCACAAATAGCAACATGACCTCAAATTGACTTGAGTGAGTCACAAATAGGAACATGAACATAATTTACTTGAGTGAGTCACAAATTGCAATATGGCCTCAAATTGATTCGAGTGAGTCACAAATAGCAACATGACCTCAAATTGACTTGAGTGAGTCACAAATAGGAACATGAACTCAAATTGACTTGAGTGAGTCGAAAATAGCAACATGACCTCAAATTGACTTGAGTGAGTCGAAAATAGCAACATGACCTCAAATTGACTTGAGTGAGTCACAAATAGGAACATGAACTCAAATTGACTTGAGTGAGTCGAAAATAGCAACATGACCTCAAATTGACTTGAGTGAGTCAGAAATAGCAACATGAACTCAAATTGACTTGAGTGAGTCACAAATAGCAACATGAACTCAAATTGACTTGAGTGAGTCACAATTAGCAACATGAACTTAAATAGACTTAAGTCAGTCACAAATAGCAACATGACCTCAAATTGACTTGAGTGAGTCACAAATAGCAACATGGCCTCAAATTGACTTGAGTGAGTCACAAATAGCAACATGACCTCAAATTGATTTAAATGAGTCACAAATAGCAACATGACCTCAAATTGACTTGAGTGAGTCACAAATAGCAACATGACCTCAAATTGACTTGAGTGAGTCACAAATAGCAACATGGCCTCAAATTGACTTGAGTGAGTCACAAATAGCAACATGACCTCAAATTGACGAGTGAGTCACAAATAGCAACATGACCTCAAATTGACTTGAGTGAGTCACAAATAGCAACATGACCTCAAATTTACTTGAGTGAGTCACAAATAGCAACATGACCTCAAATTTACTTGAGTGAGTCGAAAATAGCAACATGACCTCAAATTGACTTGAGTGAGTCGAAAATAGCAACATGAACTCAAATTGACTTGAGTGAGTCGAAAATAGCAACATGACCTCAAATTGACTTGAGTGAGCCGGAAATAGCAACATTAACTCAAATTGAATTGAAAGAGTCACAAATAGCAATATGACCTCAAATTGACTTGAGTGAGTCACAAATAGCAACATTACGTCAAATTGACTTGAGTGAGTCACAAATAGCAACATGGCCTCAAATTGACTTGAGTGAGTCACAAATAGACACATGGCCTCAAATTGATTTGAGTGAGTCACAAATAGCAACATGACCTCAAATTTACTTGAGTGAGTCACAAATAGCAACATGACCTCAAATTGACTTGAGTGAGTCACAAATAGCAACATGACCTCAAATTTACTTGAGTGAGTCGAAAACAGCAACATGACCTCAAATTGACTTGAGTGAGTCACAAATAGCAACATGACCTCAAATTTACTTGAGTGAGTCACAAATAGCAACAGGACCTCAAATTGACTTGAGTGAGTCACAAATAGCAACATAAGCTCAAAGTGACTTGAGTGAGTCACAAATAGCAACATGGCCTCAAATTGATTTGCGTGAGTCACAAATAGCAACATGACCTCAAATTCACTTGAGTAAGTCACAAATAGCAACATGACCTCAAATTCACTTGAGTAAGTCACAAATAGCAACATGAACTCAAATTGACTTGAGTGAGTCACAAATAGCAATATGACCTCAAATTGACTTGAGTGAGTCGAAAATAGCAACATGACCTCAAATTGACTTGAGTGAGTCACAAATAGCAACATGACCTCAAATTGACTTGAGTGAGTCACAAATAGCAACAGGACCTCAAATTGACTTGAGTGAGTCACAAATAGCAACATGGCCTCAAATTGACTTGAGTGAGTCACAAATTGCAACATGGCCTCAAATTGATTTGAGTGAGTCACAAATAGCAACATGACCTCAAATTGACTTGAGTGAGTCACAAATAGGAACATGAACTCAAATTGACTTGAGTGAGTCGAAAATAGCAACATGACCTCAAATTGACTTGAGTGAGTCGAAAATAGCAACATGACCTCAAATTGACTTGAGTGAGTCACAAATAGGAACATGAACTCAAATTGACTTAAGTCAGTCACAAATAGCAACATGACCTCAAATTGACTTGAGTGAGTCACAAATAGCAACATGGCCTCAAATTGACTTGAGTGAGTCACAAATAGGAACATGAACTTAAATAGACTTAAGTCAGTCACAAATAGCAACATGACCTCAAATTGACTTGAGTGAGTCACAAATAGCAACATGGCCTCAAATTGACTTGAGTGAGTCACAAATAGCAACATGACCTCAAATTGATTTAAATGAGTCACAAATAGCAACATGACCTCAAATTGACTTGAGTGAGTCACAAATAGCAACATGACCTCACATTGACTTGAGTGAGTCACAAATAGCAACATGGCCTTAAATTGACTTGAGTGAGTCACAAATAGCAACATGACCTCAAATTGACAAGTGAGTCACAAATAGCAACATGACCTCAAATTGACTTGAGTGAGTCACAAATAGCAACATGACCTCAAATTTACTTGAGTGAGTCACAAATAGCAACATGACCTCAAATTTACTTGAGTGAGTCGAAAATAGCAACATGACCTCAAATTGACTTGAGTGAGTCGAAAATAGCAACATGACTTTAAATTGACTTGATTGAGTCGAAAATAGCAACAGGACCTCAAATTGACTTGAGTGAGTCACAAATAGCAACATGACCTCAAATTGACTTAAGTGAGTCACAAATAGCAACATAAGCTCAAAGCGACTTGAGTGAGTCACAAATAGCAACATGGCCTCAAATTGATTTGCGTGAGTCACAAATAGCAACATGACCTCAAATTCACTTGAGTAAGTCACAAATAGCAACATGAACTCAAATTGACTTGAGTGAGTCACAAATAGCAATATGACCTCAAATTGACTTGAGTGAGTCGAAAATAGCAACATGAACTCAAATTGACTTGAGTGAGTCGAAAATAGCAACATGACCTCAAATTGACTTGAGTGAGTCAGAAATAGCAACATGAACTCAAATTGAATTGAAAGAGTCACAAATAGCAATATGACCTCAAATTGACTTGAGTGAGTCACAAATAGCAACATTACCTCAAATTGACTTGAGTGAGTCACAAATAGCAACATGGCCTCAAATTGACTTGAGTGAGTCACAAATAGACACATGGCCTCAAATTGATTTGAGTGAGTCACAAATAGCAACATGACCTCAAATTGACTTGAGTGAGTCACAAATAGCACCATGACCTCAAATAGACTTTAGTTAGTCACAAATAGCAACATGACCTCAAATTGACTTGAGTGAGTCACAAATAGCACCATGACCTCAAATAGACTTGAGTGAGTCACAAATAGCAACATGACCTCAAATTCACTTGAGTAAGTCACAAATAGCAACATGACCTCAAATTGACTTAAGTGAGTCACAAATAGCAACATGACCTCAAATTGACTTGAGTGAGTCACAAATAGCACCATGACCTCAAATAGACTTTAGTGAGTCACAAATAGCAACATGACCTCAAATAGACTTTAGTGAGTCACAAATAGCAACATGACCTCAAATTGACTTGAGTGAGTCACAAATAGCACCATGACCTCAAATATACTTGAGTGAGTCACAAATAGCAACATGACCTCAAATTCACTTGAGTAAGTCACAAATAGCAACATGACCTCAAATTGACTTGAGTGAGTCACAAATAGCAACATGACCTCGAATTGACTTGAGTGAGTCACAAATAGCACCATGACCTCAAATAGACTTAAGTGGGTCACAAATAGCAATATGACCTCAAATAGACTTGAGTGAGTCACAAATAGCAACATGACCTCAAATTGACTTGAGTGAGTCGAAAATAGCAACATGACCTCAAATTGACTTGAGTGAATCAGAAATAGCAACATGAACTCAAATTGAATTGAAAGAGTCACAAATAGCAATATGACCTCAAATTGACTTGAGTGAGTCACAAATAGCAAAATTACCTCAAATTGACTTGAGTGAGTCACAAATAGCAACATGGCCTCCAATTGACTTGAGTGAGTCACAAATAGACACATGGCCTCAAATTGATTTGAGTGAGTCACAAATAGCAACATGACCTCAAATTGACTTGAGTGAGTCACAAATAGCACCATGACCTCAAATAGACTTTAGTTAGTCACAAATAGCAACATGACCTCAAATTGACTTGAGTGAGTCACAAATAGCACCATGACCTCAAATAGACTTGAGTGAGTCACAAATAGCAACATGACCTCAAATTCACTTGAGTAAGTCACAAATAGCAACATGACCTCAAATTGACTTAAGTGAGTCACAAATAGCAACATGACCTCAAATTGACTTGAGTGAGTCACAAATAGCACCATGACCTCAAATAGACTTTAGTGAGTCACAAATAGCAACATGACCTCAAATAGACTTTAGTGAGTCACAAATAGCAACATGACCTCAAATTGACTTGAGTGAGTCACAAATAGCACCATGACCTCAAATATACTTGAGTGAGTCACAAATAGCAACATGACCTCAAATTCACTTGAGTAAGTCACAAATAGCAACATGACCTCAAATTGACTTGAGTGAGTCACAAATAGCAACATGACCTCAAATTGACTTGAGTGAGTCACAAATAGCACCATGACCTCAAATAGACTTAAGTGAGTCACAAATAGCAATATGACCTCAAATAGACTTAAGTGAGTCACAAATAGCAACATGACCTCAAATTGACTTGAGTAAGTCACAAATAGCAACATGACCTCAAATTGACTTGAGTGAGTCACAAATAGCAACATGACCTCGAATTGACTTGAGTGAGTCACAAATAGCACCATGACCTCAAATAGACTTAAGTGGGTCACAAATAGCAATATGACCTCAAATAGACTTGAGTGAGTCACAAATAGCAACATGACCTCAAATTGACTTGAGTGAGTCGAAAATAGCAACATGACCTCAAATTGACTTGAGTGAATCAGAAATAGCAACATGAACTCAAATTGAATTGAAAGAGTCACAAATAGCAATATGACCTCAAATTGACTTGAGTGAGTCACAAATAGCAAAATTACCTCAAATTGACTTGAGTGAGTCACAAATAGCAACATGGCCTCCAATTGACTTGAGTGAGTCACAAATAGACACATGGCCTCAAATTGATTTGAGTGAGTCACAAATAGCAACATGACCTCAAATTGACTTGAGTGAGTCACAAATAGCACCATGACCTCAAATAGACTTTAGTTAGTCACAAATAGCAACATGACCTCAAATTGACTTGAGTGAGTCACAAATAGCACCATGACCTCAAATAGACTTGAGTGAGTCACAAATAGCAACATGACCTCAAATTCACTTGAGTAAGTCACAAATAGCAACATGACCTCAAATTGACTTAAGTGAGTCACAAATAGCAACATGACCTCAAATTGACTTGAGTGAGTCACAAATAGCACCATGACCTCAAATAGACTTTAGTGAGTCACAAATAGCAACATGACCTCAAATAGACTTTAGTGAGTCACAAATAGCAACATGACCTCAAATTGACTTAAGTGAGTCACAAATAGCACCATGACCTCAAATATACTTGAGTGAGTCACAAATAGCAACATGACCTCAAATTCACTTGAGTAAGTCACAAATAGCAACATGACCTCAAATTGACTTGAGTGAGTCACAAATAGCAACATGACCTCAAATTGACTTGAGTGAGTCACAAATAGCACCATGACCTCAAATAGACTTAAGTGAGTCACAAATAGCAATATGACCTCAAATAGACTTAAGTGAGTCACAAATAGCAACATGACCTCAAATTGACTTGAGTGAGTCACAAATAGCAACATGACCTCAAATTGACTTGAGTGAGTCACAAACAGCAACAGGACCTCAAATTGACTTGAGTGAGTCACAAATAGCAACATGACCTCAAACTGACTTGAGTGAGTCGAAAATTGAACATGACTTTAAATTGACTTGATTGAGTCGAAAATAGCAACATGACTTTAAATTGACTTGATTGAGTCGAAAATAGCAACATTACTTTAAATTGACTTGATTGAGTCGAAAATAGCAACAGGACCTCAAATTGACTAGAGTGAGTCACAAATAGCAACATGACCTCAAATTGACTTGAGTGAGTCGAAAATAGCAACATGACTTTAAATTGACTTGATTGAGTCGAAAATAGCAACATGACCTTAAATTGACTTTAGTGAGTCGAAAATAGCAACATTACTTTAAATTGACTTGATTGAGTCGAAAATAGCAACAGGACCTCAAATTGATTTGAGTGAGTCACAAATAGCAACATGACCTCAAATATACTTGATTGAGTCGAAAATAGCAACATGACCTTAAATTGACTTGAGTGAGTCACAAACAGCAACATGACCTCAAATTTACTTGATTGAGTCGAAAATAGCAATATGACCTCAAATTGACTTGAGTGAGTCGAAAATAGAACATGACTTTAAATTGACTTGATTGAGTCGAAAATAGCAACCGGACCTCAAATTGAATTGAAAGAGTCACAAATAGCAATATGACCTCAAATTGACTTGAGTGAGTCACAAATAGCAACATTACCTCAAATTGACTTGAGTAAGTCACAAATAGCAACATGACCTCAAATTGACTTGAGTGAGTCACAAATAGGAACATGAACACAAATTGACTTGAGTGAGTCGAAAATAGCAACATGACGTCAAATTGACTTGAGTGAGTCACAAATAGCAACATGACCTCAAATTGACGAGTGAGTCACAAATAGCAACATGACCTCAAATTGACTTGAGTGAGTCACAAATAGCAACATGACCTCAAATTTACTTGAGTGAGTCGAAAATAGCAACATGACCTCAAATTGACTTGAGTGAGTCACAAATAGCAACATGAACTCAAATTGACTTAAGTGAATAAACAAATAGCAACATGACCTCAAATTGACTTGAGTGAGTCACAAATAGCAACATGACCTCAAATTGCCTTGAGTGAGTCACAAATAGCAACATAAGCTCAAATTGACTGGAGTGAGTCTCAAATATCAACATGACCTCAAATTGACTTGAGTGAGTCACTAATACCAACATGACCTCAAATTGACTTGAGTGAGTCACAATTAGCAACATAGAATACAAATTGACTTGAATGAGTCACAAATAGCAACATAAGCTAAAATTGACTTGAGTGAGTCACATATAGCAACATGGCCTCAAATTGACTTGAGTGAAACACAAATAGCAACATGCCCTCAAATTGACTTGAGTGAGTCGAAAATAGCAACATTACTTTAAATTGACTTGATTGAGTCGAAAATAGCAACAGGACCTCAAATTGACTAGAGTGAGTCACAAATAGCAACATGACCTCAAATTGACTTGAGTGAGTCGAAAATAGCAACATGACTTTAAATTGACTTGATTGAGTCGAAAATAGCAACATGACCTTAAATTGACTTTAGTGAGTCGAAAATAGCAACATTACTTTAAATTGACTTGATTGAGTCGAAAATAGCAACAGGACCTCAAATTGATTTGAGTGAGTCACAAATAGCAACATGACCTCAAATATACTTGATTGAGTCGAAAATAGCAACATGACCTTAAATTGACTTGAGTGAGTCACAAACAGCAACATGACCTCAAATTTACTTGATTGAGTCGAAAATAGCAATATGACCTCAAATTGACTTGAGTGAGTCGAAAATAGAACATGACTTTAAATTGACTTGATTGAGTCGAAAATAGCAACCGGACCTCAAATTGAATTGAAAGAGTCACAAATAGCAATATGACCTCAAATTGACTTGAGTGAGTCACAAATAGCAACATTACCTCAAATTGACTTGAGTAAGTCACAAATAGCAACATGACCTCAAATTGACTTGAGTGAGTCACAAATAGGAACATGAACACAAATTGACTTGAGTGAGTCGAAAATAGCAAGTTGACGTCAAATTGACTTGAGTGAGTCACAAATAGCAACATGACCTCAAATTGACGAGTGAGTCACAAATAGCAACATGACCTCAAATTGACTTGAGTGAGTCACAAATAGCAACATGACCTCAAATTTACTTGAGTGAGTCGAAAATAGCAACATGACCTCAAATTGACTTGAGTGAGTCACAAATAGCAACATGAACTCAAATTGACTTAAGTGAATAAACAAATAGCAACATGACCTCAAATTGACTTGAGTGAGTCACAAATAGCAACATGACCTCAAATTGCCTTGAGTGAGTCACAAATAGCAACATAAGCTCAAATTGACTGGAGTGAGTCTCAAATATCAACATGACCTCAAATTGACTTGAGTGAGTCACTAATACCAACATGACCTCAAATTGACTTGAGTGAGTCACAATTAGCAACATAGAATACAAATTGACTTGAATGAGTCACAAATAGCAACATAAGCTAAAATTGACTTGAGTGAGTCACATATAGCAACATGGCCTCAAATTGACTTGAGTGAAACACAAATAGCAACATGCCCTCAAATTGACTTGAGTGAGTCACAAATACCAACATGACCTCAAATTGACTTGAGTGAGTCACAAATAGCAACATGACCTCAAATTGACTTGACTGAGTCACAAATAGCAACATGACCTCAAATTGACTTGAATGAGTCACAAATAGCAACATAAGCTAAAATTGACTTAAGTGAGTCACAAATAGCATTATGACCTCAAATTGACTTGAGTGAGTCACAAATAGCAACATAATCTCAAATTGACTTGAGTGAGTCACAAATACCAACATGACCTCAAATTGACTTGAGTGAGTCACAAATACCAACATGACCTCAAATTGACTTGAGTGAGTCACAAATAGCAACATGAACTCAAATTGACTTGAGTGAGTCACAAATAGCAACATGAACTCAAATTGACTTAAGTGAGTCACAAATAGCAACATGACCTCAAATTGACTTGAGTGAGTCACAATTAGCAACATAGAACTCAAATTGACTTGAGTGAGTCACAAATAGCAACAGGACCTCAAATTGACTTGAGTGAGTCACAAATAGCAACATGACCTCAAATTGATTTGAGTAAATCACAAATAGCAACATGACCTCAAATTTACTTGATTGAGTCGAAAATAGCAACATGACTTCAAATTGACTTGAGTGAGTCGAAAATAGCAACATGACTTTAAATTGACTTGATTGAGTCGAAAATAGCAACATGACCTTAAATTGACTTTAGTGAGTCAAAAATAGCAACATTACTTTAAATTGACTTGATTGAGTCGAAAATAGCAACAGGACCTCAAATTGATTTGAGTGAGTCACAAATAGCAACATGACCTCAAATATACTTGATTGAGTCGAAAATAGCAACATGACCTTAAATTGACTTGAGTGAGTCACAAACAGCAACATGACCTCAAATTTACTTGATTGAGTCGAAAATAGCAATATGACCTCAAATTGACTTGAGTGAGTCGAAAATAGAACATGACTTTAAATTGACTTGATTGAGTCGAAAATAGCAACCGGACCTCAAATTGAATTGAAAGAGTCACAAATAGCAATATGACCTCAAATTGACTTGAGTGAGTCACAAATAGCAACATTACCTCAAATTGACTTGAGTAAGTCACAAATAGCAACATGACCTCAAATTGACTTGAGTGAGTCACAAATAGGAACATGAACACAAATTGACTTGAGTGAGTCGAAAATAGCAACATGACCTCAAATTGACTTGAGTGAGTCACAAATAGCAACATGACCTCAAATTGACGAGTGAGTCACAAATAGCAACATGACCTCAAATTGACTTGAGTGAGTCACAAATAGCAACATGACCTCAAATTTACTTGAGTGAGTCGAAAATAGCAACATGACATCAAATTGACTTGAGTGAGTCACAAATAGCAACATGAACTCAAATTGACTTAAGTGAGTCACAAATAGCAACATGACCTCAAATTGACTTGAGTGAGTCACAAATAGCAACATGACCTCAAATTGCCTTGAGTGAGTCACAAATAGCAACATAAGCTAAAATTGACTTAAGTGAGTCACAAATAGCAACATGACCTCAAATTGACTTGAGTGAGTCACAAATAGCAACATAAGCTCAAATTGACTGGAGTGAGTCTCAAATATCAACATGACCTCAAATTGACTTGAGTGAGTCACTAATACCAACATGACCTCAAATTGACTTGAGTGAGTCACAATTAGCAACATAGAATACAAATTGACTTGAGTGAGTCACAAATAGCAACATGAACTCAAATTGACTTGAGTGAGTCACAAGTAGCAACATGACCTCAAATTGACTTGAGTGAGTCACAAATACCAACATGACCTCAAATTGACTTGAGTGAGTCACATATAGCAACATGGCCTCAAATTGACTTGAGTGAAACACAAATAGCAACATGACCTCAAATTGACTTGAGTGAGTCACAAATACCAACATGACCTCAAATTGACTTGAGTGAGTCACAAATAGCAACATGACCTCAAATTTACTTAAGTGAATCGAAAATAGCAACATGACCTCAAATTGACTTGATTGAGTCGAAAATAGCAACAGGACCTCAAATTGACTTGAGTGAGTCACAAATAGCATTATGACCTCAAATTGACTTGAGTGAGTCACAAATAGCAACGTAAGCTCAAATTGACTTGAGTGAGTCACAAATACCAACATGACCTCAAATTGACTTGAGTGAGTCACAAATACCAACATGACCTCAAATTGACTTGAGTGAGTCACAAATAGCAACATGACCTCAAATTTACTTAAGTGAGTCGAAAATAGCAACATGACCTCAAATTGACTTGATTGAGTCGAAAATAGCAACAGGACCTCAAATTGACTTGAGTGAGTCACAAATAGCAAGATGACCTCAAATTGACTTGAGTGAGTCACAAATAGCAACGTAAGCTCAAATTGACTTGAGTGAGTCACAAATAGCAACATGGCCTAAAATTGACTTGAGTGAGTCCCAAATCGCAAAATGACCTCAAATTGACTTGAGTGAGTCACAAGTAGCAACATGACCTCAAATTGACTTGAGTGAGTCACAAATATCAGCATGACCTCAAATTGACTTGAGTGAGTCACAAATAGCAACATAAGCTAAAATTGACTTAAGTGAGTCACAAATAGCAACATGGCCTCAAATTGACTTGAGTGAGTCACAAATAGCAAAATGACCTCAAATTGACTTGAGTGAGTCACAAATAGCAACATAACCTCAAATTGACTTCAGTGAGTCACAAATAGCAACACAAGCTAAAATTGACTTGAGTGAGTCACAAATAGCAACATGACCTCAAATTGACTTGAGTGAGTCAAAAATAGCAACATGCCCTCAAATTGACTTGAGTGAGTCGAAAATAGCAACATGACCTCAAATTGACTTGAGCTAGTCTCAAATAGCAACATGACCTCAAATTGACTTGAGTGAGTCACAAATACCAACATGAACTCGAATTGACTTGAGTGAGTCACAAGTAGCAACATGACGTCAAATTGATTTGAGTGAGTCACAAATAGCAACATGACCTCAAATTGCCTTGAGTGAGTCACAAATAGCAACATAAGCTAAAATTGACTTGAGTGAGTCACAAATAGCAACATGGCCTCAAATTGACTTCAGTGAGTCACAAATAGCAACATGACCTCAAATATACTTGAATGAGTCACAAATAGCAACATAAGCTCAAATTGACCTGAGTTAGTCACAAATAGCAACATGACCTCAAATTGACTTGAGTGAGTCGAAAATAGCAACATGACCTCAAATTGACTTGAGTGAGTCGAAAATAGCAACATGACCTCAAATTGACTTGAGCTAGTCACAAATAGCAACATGACCTCAAATTGACTTGAGTGAGTCGAAAATAGCAACATGACCTCAAATTGACTTGAGTGAGTCACAAATACCAACATGACCTCAAATTGACTTGAGTAGGTCACAAATAGATACATGAACTCAAATTGACTTAAGTGAGTCACAAATAGCAACATGACCTCAAATTGACTTGAGTGAGTCACAATTAGCAACATAGAACTCAAATTGACTTGAGTGAGTCGAATATAGCAACATGAGCTCAAATTGACTTGATTGAGTCGAAAATAGCAACATGACCTCAAATTGACTTGAGTGAGTCACAAATAGCAACATAAGCTCAAATTGACTTGAGTGAGTCACAAATAGCAACATGGCCTAAAATTGACTTGAGTGCGTCACAAATCGCAAAATGACCTCAAATTGACTTGAGTGAGTCACAAGTAGCAACATGACCTCAAATTGACTTGAGTGAGTCACAAATAGCAACATAAGCTAAAATTGACTTGAGTGAGTCACAAATAGCAACATGACCTCAAATTGACTTGAGTGAGTCAATTATAGCAACATGACCTCAAATTGACTTGAGTTAGTCACAAATAGCAACATGACCTCAAATTGACTTGAGTGAGTCGAAAATAGCAACATGACCTCAAATTGACTTGAGTGAGTCGAAAATAGCAACATGACCTCAAATTGACTTGTGTGAGTCGAAAATAGCACCATGACCTCAAATTGACTTGAGTGAGTCGAAAATAGCAACATGACCTCAAATTGACTTGAGTTAGTCACAAATAGCAACATGACCTCAAATTGACTTGAGTGAGTCGAAAATAGCAACATGACCTCAAATTGACTTGAGTGAGTCGAAAAAAGTAACATGACCTCAAATTGACTTGAGTGAGTCAAAAATAGCAAAATGACCTCAAATTGACTTGAGTTAGTCACAAATAGCAACATGACCTCAAATTGACTTGAGTGAGTCGAAAATAGCAACATGACCTCAAATTGACTTGAGTGAGTCGAAAATAGCAACATGACCTCAAACTGACTTGAGTGAGTCACAAATAGCAAAAGGACCTCAAATTGACTTGAGTGAGTCACAAATACCAACATGACCTCAAATTGACTTGAGTGAGTCACAAATACCAACATGACCTCAAATTGACTTGAGTGAGTCACAAATGGCAACATGAACTGAAATTGACTTGAGTGAATCACAAATAGCAACATGAACTCAAATTAACTTAAGTGAGTCACAAATAGCAACATGACCTCAAATTGACTTGAGTGAGTCACAATTAGCAACATAGAACTCAAATTGACTTGAGTGAGTCACAAATAGCAACATGACCTCAAATTGACTTCAGTGAGTCACAAATACCAACATGACCTCAAATTGACTTGAGTGAGTCACAAATAGCAACATGACCTCAAATTGACTTGACTGAGTCACAAATAGCAACATGACCTCAAATTGACTTGAGTGAGTCACAAATAGCAACATAAGCTAAAATTGACTTAAGTGAGTCACAAATAGCAACATGGCCTCAAATTGACTTGAGTGAGTCACAAATAGCAAAATGACCTCAAATTGACTTGAGTGAGTCAAAAATAGCAACATGAACTCAAATTGACTTGAGTGAGTCACAAGTAGCAACATGACCTCAAATTGACTTGAGTGAGTCACAAATAGCAACAAGACCTCAAATTGACTTGAGTGAGTCACAAATAGCAACATAAGCTAAAATTGACTTGAGTGAGTCACAAATAGCAACATGACCTCAAATTGACTTGAGTGAGTCAAAAATAGCAACATGACCTCAAATTGACTTGAGTTAGTCACAAATAGCAACATGACCTCAAATTGACTTGAGTGAGTCGAAAATAGCAACATGACCTCAAATTGACTTGAGTGAGTCGAAAATAGCAACATGACCTCAAATTGACTTGAGTTAGTCACAAATAGCAACATGACCTCAAATTGACTTGAGTGAGTCGAAAATAGCAACATGACCTCAAATTGACTTGAGTGAGTCGAAAATAGCAACATGACCTCTAATTGACTTGAGTGAGTCACAAATACCAACATGACCTCAAATTGACTTGAGTGAGTCACAAATGGCAACATGAACTGAAATTGACTTGAGTGAATCACAAATAGCAACATGAACTCAAATTAACTTAAGTGAGTCACAAATAGCAACATGACCTCAAATTGACTTGAGTGAGTCACAATTAGCAACATAGAACTCAAATTGACTTGAGTGAGTCACAAATAGCAACATGACCTCAAATTGACTTCAGTGAGTCACAAATACCAACATGACCTCAAATTGACTTGAGTGAGTCACAAATAGCAACATGACCTCAAATTGACTTGACTGAGTCACAAATAGCAACATGACCTCAAATTGACTTGAGTGAGTCACAAATAGCAACATAAGCTAAAATTGACTTAAGTGAGTCACAAATAGCAACATGGCCTCAAATTGACTTGAGTGAGTCACAAATAGCAAAATGACCTCAAATTGACTTGAGTGAGTCAAAAATAGCAACATGAACTCAAATTGACTTGAGTGAGTCACAAGTAGCAACATGACCTCAAATTGACTTGAGTGAGTCACAAATAGCAACAAGACCTCAAATTGACTTGAGTGAGTCACAAATAGCAACATAAGCTAAAATTGACTTGAGTGAGTCACAAATAGCAACATGACCTCAAATTGACTTGAGTGAGTCAAAAATAGCAACATGACCTCAAATTGACTTGAGTTAGTCACAAATAGCAACATGACCTCAAATTGACTTGAGTGAGTCGAAAATAGCAACATGACCTCAAATTGACTTGAGTGAGTCGAAAATAGCAACATGACCTCAAATTGACTTGAGTTAGTCACAAATAGCAACATGACCTCAAATTGACTTGAGTGAGTCGAAAATAGCAACATGACCTCAAATTGACTTGAGTGAGTCGAAAATAGCAACATGACCTCTAATTGACTTGAGTGAGTCACAAATACCAATATGACCTCAAATTGACTTGAGTGAGTCACAAATAGCAACATGAACTCAAATTGACTTAAGTGAGTCACAAGTAGCAACATGACCTCAAATTGACTTGAGTGAGTCACAATTAGCAACATAGAACTCAAATTGACTTGAGTGAGTCGAAAATAGCAACATGACCTCAAATTGACTTGATTGAGTCGAAAATAGCAACAGGACCTCAAATTGACTTGAGTGAGTCACAAATAGCAACATGACCTCAAATTGACTTGAGTGAGTCACAAATAGCAACATAAGCTCAAATTGACTTGAGTGAGTCACAAATAGCAACATGGCCTAAAATTGACTTGAGTGAGTCACAAATCGCAAAATGACCTCAAATTGACTTGAGTGAGTCACAAGTAGCAACATGACCTCAAATTGACTTGAGTGAGTACCAAATATCAACATGACCTCAAATTGACTTGAGTGAGTCACAAATAGCAACATAAGCTAAAATTGACTTAAGTGAGTCACAAATAGCAACATGGCCTTAAATTGACTTGAGTGAGTCACAAATAGCAAAATGACCTCAAATTGACTTGAGTGAGTCAAAAATAGCAACATGAACTCAAATTGACTTGAGTGAGTCACAAGTAGCAACATGAACTCAAATTAACTTAAGTGAGTCACAAATAGCAACATGACCTCAAATTGACTTGAGTGAGTCACAATTAGCAACATAGAACTCAAATTGACTTGAGTGAGTCACAAATAGCAACATGACCTCAAATTGACTTCAGTGAGTCACAAATACCAACATGACCTCAAATTGACTTGAGTGAGTCACAAATAGCAACATGACCTCAAATTGACTTGACTGAGTCACAAATAGCAACATGACCTCAAATTGACTTGAGTGAGTCACAAATAGCAACATAAGCTAAAATTGACTTAAGTGAGTCACAAATAGCAACATGGCCTCAAATTGACTTGAGTGAGTCACAAATAGCAAAATGACCTCAAATTGACTTGAGTGAGTCAAAAATAGCAACATGAACTCAAATTGACTTGAGTGAGTCACAAGTAGCAACATGACCTCAAATTGACTTGAGTGAGTCACAAATAGCAACAAGACCTCAAATTGACTTGAGTGAGTCACAAATAGCAACATAAGCTAAAATTGACTTGAGTGAGTCACAAATAGCAACATGACCTCAAATTGACTTGAGTGAGTCAAAAATAGCAACATGACCTCAAATTGACTTGAGTTAGTCACAAATAGCAACATGACCTCAAATTGACTTGAGTGAGTCGAAAATAGCAACATGACCTCAAATTGACTTGAGTGAGTCGAAAATAGCAACATGACCTCAAATTGACTTGAGTTAGTCACAAATAGCAACATGACCTCAAATTGACTTGAGTGAGTCGAAAATAGCAACATGACCTCAAATTGACTTGAGTGAGTCGAAAATAGCAACATGACCTCTAATTGACTTGAGTGAGTCACAAATACCAATATGACCTCAAATTGACTTGAGTGAGTCACAAATAGCAACATGAACTCAAATTGACTTAAGTGAGTCACAAGTAGCAACATGACCTCAAATTGACTTGAGTGCGTCACAATTAGCAACATAGAACTCAAATTGACTTGAGTGAGTCGAAAATAGCAACATGACCTCAAATTGACTTGATTGAGTCGAAAATAGCAACAGGACCTCAAATTGACTTGAGTGAGTCACAAATAGCAACATGACCTCAAATTGACTTGAGTGAGTCACAAATAGCAACATAAGCTCAAATTGACTTGAGTGAGTCACAAATAGCAACATGGCCTAAAATTGACTTGAGTGAGTCACAAATCGCAAAATGACCTCAAATTGACTTGAGTGAGTCACAAGTAGCAACATGACCTCAAATTGACTTGAGTGAGTACCAAATATCAACATGACCTCAAATTGACTTGAGTGAGTCACAAATAGCAACATAAGCTAAAATTGACTTAAGTGAGTCACAAATAGCAACATGGCCTCAAATTGACTTGAGTGAGTCACAAATAGCAAAATGACCTCAAATTGACTTGAGTGAGTCAAAAATAGCAACATGAACTCAAATTGACTTGAGTGAGTCACAAGTAGCAACATGACCTCAAATTGACTTGAGTGAGTCACAAATAGCAACATGACCTCAAATTGACTTGAGTTAGTCACAAATAGCAACATAAGCTAAAATTGACTTGAGTGAGTCACAAATAGCAACATGACCTCAAATTGACTTGAGTGAGTCAAAAATAGAAACATGACCTCAAATTGACTTGAGTTAGTCACAAATAGCAACATGACCTCAAATTGACTTGAGTGAGTCGAAAATAGCAACATGACCTCAAATTGACTTGAGTGAGTCGAAAATAGCAACATGACCTCAAATTGACTTGAGTTAGTCACAAATAGCAACATGACCTCAAATTGACTTGAGTGAGTCAAAAATAGCAACATGACCTCAAATTGACTTGAGTTAGTCACAAATAGCAACATGACCTCAAATTGACTTGAGTGAGTCACAAATAGCAACATGACCTCAAATTGACTTGAGTGAGTCGAAAATAGCAACATGACCTCAAATTGACTTGAGTGAGTCGAAAATAGCAACATGACCTCAAACTGACTTGAGTGAGTCACAAATAGAACAGGACCTCAAATTGACTTAAATGAGTCACAAATACCAACATGACCTCAAATTGACTTGAGTGAGTCACAAATACCAACATGACCTCAAATTGACTTGAGTGAGTCACAAATAGCAACATGAACTGAAATTGACTTGAGTGAGTCACAAATAGCAACATGAACTCAAATTGACTTAAGTGAGTCACAAATAGCAACGTGACCTCAAATTGACTTGAGTGAGTCACAATTAGCAACATAGAACTCAAATTGACTTGAGTGAGTCACAAATAGCAACATGACCTCAAATTGACTTGAGTGAGTCACAAATACCAACATGAACTCGAATTGACTTGAGTGAGTCACAAGTAGCAACATGACGTCAAATTGACTTGAGTGAGTAACAAATAGCAACATGACCTCAAATTGCCTTGAGTGAGTCACAAATAGCAACATAACCTCAAATTGACTTGAGTGAGTCACAAATAGCAACATGGCCTCAAATTAACTTGAGTGAGTCACAAATAGCAACATGACCTCAAATTGACTTGAGTGAGTCGAAAATAGCAACATGACCTCAAATTGACTTGAGTGAGTCACAAATAGCAACAGGACCTCAAATTTACTTGAGTGAGTCACAAATAGCAACATGACCTCAAATTGACTTGAGTGAGTCGAAAATAGCAACATGACCTCAAATTGACTTGAGTAAGTCACAAATAGCAACAGGACCTCAAATTTACTTGAGTGAGTCACAAATAGCAACATGACCTCAAATTGACTTGAGTGAGTCACAAACAGCAACATAAGCTAAAATTGACTTGAGTGAGTCACATATAGCAACATTCCCTCAAATTGACTTTAATGAAACACAAATAGCAACATGAGCTCAAATTGACTTGAGTGAGTCACAAATACCAACATGACCTCAAATTGACTTGAGTGAGTCACAAATAGCAACATGACCTCAAATTTACTTGAGTGAGTCGAAAATAGCAACATGACCTCAAATTGACTTGATTGAGTCGAAAATAGCAACAGGACCTCAAATTGACTTGAGTGAGTCACAAATAGCAACATGATCTCAAATTGACTTGAGTTAGCCACAAATAGCAACATAAGCTCAAATTGACTTGAGTGAGTCACAAATAGCAACATGGCCTCAAATTGACTTGAGTGAGTCACAAATCGCAAAATGACCTCAAGTTGACTTGAGTGAGTCAAAAATAGCAACATGAACTCAAATTGACTTAAGTGAGTCACAAGTAGCAACATGACCTCAAATTGACTTGAGTGAGTCACAAATATCAACATGACCTCAAATTGACTTGAGTGAGTCACAAATAGCAACATAAGCTAAAATTGACTTAAGTGAGTCACAAATAGCAACATGGCCTCAAATTGACTCGCGTGAGTCACAAATAGCAAAATGGACTCAAATTGACTTGAGTGAGTAAAAAATAGCAACATGAACTAAAATTGACTTGAGTGAGTCACAAGTAGCAACATGACCTCAAATTGACTTGAGTGAGTCACAAATAGCAACATGACCTCAAATTGACTTGAGTGAGTCACAAATAGCAACATAAGCTAAAATTGACTTGAGTGAGTCACAAATAGCAACATGGCCTCAAATTGACTTGAGTGAAACACAAATAGCAACATGACCTCAAATTGACTTGAGTGAGTCACAAATAGCAACATGACCTCAAATTGACTTGAGTGAGTCACAAATAGCAACAGGACCTCAAATAGACTTGAGTGAGTCACAAATACCAACATGACCTCAAATTGACTTGAGTGAGTCACAAATAGCAACATGAACTCAAATTGACTTGAGTTAGTCACAAATAGCAACATGACCTCAAATTGACTTGAGTGAGTCGAAAATAGCAACATGACCTCAAATTGACTTGAGTGAGTGGAAAATAGAAACATGACCTCAAATTGACTTGAGTGAGTCACAAATAGCAACAGGACCTCAAATAGACTTGAGTGAGTCACAAATACCAACATGACCTCAAATTGACTTGAGTGATTCACAAATAGCAACATGAACTCAAATTGACTTGAGTGAGTCACAAATACCAACATGACCTCAAATTGACTTGAGTGAGTCACAAATACCAACATGAACTCAAATTGACTTGAGTGAGTCACAAGTAGCAACATGACGTCAAATTGACTTGAGTGAGTCACAAATAGCAACATGACCTCAAATTGCCTTGAGTGAGTCACAAATAGCAGCATAAGCTAAAATTGACTTAAGTGAGTTACAAATAGCAACATGACCTCAAATTAGCTTGAGTGAGTCACAAATAGCAACATAAGCTCAAATTGACTGGAGTGTGTCTCAAATATCAACATGACCTCAAATTGACTTGAGTGAGTCACTAATACCAACATGACCTCAAATTGACTTGAGTGAGTCACAATTAGCAACATAGAATACAAATTGACTTGAGTGAGTCACAAATAGCAACAGGACCTCAAATTGACTTGAGTGAGTCACAAATAGCAACATGCACTCAAATTGACTTAAGTGAGCTACAAATAGCAACATGACCTCAAATTGACTTGAGTGAGTCACAAATAGCAACATGACCTCAAATTGACTTAAGTGAGTCACAAATAGCAACATGACCTCAAATTGACTTGAGTGAGTCACAAATAGCAACATAAGCTCAAATTGACTGGAGTGAGTCTCAAATATCAACATGACCTCAAATTGACTTGAGTGAGTCACTAATACCAACATGACCTCAAATTGACTTGAGTGAGTCACAATTAGCAACATAGAATACAAATTGACTTGAGTGAGTCACAAATAGCAACAGGACCTCAAATTGACTTGAGTGAGTCACAAATAGCAACATGACCTCAAATTGACTTGAGTGAGTCGCAAATAGCAACATGAACTCAAATTGACTTAAGTGAGTCACAAATAGCAACATGACCTCAAATTAATTTGAGTGAGTCACAATTAGCAACATAGAATACAAATTGACTTGAGTGAGTCACTAATACCAACATGACCTCAAATTGACTTGAGTGAGTCACAATTAGCAACATAGAATACAAATTGACTTGATTGAGTCACAAATAGCAACAGGACCTCAAATTGACTTGAGTGACTCACAAATAGCAACATGACCTCAAATTGACTTGAGTGAGTCACAAATAGCAACATAAGCTCAAATTGACTTGAGTGAGTCACATATAGCAACATGGCCTCAAATTGACTTGAGTGAAACACAAATAGCAACAGGACCTCAAATTGACTTGAGTGAGTTACAAATAGCAACATGACCTCAAATTGACTTGAGTGAGTCACAAATAGCAACATAAGCTCAAATTGACTTGAGTGAGTCACATATAGCAACATGGCCTCAAATTGACTTGAGTGAAACACAAATAGCAACAGGACCTCAAATTGACTTGAGTGAGTCTTAAATAGCAAAATGACCTCAAATTGACTTGAGTGAGTCAAAAATAGCAACATGAACTGAAATTGACTTGAGAGAGTCACAAGTAGCAACATGACCTCAAATTGACTTAAGTGAGTCACAAATATCAACTTGACCTCAAATTGACTTGAGTGAGTCACAAATACCAACATGACCTCAAATTGACTTGAGTGAGTCACAATTAGCAACATAGAACTCAAATTGACTTGAGTGAGTCACAAATAGCAACAGGACCTCAAATTGACTTGAGTTATTCACTAATAGCAACATGACCTCAAATTGACTTGAGTGAGTCACAAATAGCAACATAAGCTCAAATTGACTTGAGTGAGTCACATATAGCAACATGGCCTCAAATTGACTTGAGTGAAACACAAATAGCAACATGAACTCAAATTGACTTGAGTGAGTCACAAGTAGCAACATGACCTCAAATTGACTTGAGTGAGTCACAAATAGCAACATGACCTCAAATTGACTTGAGGGAGTCACAAATAGCAACATAAGCTAAAATTGACTTGAGTGAGTCACAAATAGCAACATAAGCTCAAATTGACTTGAGTGAGTCACAAATAGCAACATGAACTCAAATTGACTTGAGTGAAACACAAATAGCAACATGAACTCAAATTGACTTGAGTGAGTCACAAGTAGCAACATGACCTCAAATCGACTTGAGTGAGTCACAAATAGCAACATGACCTCAAATTGACTTGAGTGAGTCAAAAATAGCAACATGACCTCAATTTGACTTGAGTTAGTCACAAATAGCAACATGACCTCAAATTGACTTGAGTGAGTCGAAAATAGCAACAGGACCTCAAATTGACTTGAGTGAGTCACAAATACCAACATGACCTCAAATTAACTTGAGTGAGTCATAAATACCAACATGACCTCAAATTGACTTGAGTGAGTCACAAATAGCAACATGAACTCAAATTGACTTGAGTGAGTCACATATAGCAACATGGCCTCAAATTGACTTGAGTGAAACACAAATAGCAACATGACCTCAAATTGACTTGAGTGAGTCACAAATAGCAACATGACCTCAAATTGACTTGAGTGAGTCACAAATAGCAACATAAGCTCAAATTGACTTGAGTGAGTCACAAATAGCAACATGGCCTCAAATTGACTTGAGTGAGTCACAAATAGCAAAATGACCTCAAATTGACTTGAGTGAGTCAAAAATAGCAACATGAACTCAAATTGACTTGAGTGAGTCACAAGTAGCAACATGACCTCAAATTGACTTGAGTGAGTCACAAATAGCAACATGACCTCAAATTGACTTGAGTGAGTCGAAAATAGCAACATGACCTCAAATTGACTTGAGTGAGTCACAAATAGCAACATGACCTCAAATTGACTTGAGTGAGTCACAAATAGCAACATAAGCTAAAATTGACTTAAGTGAGTCACAAATAGCAACATGTCCTCAAATTGACTTGAGTGAGTCACAAATAGCAACATAAGCTCAAATTGACTTGAGTGAGTCACAAATATCAACTTGACCTCAAATTGACTTGAGTGAGTCACAAATACCAACATGACCTCAAATTGACTTGTGTGAGTCACAATTAGCAACATAGAACTCAAATTGACTTGAGTGAGTCACAAATAGCAACAGGACCTCAAATTGACTTGAGTTATTCACAAATAGAAACATGACCTCAAATTGACTTGAGTGAGTCACAAATAGCAACATAAGCTCAAATTGACTTGAGTGAGTCACATATAGCAACATGGCCTCAAATTGACTTGAGTGAAACACAAATAGCAACATGAACTCAAATTGACTTGAGTGAGTCACAAATAGCAACATGACCTCAAATTGACTTGAGGGAGTCACAAATAGCAACATAAGCTAAAATTGACTTGAGTGAGTCACAAATAGCAACATGACCTCAAATTGACTTGAGTGAGTCAAAAATAGCAACATGACCTCAAATTGACTTGAGTTAGTCACAAATAGCAACATGACCTCAAATTGACTTGAGTGAGTCGAAAATAGCAACATGACCTCAAATTGACTTGAGTGAGTCGAAAATAGCAACAGGACCTCAAATTGACTTGAGTGAGTCACAAATACCAACATGACCTCAAATTAACTTGAGTGAGTCATAAATACCAACATGACCTCAAATTGACTTGAGTGAGTCACAAATAGCAACATGAACTCAAATTGACTTGAGTGAGTCACATATAGCAACATGGCCTCAAATTGACTTGAGTGAAACACAAATAGCAACATGACCTCAAATTGACTTGAGTGAGTCACAAATAGCAACATGACCTCAAATTGACTTGAGTGAGTCACAAATAGCAACATAAGCTCAAATTGACTTGAGTTAGTCACAAATATCAACATGACCTCAAATTGACTTGAGTGAGTCGAAAATAGCAACATGACCTCAAATTGACTTGAGTGAGTCGAAAATAGAAACATGAACTGAAATTGACTTGAGTGAGTCACAAGTAGCAACATGACCTCAAATTGACTTGAGTGAGTCACAAATAGCAACATGACCTCAAATTGACTTGAGTGAGTCACAAATAGCAACATAAGCTAAAATTGACTTCAGTGAGTCACAAATAGCAACATGACCTCAAATTGACTTGAGTGAGTCAAAAATAGCAACATGACCTCAAATTGACTTGAGTTAGTCACAAATATCAACATGACCTCAAATTGACTTGAGTGAGTCGAAAATAGCAACATGACCTCAAATTGACTTGAGTGAGTCATATATAGCAACATGGCCTCAAATTGACTTGAGTGAAACACAAATAGCAACATGACCTCAAATTGACTTGAGTGAGTCACAAATAGCAACATGACCTCAAATTGACTTGAGTGAGTCATAAATACCAACATGACCTCAAATTGACTTGAGTGAGTCACAAATAGCAACATGAACTCAAATTGACTTGAGTGAGTCATATATAGCAACATGGCCTCAAATTGACTTGAGTGAAACACAAATAGCAACATGACCTCAAATTGACTTGAGTGAGTCACAAATAGCAACATGACCTCAAATTGACTTGAGTGAGTCACAAATAGCAACATAAGCTCAAATTGACTTGAGTGAGTCACAAATAGCAACATGGCCTCAAATTGACTTGAGTGAGTCACAAATAGCAAAATGACCTCAAATTGACTTGAGTGAGTCAAAAAGAGCAACATGAACTCAAATTGACTTGAGTGAGTCACAAGTAGCAACATGACCTCAAATTGACTTGAGTGAGTCACAAATAGCAACATGACCTCAAATTGACTTGAGTGAGTCACAAATAGCAACATAAGCTAAAATTGACTTGAGTGAGTCACAAATAGCAACATGACCTCAAATTGACTTGAGTGAGTCAAAAATAGCAACATGACCTCAAATTGACTTGAGTTAGTCACAAATATCAACATGACCTCAAATTGACTTGAGTGAGTCGAAAATAGCAACATGACCTCAAATTGACTTGAGTGAGTCGAAAATAGCAACATGACCTCAAATTGACTTGAGTGAGTCACAAATAGCAACATGACCTCAAATTGACTTGAGTGAGTCACAAATAGCAACATAAGCTAAAATTGACTTAAGTGAGTCACAAATAGCAACATGTCCTCAAATTGACTTGAGTGAGTCACAAATAGCAACATAAGCTCAAATTGACTTGAGTGAGTCACAAATAGCAACATGACCTCAAATTGACTTGAGTGAGTCAAAAATAGCAACATGACCTCAAATTGACTTGAGTGAGTCGAAAATAGCAACATGACCTCAAATTGACTTGAGTGAGTCGAAAATAGCAACATGACCTCAAATTGACTTGAGTGAGTCACAAATAGCAACATGACCTCAAATTGACTTGAGTGAGTCACAAATAGCAACATAAGCTAAAATTGACTTAAGTGAGTCACAAATAGCCACATGTCCTCAAATTGACTTGAGTGAGTCACAAATAGCAACATAAGCTCAAATTGACTTGAGTGAGTCACAAATATCAACTTGACCTCAAATTGACTTGAGTGAGTCACAAATACCAACATGACCTCAAATTGACTTGAGTGAGTCACAAATAGCAACATAAGCTAAAATTGACTTGAGTGAGTCACAAATAGCAACATGACCTCAAATTGACTTGAGTGAGTCAAAAATAGCAACATGACCTCAAATTGACTTGAGTTAGTCACAAATATCAACATGACCTCAAATTGACTTGAGTGAGTCGAAAATAGCAACATGACCTCAAATTGACTTGAGTGAGTCGAAAATAGCAACATGACCTCAAATTGACTTGAGTGAGTCACAAATAGCAACAGGACCTCAAATTGACTTGAGTGAGTCACAAATAGCAACATGACCTCAAATTGACTTGAGTGAGTCACAAATAGCAACATAAGCTCAAATTGACTTGAGTGAGTCACAAATAGCAACATGGCCTCAAATTGACTTGAGTGAGTCACAAATAGCAAAATGACCTCAAATTGACTTGAGTGAGTCAAAAATAGCAACATGAACTCAAATTGACTTAAGTGAGTCACAAATAGCAACATGACCTCAAATTGACTTGAGTGAGTCACAATTAGCAACATAGAACTCAAATTGACTTGAGTGAGTCACAAATAGCAACATGACCTCAAATTGACTTGAGTGAGTCACAAATACCAACATGAACTCGAATTGACTTGAGTGAGTCACAAGTAGCAACATGACGTCAAATTGACTTGAGTGAGTCACAAATAGCAACATGACCTCAAATTGCCTTGAGTGAGTCACAAATAGCAACATGACCTCAAATTGATTCGAGTGAGTCACAATTAGCAACATAGAACTCAAATTGACTTGAGTGAGTCACAAATAGCAACATGGCCTCAAATATTCTTGAGTGAGTCACAAATAGCAACATGACCTCAAATATACTTGAGTGAATCACAAATAGCAACATAAGCTCAAATTGACTTGAGTGAGTCAAAAATAGCAACATGACCTCAAATTGACTTGAGTTAGTCACAAATAGCAACATGACCTCAAATTGACTTGAGTGAGTCGAAAATAGCAACATGACCTCAAATTGACTTGAGCGAGTGGAAAATAGCAACATGACCTCAAATTGACTTGAGTGAGTCACAAATAGCAACAGGACCTCAAATAGACTTGAGTGAGTCACAAATACCAACATGACCTCAAATTGACTTGAGTGAGTCGCAAATAGCAACATGAACTCAAATTGACTTGAGTGAGTCACAAATAGCAACATGACCTCAAATTGACTTGAGTGAGTCACAAATACCAACATGAACTCAAATTGACTTGAGTGGGTCACAAGTAGCAACATGACGTCAAATTGACTTGAGTGAGTCACAAATAGCAACATGACCTCAAATTGCCTTGAGTGAGTCACAAATAGCAGCATAAGCTAAAATTGACTTAAGTGAGTTACAAATAGCAACATGACCTCAAATTAGCTTGAGTGAGTCACAAATAGCAACATGACCTCAAATTGACTTGAGTGAGTCACTAATACCAACATGAACTCAAATTGACTTGAGTGAGTCACAATTAGCAACATAGAATACAAATTGACTTGAGTGAGTCACAAATAGCAACAGGACCTCAAATTGACTTGAGTGAGTCACAAATAGCAACATGAACTCAAATTGACTTAAGTGAGTCACAAATAGCAACATGACCTCAAATTGACTTGAGTGAGTCACAAATAGCAACATGACCTCAAATTGACTTGAGTGAGTCACAAATAGCAACATGACCTCAAATTGATTCGAGTGAGTCACAATTAGCAACATAGAACTCAAATTGACTTGAGTGAGTCACAAATAGCAACATGGCCTCAAATATACTTGAGTGAGTCACAAATAGCAACATGACCTCAAATATACTTGAGTGAGTCACAAATAGCAACATAAGCTCAAATTGACTTGAGTGAGTCAAAAATAGCAACATGACCTCAAATTGACTTGAATTAGTCACAAATAGCAACATGACCTCAAATTGACTTGAGTGAGTCGAAAATAGCAACATGACCTCAAATTAACTTGAGTGAGTGGAAAATAGCAACATGACCTCAAATTGACTTGAGTGAGTCACAAATAGCAACAGGACCTCAAATAGACTTGAGTGAGTCACAAATACCAACATGACCTCAAATTGACTTGAGTGAGTCACAAATAGCAACATGAACTCAAATTGACTTGAGTGAGTCACAAATAGCAACATGACCTCAAATTGACTTGAGTGAGTCACAAATACCAACATGAACTCAAATTGACTTGAGTGAGTAACAAGTAGCAACATGACGTCAAATTGACTTGAGTCAGTCACAAATAGCAACATGACCTCAAATTGCCTTGAGTGAGTCACAAATAGCAGCATAAGCTAAAATTGACTTAAGTGAGTTACAAATAGCAACATGACCTCAAATTAGCTTGAGTGAGTCACAAATAGCAACATAAGCTCAAATTGACTGGAGTGAGTCTCAAATATCAACATGACCTCAAATTGACTTGAGTGAGTCACTAATACCAACATGACCTCAAATTGACTTGAGTGAGTCACAATTAGCAACATAGAATACAAATTGACTTGAGTGAGTCACAAATAGATCCAGGACCTCAAATTGACTTGAGTGAGTCACAAATAGCAACATGAACTCAAATTGACTTAAGTGAGTCACAAATAGCAACATGACCTCAAATTGATTTGAGTGAGTCACAAATAGCAACATGACCTCAAATTGACTTGAGTGAGTCACTAATACCAACATGACCTCAAATTGACTTGAGTGAGTCACAATTAGCAACATAGAATACAAATTGACTTGAGTGAGTCACAAATAGCAACATGACCTCAAATTGCCTTGAGTGAGTCATCAATAGCAATATAGGCTAAAATTGACTTAAGTGAGTCACAAATAGCAACATGACCTCAAATTGACTTGATTAAGTCACAAATAGCAACATGACCTCAAATTGACTGGAGTGAGTCTCAAATATCAACATGACCTCAAATTGACTTAAGTGAGTCACTAATACCAACATGACCTCAAATTGACTTGAGTGAGTCACAATTAGCAACATAGAATACAAATTGACTTGATTGAGTCACAAATAGCAACAGGACCTCAAATTGACTTGAGTGAGTCACAAATAGCAACATGACCTCAAATTGACTTGAGTGAGTCACAAATAGCAACATAAGCTCAAATTGACTTGAGTGAGTCACATATAGCAACATGGCCTCAAATTGACTTGAGTGAAACACAAATAGCAACATGACCTCAAATTAGCTTGAGTGAGTCACAAATAGCAACATGACCTCAAATTGACTTGAGTGAGTCACAAATAGCAACATAAGCTCAAATTGACTTGAGTGAGTCACAAATAGCAACATGGCCTCAAATTGACTTGAGTGAGTCACAAATAGCAAAATGACCTCAAATTGACTTGAGTGAGTCAAAAATAGCAACATGAACTCAAATTGACTTGAGTGAGTCACAAGTAGCAACATGACCTCAAATTGACTTGAGTGAGTCACAAATAGCAACATGACCTCAAATCGACTTGAGTGAGTCACAAATAGCAACATAAGCTAAAATTGACTTAAGTGAGTCACAAATAGCAACATGTCCTCAAATTGACTTGAGTGAGTCACAAATAGCAACATAAGCTCAAATTGACTTGAGTGAGTCACAAATATCAACTTGACCTCAAATTGACTTGAGTGAGTCACAAATACCAACATGACCTCAAATTGACTTAAGTGAGTCTAACTAGCAACATGACCTCAAATTGACTTGAGTGAGTCACAAATAGCAACATGAACTCAAATTGACTTGAGTGAGTCACAAATAGCAACATGACCTCAAATTGACTTGAGTGAGTCACAAATACCAACATGAACTCAAATTGACTTGAGTGAGTAACAAGTAGCAACATGACGTCAAATTGACTTGAGTCAGTCACAAATAGCAACATGACCTCAAATTGACTTGAGTTAGTCACAAATAGCAACATGACCTCAAATTGACTTGAGTGAGTCACAAATAGCAACATAAGCTCAAATTGACTTGAGTGAGTCATATATAGCAACATGGCTTTAAATTGACTTGAGTGAGTCACAAATAGCAACATAAGCTCAAATTGACTTGAGTGAGTCACAAATAGCAACATGACCTCAAATTGACTGGAGTGAGTCTCAAATATCAACATGACCTCAAATTGACTTGAGTGAGTCACTAATACCAACATGACCTCAAATTGACTTGAGTGAGTCACAATTAGCAACATAGAATACAAATTGACTTGATTGAGTCACAAATAGCAACAGGACCTCAAATTGACTTGAGTGAGTCACAAATAGACACATGACCTCAAATTGACTTGAGTGAGTCACAAATAGCAACATAAGCTCAAATTGACTTGAGTGAGTCACAAATATCAACTTGACCTCAAATTGACTTGAGTGAGTCACAAATACCAACATGACCTCAAATTGACTTAAGTGAGTCTAATTAGCAACATGACCTCAAATTGACTTGAGTGAGTCACAAATAGCAACATGAACTCAAATTGACTTGAGTGAGTCACAAATAGCAACATGACCTCAAATTGACTTGAGTGAGTCACAAATACCAACATGAACTCAAATTGACTTGAGTGAGTAACAAGTAGCAACATGACGTCAAATTGACTTGAGTCAGTCACAAATAGCAACATGACCTCAAATTGACTTGAGTTAGTCACAAATAGCAACATGACCTCAAATTGACTTGAGTGAGTCACAAATAGCAACATAAGCTCAAATTGACTTGAGTGAGTCATATATAGCAACATGGCCTCAAATTGACTTGAGTGAAACACAAATAGCAACATGAACTCAAATTGACTTGAGTGAGTCACAAGTAGCAACATGACCTCAAATTGACTTGAGTGAGTCACAAATAGCAACATAAGCTCAAATTGACTTGAGTGAGTCACAAATAGCAACATAGCCTCAAATTGACTTGAGTGAGTCACAAATAGCAAAATGACCTCAAATTGACTTGAGTGAGTCAAAAATGGCAACATGAACTCAAATTGACTTGAGTGAGTCACAAGTAGCAACATGACCTCAAATTGACTTGAGTGAGTCAAAAATAGCAACATGAACTCAAATTGACTTGAGTGAGTCACAAGTAGCAACATGACCTCAAATTGACTTGAGTGAGTCACAAATAGCAACATGACCTCAAATCGACTTGAGTGAGTCACAAATAGCAACATAAGCTAAAATTGACTTAAGTGAGTCACAAATAGCAACATGTCCTCAAATTGACTTGAGTTAGTCACAAATAGGAACATGACCTCAAATTGACTTAAGTGAGTCGAAAATAGCAACATGACCTCAAATTGACTTGAGTGAGTCGAAAATAGCAACATGACCTCAAATTGACTTGAGTGAGTCACAAATAGCAACAGGACCTCAAATTGACTTGAGTGAGTCACAAATAGCAACAGGACCTCAAATTGACTTGAGTGAGTCACATATAGCAACATGGCCTCAAATTGACTTGAGTGAAACACAAATAGCAACATGACCTCAAATTGACTTGAGTGAGTCACAAATAGCAACATGACCTCAAATTGACTTGAGTGAGTCACAAATAGCAACATAAGCTCAAATTGACTTGAGTGAGTCACAAATAGCAACATGGCCTCAAATTGACTTGAGTGAGTCACAAATAGCAAAATGACCTCAAATTGACTTGAGTGAGTCACAAGTAGCAACATGACCTCAAATTGACTTGAGTGAGTCACAAATAGCAACATGACCTCAAATTGACTTGAGTGAGTCACAAATAGCAACATAAGCTAAAATTGACTTGAGTGAGTCACAAATAGCAACATGACCTCAAATTGACTTGAGTGAGTCAAAAATAGCAACATGACCTCAAATTGACTTGAGTGAGTCACAAATAGCAACAGGACCCCAAATTGACTTGAGTGAGTCACTAATACCAACATGACCTCAAATTGACTTGAGTGAGTCACAAATAGCAACAGGACCTCAAATTGACTTGAGTGAGTCACAAATACCAACATGTCCTCAAATTAACTTGAGTGAGTCATAAATACCAACATGACCTCAAATTGACTTGAGTGAGTCACAAATAGCAACATGAACTCAAATTGACTTGAGTGAGTCACAAATAGCAACATGAACTCAAATTGACTTAAGTGAGTCACAAATAGCAACATGACCTCAAATTGACTTGAGTGAGTCACAATTAGCAACATAGAACTCAAATTGACTTGAGTGAGTCACAAATAGCAACATGACATCAAATTGACTTGAGTGAGTCACAAATACCAACATGACCTCAAATTGACTTGAGTGAGTCACCAATAGCAACATGACCTCAAATTGCCTTGAGTGAGTCATCAATAGCAATATAGGCTAAAATTGACTTAAGTGAGTCACAAATAGCAACATGACCTCAAATTGACTTGATTAAGTCACAAATAGCAACATGACCTCAAATCGACTTGAGTGAGTCACAAATAGCAACATAAGCTAAAATTGACTTAAGTGAGTCACAAATAGCAACATGTCCTCAAATTGACTTGAGTGAGTCACAAATAGCAACATAAGCTCAAATTGACTTGAGTGAGTCACAAATATCAACTTGACCTCAAATTGACTTGAGTGAGTCACAAATACCAACATGACCTCAAATTGACTTAAGTGAGTCTAATTAGCAACATAGAACTCAAATTGACTTGAGTGAGTCACAAATAGCAACAGGACCTCAAATTGACTTGAGTTAGTCACAAATAGCAACATGACCTCAAATTGACTTGAGTGAGTCACAAATAGCAACATAAGCTCAAATTGACTTGAGTGAGTCACAAATAGCAACATAATCTCAAATTGACTTGAGTGAGTCATGTATAGCAACATGGCCTCAAATTGACTTGAGTGAAACACAAATAGCAACATGAACTCAAATTGACTTGAGTGAGTCACAAGTAGCAACATGACCTCAAATTGACTTGAGTGAGTCACAAATAATAACATAAGCGCAAATTGACTTGAGTGAGTCACAAATAGCAACATAGCCTCAAATTGACTTGAGTGAGTCACAAATAGCAAAATGACCTCAAATTGACTTGAGTGAGTCACAAATAGCA
Source organism: Allacma fusca (assembly GCA_947179485.1). NCBI lineage: Eukaryota > Metazoa > Arthropoda > Collembola > Symphypleona > Sminthuridae > Allacma > Allacma fusca. Next base: position 115,097 of record CAMXBY010000050.1, on the reverse strand, counting down.
ACATGACCTCAAATTGACTTGAGTGAGTCACAAATAGCAACATAAGCTCAAATTGACTTGAGTGAGTCACATATAGCAACATGGCCTCAAATTGACTTGAGTGAAACACAAATAGCAACATGACCTCAAATTAGCTTGAGTGAGTCACAAATAGCAACATGACCTCAAATTGACTTGAGTGAGTCACAAATAGCAACATAAGCTCAAATTGACTTGAGTGAGTCACAAATAGCAACATGGCCTCAAATTGACTTGAGTGAGTCACAAATAGCAAAATGACCTCAAATTGACTTGAGTGAGTCAAAAATAGCAACATGAACTCAAATTGACTTGAGTGAGTCACAAGTAGCAACATGACCTCAAATTGACTTGAGTGAGTCACAAATAGCAACATGACCTCAAATCGACTTGAGTGAGTCACAAATAGCAACATAAGCTAAAATTGACTTAAGTGAGTCACAAATAGCAACATGTCCTCAAATTGACTTGAGTGAGTCACAAATAGCAACATAAGCTCAAATTGACTTGAGTGAGTCACAAATATCAACTTGACCTCAAATTGACTTGAGTGAGTCACAAATACCAACATGACCTCAAATTGACTTAAGTGAGTCTAACTAGCAACATGACCTCAAATTGACTTGAGTGAGTCACAAATAGCAACATGAACTCAAATTGACTTGAGTGAGTCACAAATAGCAACATGACCTCAAATTGACTTGAGTGAGTCACAAATACCAACATGAACTCAAATTGACTTGAGTGAGTAACAAGTAGCAACATGACGTCAAATTGACTGGAGTCAGTCACAAATAGCAACATGACCTCAAATTGACTTGAGTTAGTCACAAATAGCAACATGACCTCAAATTGACTTGAGTGAGTCACAAATAGCAACATAAGCTCAAATTGACTTGAGTGAGTCATATATAGCAACATGGCTTTAAATTGACTTGAGTGAAACACAAATAGCAACATGAACTCAAATTGACTTGAGTGAGTCACAAGTAGCAACATGACCTCAAATTGACTTGAGTGAGTCACAAATAGCAACATAAGCTCAAATTGACTTGAGTGAGTCACAAATAGCAACATAGCCTCAAATTGACTTAAGTGAGTCACAAATAGCAACATGACCTCAAATTGACTTGATTAAGTCACAAATAGCAACATGACCTCAAATTGACTGAAGTGAGTCTCAAATATCAACATGACCTCAAATTGACTTGAGTGAGTCACTAATACCAACATGACCTCAAATTGACTTGAGTGAGTCACAATTAGCAACATAGAATACAAATTGACTTGATTGAGTCACAAATAGCAACAGGACCTCAAATTGACTTGAGTGAGTCACAAATAGACACATGACCTCAAATTGACTTGAGTGAGTCACAAATAGCAACATAAGCTCAAATTGACTTGAGTGAGTCACAAATATCAACTTGACCTCAAATTGACTTGAGTGAGTCACAAATACCAACATGACCTCAAATTGACTTAAGTGAGTCTAATTAGCAACATGACCTCAAATTGACTTGAGTGAGTCACAAATAGCAACATGAACTCAAATTGACTTGAGTGAGTCACAAATAGCAACATGACCTCAAATTGACTTGAGTGAGTCACAAATACCAACATGAACTCAAATTGACTTGAGTGAGTAACAAGTAGCAACATGACGTCAAATTGACTTGAGTCAGTCACAAATAGCAACATGACCTCAAATTGACTTGAGTTAGTCACAAATAGCAACATGACCTCAAATTGACTTGAGTGAGTCACAAATAGCAACATAAGCTCAAATTGACTTGAGTGAGTCATATATAGCAACATGGCCTCAAATTGACTTGAGTGAAACACAAATAGCAACATGAACTCAAATTGACTTGAGTGAGTCACAAGTAGCAACATGACCTCAAATTGACTTGAGTGAGTCACAAATAGCAACATAAGCTCAAATTGACTTGAGTGAGTCACAAATAGCAACATAGCCTCAAATTGACTTGAGTGAGTCACAAATAGCAAAATGACCTCAAATTGACTTGAGTGAGTCAAAAATGGCAACATGAACTCAAATTGACTTGAGTGAGTCACAAGTAGCAACATGACCTCAAATTGACTTGAGTGAGTCACAAATAGCAACATGACCTCAAATTGACTTGAGGGAGTCACAAATAGCAACATAAGCTAAAATTGACTTGAGTGAGTCACAAATAGCAACATGACCTCAAATTGACTTGAGTGAGTCAAAAATAGCAACATGACCTCAAATTGACTTGAGTTAGTCACAAATAGGAACATGACCTCAAATTGACTTAAGTGAGTCGAAAATAGCAACATGACCTCAAATTGACTTGAGTGAGTCGAAAATAGCAACATGACCTCAAATTGACTTGAGTGAGTCACAAATAGCAACAGGACCTCAAATTGACTTGAGTGAGTCACAAATAGCAACAGGACCTCAAATTGACTTGAGTGAGTCACATATAGCAACATGGCCTCAAATTGACTTGAGTGAAACACAAATAGCAACATGACCTCAAATTGACTTGAGTGAGTCACAAATAGCAACATGACCTCAAATTGACTTGAGTGAGTCACAAATAGCAACATAAGCTCAAATTGACTTGAGTGAGTCACAAATAGCAACATGGCCTCAAATTGACTTGAGTGAGTCACAAATAGCAAAATGACCTCAAATTGACTTGAGTGAGTCACAAGTAGCAACATGACCTCAAATTGACTTGAGTGAGTCACAAATAGCAACATGACCTCAAATTGACTTGAGTGAGTCACAAATAGCAACATAAGCTAAAATTGACTTGAGTGAGTCACAAATAGCAACATGACCTCAAATTGACTTGAGTGAGTCAAAAATAGCAACATGACCTCAAATTGACTTGAGTGAGTCACAAATAGCAACAGGACCCCAAATTGACTTGAGTGAGTCACTAATACCAACATGACCTCAAATTGACTTGAGTGAGTCACAAATAGCAACAGGACCTCAAATTGACTTGAGTGAGTCACAAATACCAACATGACCTCAAATTAATTTGAGTGAGTCATAAATACCAACATGACCTCAAATTGACTTGAGTGAGTCACAAATAGCAACATGAACTCAAATTGACTTGAGTGAGTCACAAATAGCAACATGAACTCAAATTGACTTAAGTGAGTCACAAATAGCAACATGACCTCAAATTGACTTGAGTGAGTCACAATTAGCAACATAGAACTCAAATTGACTTGAGTGAGTCACAAATAGCAACATGACCTCAAATTGACTTGAGTGAGTCACAAATACCAACATGACCTCAAATTGACTTGAGTGAGTCACCAATAGCAACATGACCTCAAATTGCCTTGAGTGAGTCATCAATAGCAATATAGGCTAAAATTGACTTAAGTGAGTCACAAATAGCAACATGACCTCAAATTGACTTGATTAAGTCACAAATAGCAACATGACCTCAAATCGACTTGAGTGAGTCACAAATAGCAACATAAGCTAAAATTGACTTAAGTGAGTCACAAATAGCAACATGTCCTCAAATTGACTTGAGTGAGTCACAAATAGCAACATAAGCTCAAATTGACTTGAGTGAGTCACAAATATCAACTTGACCTCAAATTGACTTGAGTGAGTCACAAATACCAACATGACCTCAAATTGACTTAAGTGAGTCTAATTAGCAACATAGAACTCAAATTAACTTGAGTGAGTCACAAATAGCAACAGGACCTCAAATTGACTTGAGTTAGTCACAAATAGCAACATGACCTCAAATTGACTTGAGTGAGTCACAAATAGCAACATAAGCTCAAATTGACTTGAGTGAGTCACAAATAGCAACATAATCTCAAATTGACTTGAGTGAGTCATGTATAGCAACATGGCCTCAAATTGACTTGAGTGAAACACAAATAGCAACATGAACTCAAATTGACTTGAGTGAGTCACAAGTAGCAACATGACCTCAAATTGACTTGAGTGAGTCACAAATAATAACATAAGCGCAAATTGACTTGAGTGAGTCACAAATAGCAACATAGCCTCAAATTGACTTGAGTGAGTCACAAATAGCAAAATGACCTCAAATTGACTTGAGTGAGTCACAAATAGCAACATGAACTCAAATTAACTTGAGTGAGTCACAAGTAGCAACATGACCTCAAATTGACTTGAGTGAGTCACAAATAGCAACATGACCTCAAATTGACTTGAGGGAGTCACAAATAGCAACATAAGCTAAAATTGACTTGAGTGAGTCACAAATAGCAACATGACCTAAAATTGACTTGAGTGAGTCAAAAATAGCAACATGACCTCAAATTGACTTAAGTTAGTCACAAATAGCAACATGAACTCAAATTGACTTGAGTGAGTCACATATAGCAACATGGCCTCAAATTGACTTGAGTGAAACACAAATAGCAACATGACCTCAAATTGACTTGAGTGAGTCACAAATAGCAACATGACCTCAAATTGGCTTGAGTGAGTCACAAATAGCAACATAAGCTCAAATTGACTTGAGTGAGTCACAAATAGCAACATGGCCTCAAATTGACTTGAGTGAGTCACAAATAGCAAAATGACCTCAAATTGACTTGAGTGAGTCAAAAATAGCAACATGAACTCAAATTGACTTGAGTGAGTCACAAGTAGCAACATGACCTCAAATTGACTTGAGTGAGTCACAAATAGCAACATGACCTCAAATTGACTTGAGTGAGTCACAAATAGCAACATAAGCTAAAATTGACTTGAGTGAGTCACGAATAGCAACATGACCTCAAATTGACTTGAGTGAGTCAAAAATAGCAACATGACCTCAAATTGACTTGAGTTAGTCACAAATAGCAACATAACCTCAAATTGACTTGAGTGAGTCGAAAATAGCAACATGACCTCAAATTGACTTGAGTGAGTCGAAAATAGCAACATGACCTCAAATTGACTTGAGTGAGTCACAAATAGCAACAGGACCTCAAATTGACTTGAGTGAGTCACAAATACCAACATGACATCAAATTAACTTGAGTGAGTCATAAATACCAACATGACCTCAAATTGACTTGAGTGAGTCACAAATAGCAACATGAACTCAAATTGACTTGAGTGAGTCACAAATAGCAACATGAACTCAAATTGACTTAAGTGAGTCACAAATAGCAACATGACCTCAAATTGACTTGAGTGAGTCACAATTAGCAACATAGAACTCAAATTGACTTGAGTGAGTCACAAATAGCAACATGACCTCAAATTGACTTGAGTGAGTCACAAATACCAACATGAACTCGAATTGACTTGAGTGAGTCACAAATAGCAACATGACCTCAAATTGCCTTGAGTGAGTCACAAATAGCAACATAAGCTAAAACTGACTTGAGTGAGTCACAAATAGCAACATGGCCTCAAATTAACTTGAGTGAGTCACAAATAGCAACATGACCTCAAATTGACTTGAGTGAGTCGAAAATAGTAACATGACCTCAAATTGACTTGAGTGAGTCACAAATAGCAACAACACCTCAAATTGACTTGAGTGAGTCACAAATACCAACATGACCTCAAATTGACTTGAGTGAGTCACCAATAGCAACATGACCTCAAATTGCCTTGAGTGAGTCATCAATAGCAATATAGGCTAAAATTGACTTAAGTGAGTCACAAATAGCAACATGACCTCAAATTGACTTGATTAAGTCACAAATAGCAACATGACCTCAAATTGACTTGAGTGAGTCACAAATAGCAACATGACCTCAAATTGACTTGAGTGAGTCAAAAATAGCAACATGACCTCAAATTGACTTGAGTTAGTCACAAATAGCAACATGACCTCAAATTGACTTGAGTGAGTCGAAAATAGCAACATGACCTCAAATTGACTTGAGTGAGTCGAAAATAGCAACATGACCTCAAATTGACTTGAGTGAGTCACAAATAGCAACAGGACCTCAAATTGACTTGAGTGAGTCACAAATACCAACATGACCTCAAATTAACTTGAGTGAGTCATAAACACCAACATGACCTCAAATTGACTTGAGTGAGTCACAAATAGCAACATGTACTCAAATTGACTTGAGTGAGTCACATATAGCAACATGGCCTCAAATTGACTTGAGTGAAACACAAATAGCAACATGACCTCAAATTGACTTGAGTGAGTCACAAATTGCAACATGACCTCAAATTGACTTGAGTGAGTCACAAATAGCAACATAGGCTCAAATTGACTTGAGTGAGTCACAAATAGCAACATGGCCTCAAATTGACTTGAGTGAGTCACAAATAGCAAAATGACCTCAAATTGACTTGAGTGAGTCAAAAATAGCAACATGAACTCAAATTGACTTGAGTGAGTCACAAGTAGCAACATGACCTCAAATTGACTTGAGTGAGTCACAAATAGCAACATGACCTCAAATTGACTTGAGTGAGTCACAAATAGCAACATAAGCTAAAATTGACTTGAGTGAGTCACAAATAGCAACATGACCTCAAATTGACTTGAGTGAGTCAAAAATAGAACATGACCTAAAATTGACTTGAGTTAGTCACAAATAGCAACATAACCTCAAATTGACTTGAGTGAGTCGAAAATAGCAACATGACCTCAAATTGACTTGAGTGAGTCGAAAATAGCAACATGACCTCAAATTGACTTGAGTGAGTCACAAATAGCAACAGGACCTCAAATTGACTTGAGTGAGTCACAAATACCAACATGACCTCAAATTAACTTGAGTGAGTCATAAACACCAACATGACCTCAAATTGACTTGAGTGAGTCACAAATAGCAACATGAACTCAAATTGACTTGAGTGAGTCACAAATAGCTACATGAACTCAGATTGACTTGAGTTAGTCACAAATAGCAACATGACCTCAAATTGACTTGAGTGAGTCGAAAATAGCAACATGACCTCAAATTGACTTGAGTGAGTCGAAAATAGCAACATGACCTCAAATTGACTTGAGTGAGTCACAAATAGCAACAGGACCTCAAATTGACTTGAGTGAGTCACAAATACCAACATGACCTCAAATTAACTTGAGTGAGTCATAAACACCAACATGACCTCAAATTGACTTGAGTGAGTCACAAATAGCAACATGAACTCAAATTGACTTGAGTGAGTCACATATAGCAACATGGCCTCAAATTGACTTGAGTGAAACACAAATAGCAACATGACCTCAAATTGACTTGAGTGAGTCACAAATTGCAACATGACCTCAAATTGACTTGAGTGAGTCACAAATAGCAACATAAGCTCAAATTGACTTGAGTGAGTCACAAATAGCAACATGGCCTCAAATTGACTTGAGTGAGTCACAAATAGCAAAATGACCTCAAATTGACTTGAGTGAGTCAAAAATAGCAACATGAACTCAAATTGACTTGAGTAAATCACAAGTAGCAACATGACCTCAAATTGACTTGAGTGAGTCACAAATAGCAACATGACCTCAAATTGACTTGAGTGAGTCACAAATAGCAACATAAGCTAAAATTGACTTGAGTGAGTCACAAATAGCAACATGACCTCAAATTGACTTGAGTGAGTCAAAAATAGAACATGACCTAAAATTGACTTGAGTTAGTCACAAATAGCAACATAACCTCAAATTGACTTGAGTGAGTCGAAAATAGCAACATGACCTCAAATTGACTTGAGTGAGTCGAAAATAGCAACATGACCTCAAATTGACTTGAGTGAGTCACAAATAGCAACAGGACCTCAAATTGACTTGAGTGAGTCACAAATACCAACATGACCTCAAATTAACTTGAGTGAGTCATAAACACCAACATGACCTCAAATTGACTTGAGTGAGTCACAAATAGCAACATGAACTCAAATTGACTTGAGTGAGTCACAAATAGCTACATGAACTCAGATTGACTTGAGTGAGTCACAAATAGCAACATGACCTCAAATTGACTTGAGTGAGTCACAATTAGCAACATAGAACTTAAATTGACTTGAGTGAGTCACAAATAGCAACATGACCTCAAATTGACTTGAGTGAGTCACAAATACCAACATGAACTCAAATTGACTTGAGTGAGTCACAAGTAGCAACATGACGTCAAATTGACTTGAGTGAGTCACAAATAGCAACATGACCTCAAATTGCCTTGAGTGAGTCACAAATAGCAGCATAAGCTAAAATTGACTTAAGTGAGTCACAAATAGCAACATGACCTCAAATTAGCTTGAGTGAGTCACATATAGCAAAATAAGCTCAAATTGACTGGAGTGAGTCACAAGTAGCAACATGACGTCAAATTGACTTGAGTGAGTCACAAATAGCAACATGACCTCAAATTGCCTTGAGTGAGTCACAAATAGCAATATAAGCTAAAATTGACTTGAGTGAGTCACAAATAGCAACATGGCCTCAAATTGACTTGAGTGAGTCACAAATAGCAACATGACCTCAAATATACTTGAGTGAGTTACAAATAGCAACATAAGCTCAAATTGACTTGAGTGAGTCAAAAATAGCAACATGACCTCAAATTGACTTGAGTTAGTCACAAATAGCAACATGACCTCAAATTGACTTGAGTGAGTCGAAAATAGCAACATGACCACAAATTGACTTGAGTGAGTCGAAAATAGCAACATGACCTCAAATTGACTTGAGTGAGTCACTAATAGCAACAGGACCTCAAATTGACTTGAGTGAGTCACAAATACCAACATGACCACAAATTGACTTGAGTGAGTCACAAATAGCAACATGAACTCAAATTGACTTGAGTGAGTCACAAATAGCTACATGAACTCAGATTGACTTGAGTGAGTCACAAATAGCAACATGACCTCAAATTGACTTGAGTGAGTCACAATTAGCAACATAGAACTCAAATTGACTTGAGTGAGTCACAAATAGCAACATGACCTCAAATTGACTTGAGTGAGTCACAAATACCAACATGAACTCAAATTGACTTGAGTGAGTCACAAGTAGCAACATGACGTCAAATTGTCTTGAGTGAGTCACAAATAGCAACATGAACTCAAATTGACTTGAGTGAGTCACAAATAGCAGCATAAGCTAAAATTGACTTAAGTGAGTCACAAATAGCAACATGACCTCAAATTAGCTTGAGTGAGTCACAAATAGCAACATGACCTCAAATTGACTTGAGTGAGTCACAAATTGCAACATGACCTCAAATTGACTTGAGTGAGTCACAAATAGCAACATAAGCTCAAATTGACTTGAGTGAGTCACAAATAGCAACATGGCCTCAAATTGACTTGAGTGAGTCACAAATAGCAAAATGACCTCAAATTGACTTGAGTGAGTCAAAAATAGCAACATGAACTCAAATTGACTTGAGTGAGTCACAAGTAGCAACATGACCTCAAATTGACTTGAGTGAGTCACAAATAGCAACATGACCTCAAATTGACTTGAGTGAGTCACAAATAGCAACATAAGCTAAAATTGACTTGAGTGAGTCACAAATAGCAACATGACCTCAAATTGACTTGAGTGAGTCAAAAATAGAACATGACCTAAAATTGACTTGAGTTAGTCACAAATAGCAACATAACCTCAAATTGACTTGAGTGAGTCGAAAATAGCAACATGACCTCAAATTGACTTGAGTGAGTCGAAAATAGCAACATGACCTCAAATTGACTTGAGTGAGTCACAAATAGCAACAGGACCTCAAATTGACTTGAGTGAGTCACAAATACCAACATGACCTCAAATTAACTTGAGTGAGTCATAAACACCAACATGACCTCAAATTGACTTGAGTGAGTCACAAATAGCAACATGAACTCAAATTGACTTGAGTGAGTCACAAATAGCTACATGAACTCAGATTGACTTGAGTGAGTCACAAATAGCAACATGACCTCAAATTGACTTGAGTGAGTCACAATTAGCAACATAGAACTTAAATTGACTTGAGTGAGTCACAAATAGCAACATGACCTCAAATTGACTTGAGTGAGTCACAAATACCAACATGAACTCAAATTGACTTGAGTGAGTCACAAGTAGCAACATGACGTCAAATTGACTTGAGTGAGTCACAAATAGCAACATGACCTCAAATTGCCTTGAGTGAGTCACAAATAGCAGCATAAGCTAAAATTGACTTAAGTGAGTCACAAATAGCAACATGACCTCAAATTAGCTTGAGTGAGTCACATATAGCAAAATAAGCTCAAATTGACTGGAGTGAGTCACAAGTAGCAACATGACGTCAAATTGACTTGAGTGAGTCACAAATAGCAACATGACCTCAAATTGCCTTGAGTGAGTCACAAATAGCAATATAAGCTAAAATTGACTTGAGTGAGTCACAAATAGCAACATGGCCTCAAATTGACTTGAGTGAGTCACAAATAGCAACATGACCTCAAATATACTTGAGTGAGTTACAAATAGCAACATAAGCTCAAATTGACTTGAGTGAGTCAAAAATAGCAACATGACCTCAAATTGACTTGAGTTAGTCACAAATAGCAACATGACCTCAAATTGACTTGAGTGAGTCGAAAATAGCAACATGACCACAAATTGACTTGAGTGAGTCGAAAATAGCAACATGACCTCAAATTGACTTGAGTGAGTCACTAATAGCAACAGGACCTCAAATTGACTTGAGTGAGTCACAAATACCAACATGACCACAAATTGACTTGAGTGAGTCACAAATAGCAACATGAACTCAAATTGACTTGAGTGAGTCACAAATAGCTACATGAACTCAGATTGACTTGAGTGAGTCACAAATAGCAACATGACCTCAAATTGACTTGAGTGAGTCACAATTAGCAACATAGAACTCAAATTGACTTGAGTGAGTCACAAATAGCAACATGACCTCAAATTGACTTGAGTGAGTCACAAATACCAACATGAACTCAAATTGACTTGAGTGAGTCACAAGTAGCAACATGACGTCAAATTGTCTTGAGTGAGTCACAAATAGCAACATGAACTCAAATTGACTTGAGTGAGTCACAAATAGCAGCATAAGCTAAAATTGACTTAAGTGAGTCACAAATAGCAACATGACCTCAAATTAGCTTGAGTGAGTCACAAATAGCAACATAAGCTCAAATTGACTGGAGTGAGTCTCAAATATCAACATGACCTCAAATTGACTTAAGTGAGTCACTTATACCAACATGACCTCAAATTGACTTGAGTGAATCACAATTAGCAACATAGAATACAAATTGACTTGAGTGAGTCACAAATAGCAACAGGACCTCAAATTGACTTGAGTGAGTCACAAATAGCAACATGACCTCAAATTGACTTGAGTGAGTCACAAATAGCAACATGAACTCAAATTGACTTAAGTGAGTCACAAATAGCAACATGACCTCAAATTGACTTGAGTGAGTCACAATTAGTACATAGAACTCAAATTGACTTGAGTGAGTCACAAATAGCAACATGACCTCAAATTGACTTGAGTGAGTCACAAATACCAACATGAACTCAAATTGACTTGAGTGAGTCACAAGTAGCAACATGACGTCAAATTGTCTTGAGTGAGTCACAAATAGCAACATGAACTCAAATTGACTTGAGTGAGTTACAAATAGCAGCATAAGCTAAAATTGACTTAAGTGAGTCACAAATAGCAACATGACCTCAAATTAGCTTGAGTGAGTCACAAATAGCAACATAAGCTCAAATTGACTGGAGTGAGTCTCAAATATCAAAATGACCTCAAATTGACTTAAGTGAGTCACTTATACCAACATGACCTCAAATTGACTTGAGTGAATCACAATTAGCAACATAGAATACAAATTGACTTGAGTGAGTCACAAATAGCAACAGGACCTCAAATTGACTTGAGTGAGTCACAAATAGCAACATGACCTCAAATTGACTTGAGTGAGTCACAAATAGCAACATGAACTCAAATTGACTTAAGTGAGTCACAAATAGCAACTTGACCTCAAATTGACTTGAGTGAGTCACAATTAGCAACATAGAACTCAAATTGACTTGAGTGAGTCACAAATAGCAACATGACCTCAAATTGACTTGAGTGAGTCACAAATACCAACATGAACTCAAATTGACTTGAGTGAGTCACAAGTAGCAACATGACGTCAAATTGACTTGAGTGAGTCACAAATAGCAACATGACCTCAAATTGCCTTGAGTGAGTCACAAATAGCAATATAAGCTAAAATTGACTTAAGTGAGTCACAAATAGCAACATGACCTCAAATTGACTTGAGTAAGTCACTAATACCAACATGACCTCAAATTGACTTGAGTGAATCACAATTAGCAACATAGAATACAAATTGACTTGAGTGAGTCACAAATAGCAACAGGACCTCAAATTCACTTGAGTGAGTCACAAATAGCAACATGACCTCAAATTGACTTGAGTGAGTCACAAATAGCAACATAACTCAAATTGACTTAGGTGAGTCACAAATAGCAACATGACCTCAAATTGACTTGAGTGAGTCACAATTAGCAACATAGAACTCAAATTGACTTGAGTGAGTCACAAATAGCAACATGACCTCAAATTGACTTGAGTGAGTCACAAATACCAACATGAACTCAAATTGACTTGAGTGAGTCACAAGTAGCAACATGACGTCAAATTGACTTGAGTGAGTCACAAATAGAAACATGACCTCAAATTGCCTTGAGTGAGTCACAAATAGCAATATAAGCTAAAATTGACTTAAGTGAGTCACAAATAGCAACATGACCTCAAATTGACTTGAGTGAGTCACAAATAGCAACATAAGCTCAAATTGACTGGAGTGAGTCTCAAATATCAACATGACTTCAAATTGACTTGAGTGAGTCACTAATACCAACATGACCTCAAATTGACTTGAGTGAGTCACAAATAGCAACATAAGCTCAAATTGACTTGAGTGAGTCACAAATAGCAACATGGCCTCAAATTGACTTGAGTGAGTCACAAATAGCAACATGGCCTCAAATTGACTTGAGTGAGTCACAAATAGCAAAATGACCTCAAATTGACTTGAGTGAGTCAAAAATAGCAACATGAACTCAAATTGACTTGAGTGAGTCACAAGTAGCAACATGACGTCAAATTGACTTGAGTGAGTCACAAATAGCAACATGACCTCAAATTGCCTTGAGTGAGTCACAAATAGCAATATAAGCTAAAATTGACTTAAGTGAGTCACAAATAGCAACATGACCTCAAATTGACTTGAGTGAGTCACAAATAGCAACATAAGCTCAAATTGACTGGAGTGAGTCTCAAATATCAACATGACCTCAAATTGACTTGAGTGAGTCACTAATACCAACATGACCTCAAATTGACTTGAGTGAGTCACAAATAGCAACATCAGCTCAAATTGACTTCAGTGAGTCACAAATAGCAACATGGCCTCAAATTGACTTGAGTGAGTCACAAATAGCAACATGGCCTCAAATTGACTTGAGTGAGTCACAAATAGCAAAATGACCTCAAATTGACTTGAGTGAGTCAAAAATAGCAACATGAACTCAAATTGACTTGAGTGAGTCACAAGTAGCAACATGACCTCAAATTGACTTGAGTGAGTCACAAATAGCAACATGACCTCAAATCGACTTGAGTGAGTCACAAATAGCAACATTAGCTAAAATTGACTTGAGAGAGTCACAAATAGCAACATGACCTCAAATTGACTTGAGTGAGTCAAAAATAGCAACATGACCTCAAATTGACTTGAGTTAGTCACAAATAGCAACATGACCTCAAATTGACTTGAGTGAGTCGAAAATAGCAACATGACCTCAAATTGACTTGAGTGAGTCGAAAATAGCAACATGACCTCAAATTGACTTGAGTGAGTCACAAATAGCAACAGGACCTCAAATTGACTTGAGTGAGTCACAAATACCAACATGACCTCAAATTGACTTGAGTGAGTCACAAATAGCAACATGACCTCAAATTGACTTGAGTGAGTCAAAAATAGCAACATGACCTCAAATTGACTTGAGTTAGTCACAAATAGCAACATAACCTCAAATTGACTTGAGTGAGTCGAAAATAGCAACATGACCTCAAATTGACTTGAGTCGAAAATAGCAACATGACCTCAAATTGACTTGAGTGAGTCACAAATAGCAACAGGACCTCAAATTGACTTGAGTGAGTCACAAATACCAACATGACCTCAAATTAACTTGAGTGAGTCATAAACACCAACATGACCTCAAATTGACTTGAGTGAGTCACAAATAGCAACATGAACTCAAATTGACTTGAGTGAGTCACATATAGCAACATGGCCTCAAATTGACTTGAGTGAAACACAAATAGCAACATGACCTCAAATTGACTTGAGTGAGTCACAAATTGCAACATGACCTCAAATTGACTTGAGTGGGTCACAAATAGCAACATAAGCTCAAATTGACTTGAGTGAGTCACAAATACCAACATGGCCTCAAATTGACTTGAGTGATTCACAAATAGCAAAATGACCTCAAATTGACTTGAGTGAGTCAAAAATAGCAACATGAACTCAAATTGACTTGAGTGAGTCACAAGTAGCAACATGACCTCAAATTGACTTGAGTGAGTCACAAATAGCAACATGACCTCAAATTGACTTGAGTGAGTCACAAATAGCAACATAAGCTAAAATTGACTTGAGTGAGTCACAAATAGCAACATGACCTTAAATTGACTTGAGTGAGTTAAAATAGCAACATGACCTCAAATTGACTTGAGTTAGTCACAAATAGCAACATAACCTCAAATTGACTTGAGTGAGTCGAAAATAGCAACATGACCTCAAATTGACTTGAGTGAGTCGAAAATAGCAACATGACCTCAAATTGACTTGAGTGAGTCACAAATAGCAACAGGACCTCAAATTGACTTGAGTGAGTCATAAACACCAACATGACCTCAAATTGACTTGAGTGAGTCACAAATAGCAACATGACCTCAAATTGACTTGAGTGAGTCACAAATAGCAACATGAACTCAAATTGACTTGAGTGAGTCACAAATAGCAACATGAACTCAAATTGACTTAAGTGAGTCACAAATAGCAACATGACCTCAAATTGACTTGAGTGAGTCACAATTAGCAACATAGAACTCAAATTGACTTGAGTGAGTCACAAATAGCAACATGACCTCAAATTGACTTGAGTAAGTCACAAATACCAACATGAACTCGAATTGACTTGAGTGAGTCACAAGTAGCAACATGACCTCAAATTGACTTGAGTGAGTCGAAAATAGCAACAGGACCTCAAATTGACTTGAGTGAGTCACAAATACCAACATGACCTCAAATTGACTTGAGTGAGTCACAAATAGCAACATGACCTCAAATTGACTTGAGTGAGTCAAAAATAGCAACATGACCTCAAATTGACTTGAGTTAGTCACAAATAGCAACATAACCTCAAATTGACTTGAGTGAGTCGAAAATAGCAACATGACCTCAAATTGACTTGAGTCGAAAATAGCAACATGACCTCAAATTGACTTGAGTGAGTCACAAATAGCAACAGGACCTCAAATTGACTTGAGTGAGTCACAAATACCAACATGACCTCAAATTAACTTGAGTGAGTCATAAACACCAACATGACCTCAAATTGACTTGAGTGAGTCACAAATAGCAACATGAACTCAAATTGACTTGAGTGAGTCACAAATAGCAACATGAACTCAAATTGACTTAAGTGAGTCACAAATAGCAACATGACCTCAAATTGACTTGAGTGAGTCACAATTAGCAACATAGAACTCAAATTGACTTGAGTGAGTCACAAATAGCAACATGACCTCAAATTGACTTGAGTAAGTCACAAATACCAACATGAACTCGAATTGACTTGAGTGAGTCACAAGTAGCAACATGACCTCAAATTGACTTGAGTGAGTCGAAAATAGCAACATGACCTCAAATTGACTTGAGTGAGTCACAAATAGCAACAGGACCTCAAATTGACTTGAGTGAGTCACAAATACCAACATGACCTCAAATTGACTTGAGTGAGTCACAAATAGCAACATGACCTCAAATTGACTTGAGTGAGTCAAAAATAGCAACATGACCTCAAATTGACTTGAGTTAGTCACAAATAGCAACATAACCTCAAATTGACTTGAGTGAGTCGAAAATAGCAACATGACCTCAAATTGACTTGAGTCGAAAATAGCAACATGACCTCAAATTGACTTGAGTGAGTCACAAATAGCAACAGGACCTCAAATTGACTTGAGTGAGTCACAAATACCAACATGACCTCAAATTAACTTGAGTGAGTCATAAACACCAACATGACCTCAAATTGACTTGAGTGAGTCACAAATAGCAACATGAACTCAAATTGACTTGAGTGAGTCACATATAGCAACATGGCCTCAAATTGACTTGAGTGAAACACAAATAGCAACATGACCTCAAATTGACTTGAGTGAGTCACAAATTGCAACATGACCTCAAATTGACTTGAGTGGGTCACAAATAGCAACATAAGCTCAAATTGACTTGAGTGAGTCACAAATAGCAACATGGCCTCAAATTGACTTGAGTGATTCACAAATAGCAACAGGACCTCAAATTGACTTGAGTGAGTCACAAATACCAACATGACCTCAAATTGACTTGAGTGAGTCACAAATAGCAACATGACCTCAAATTGACTTGAGTGAGTCAAAAATAGCAACATGACCTCAAATTGACTTGAGTTAGTCACAAATAGCAACATAACCTCAAATTGACTTGAGTGAGTCGAAAATAGCAACATGACCTCAAATTGACTTGAGTCGAAAATAGCAACATGACCTCAAATTGACTTGAGTGAGTCACAAATAGCAACAGGACCTCAAATTGACTTGAGTGAGTCACAAATACCAACATGACCTCAAATTAACTTGAGTGAGTCATAAACACCAACATGACCTCAAATTGACTTGAGTGAGTCACAAATAGCAACATGAACTCAAATTGACTTGAGTGAGTCACAAGTAGCAACATGACCTCAAATTGACTTGAGTGAGTCGAAAATAGCAACATGACCTCAAATTGACTTGAGTGAGTCACAAATAGCAACAGGACCTCAAATTGACTTGAGTGAGTCACAAATACCAACATGACCTCAAATTGACTTGAGTGAGTCACAAATAGCAACATGACCTCAAATTGACTTGAGTGAGTCAAAAATAGCAACATGACCTCAAATTGACTTGAGTTAGTCACAAATAGCAACATAACCTCAAATTGACTTGAGTGAGTCGAAAATAGCAACATGACCTCAAATTGACTTGAGTCGAAAATAGCAACATGACCTCAAATTGACTTGAGTGAGTCACAAATAGCAACAGGACCTCAAATTGACTTGAGTGAGTCACAAATACCAACATGACCTCAAATTAACTTGAGTGAGTCATAAACACCAACATGACCTCAAATTGACTTGAGTGAGTCACAAATAGCAACATGAACTCAAATTGACTTGAGTGAGTCACAAATAGCAACATGAACTCAAATTGACTTAAGTGAGTCACAAATAGCAACATGACCTCAAATTGACTTGAGTGAGTCACAATTAGCAACATAGAACTCAAATTGACTTGAGTGAGTCACAAATAGCAACATGACCTCAAATTGACTTGAGTAAGTCACAAATACCAACATGAACTCGAATTGACTTGAGTGAGTCACAAGTAGCAACATGACCTCAAATTGACTTGAGTGAGTCGAAAATAGCAACATGACCTCAAATTGACTTGAGTGAGTCACAAATAGCAACAGGACCTCAAATTGACTTGAGTGAGTCACAAATACCAACATGACCTCAAATTGACTTGAGTGAGTCACAAATAGCAACATGACCTCAAATTGACTTGAGTGAGTCAAAAATAGCAACATGACCTCAAATTGACTTGAGTTAGTCACAAATAGCAACATAACCTCAAATTGACTTGAGTGAGTCGAAAATAGCAACATGACCTCAAATTGACTTGAGTCGAAAATAGCAACATGACCTCAAATTGACTTGAGTGAGTCACAAGTAGCAACATGACGTCAAATTGACTTGAGTGAGTCACAAATAGCAACATGAACTCCAATTGCCTTGAGTGAGTCACAAATAGCAACATCAGCTAAAATTGACTTCAGTGAGTTGAAAATAGCAACATGACCTCAAATTGACTTGAGTGAGTCGAAAATAGCAACATGACCTCAAATTGACTTGAGTGAGTCACAAATAGCAACAGGACCTCAAATTGACTTGAGTGAGTCACAAATACCAACATGACCTCAAATTGACTTGAGTGAGTCACAAATAGCAACATGAACTCAAATTGACTTGAGTGAGTCACAAATAGCAACATGAACTCAAATTGACTTGAGTGAGTCACAAATAGCTACATGAACTCAGATTGACTTGAGTGAGTCACAAATAGCAACATGACCTCAAATTGACTTGAGTGAGTCACAATTAGCAACATAGAACTTAAATTGACTTGAGTGAGTCACAAATAGCAACATGACCTCAAATTGACTTGAGTGAGTCACAAATACCAACATGAACTCAAATTGACTTGAGTGAGTCACAAGTAGCAACATGACGTCAAATTGACTTGAGTGAGTCACAAATAGCAACATGACCTCAAATTGCCTTGAGTGAGTCACAAATAGCAGCATAAGCTAAAATTGACTTAAGTGAGTCACAAATAGCAACATGACCTCAAATTAGCTTGAGTGAGTCACATATAGCAAAATAAGCTCAAATTGACTGGAGTGAGTCACAAGTAGCAACATGACGTCAAATTGACTTGAGTGAGTCACAAATAGCAACATGACCTCAAATTGCCTTGAGTGAGTCACAAATAGCAATATAAGCTAAAATTGACTTGAGTGAGTCACAAATAGCAACATGGCCTCAAATTGACTTGAGTGAGTCACAAATAGCAACATGACCTCAAATATACTTGAGTGAGTTACAAATAGCAACATAAGCTCAAATTGACTTGAGTGAGTCAAAAATAGCAACATGACCTCAAATTGACTTGAGTTAGTCACAAATAGCAACATGACCTCAAATTGACTTGAGTGAGTCGAAAATAGCAACATGACCACAAATTGACTTGAGTGAGTCGAAAATAGCAACATGACCTCAAATTGACTTGAGTGAGTCACTAATAGCAACAGGACCTCAAATTGACTTGAGTGAGTCACAAATACCAACATGACCTCAAATTGACTTGAGTGAGTCACAAATAGCAACATGAACTCAAATTGACTTGAGTGAGTCACAAATAGCTACATGAACTCAGATTGACTTGAGTGAGTCACAAATAGCAACATGACCTCAAATTGACTTGAGTGAGTCACAATTAGCAACATAGAACTCAAATTGACTTGAGTGAGTCACAAATAGCAACATGACCTCAAATTGACTTGAGTGAGTCACAAATACCAACATGAACTCAAATTGACTTGAGTGAGTCACAAGTAGCAACATGACGTCAAATTGTCTTGAGTGAGTCACAAATAGCAACATGAACTCAAATTGACTTAAGTGAGTCACAAATAGCAGCATAAGCTAAAATTGACTTAAGTGAGTCACAAATAGCAACATGACCTCAAATTAGCTTGAGTGAGTCACAAATAGCAACATAAGCTCAAATTGACTGGAGTGAGTCTCAAATATCAACATGACCTCAAATTGACTTAAGTGAGTCACTTATACCAACATGACCTCAAATTGACTTGAGTGAATCACAATTAGCAACATAGAATACAAATTGACTTGAGTGAGTCACAAATAGCAACAGGACCTCAAATTGACTTGAGTGAGTCACAAATAGCAACATGACCTCAAATTGACTTGAGTGAGTCACAAATAGCAACATGAACTCAAATTGACTTAAGTGAGTCACAAATAGCAACATGACCTCAAATTGACTTGAGTGAGTCACAATTAGCAACATAGAACTCAAATTGACTTGAGTGAGTCACAAATAGCAACATGACCTCAAATTGACTTGAGTGAGTCACAAATACCAACATGAACTCAAATTGACTTGAGTGAGTCACAAGTAGCAACATGACGTCAAATTGTCTTAAGTGAGTCACAAATAGCAACATGAACTCAAATTGACTTGAGTGAGTCACAAATAGCAGCATAAGCTAAAATTGACTTAAGTGAGTCACAAATAGCAACATGACCTCAAATTAGCTTGAGTGAGTCACAAATAGCAACATAAGCTCAAATTGACTGGAGTGAGTCTCAAATATCAACATGACCTCAAATTGACTTAAGTGAGTCACAAATAGCAACATGAACTCAAATTGACTTAAGTGAGTCACAAATAGCAACATGACCTCAAATTGACTTGAGTGAGTCACAATTAGCAACATAGAACTCAAATTGACTTGAGTGAGTCACAAATAGCAACATGACCTCAAATTGACTTGAGTGAGTCACAAATACCAACATGAACTCAAATTGACTTAAGTGAGTCACAAATAGCAACATGACCTCAAATTGACTTGAGTGAGTCACAATTAGCAACATAGAACTCAAATTGACTTGAGTGAGTCACAAATAGCAACATGACCTCAAATTGACTTGAGTGAGTCACAAATACCAACATGAACTCAAATTGACTTGAGTGAGTCACAAGTAGCAACATGACGTCAAATTGACTTGAGTGAGTCACAAATAGCAACATGACCTCAAATTGCCTTGAGTGAGTCACAAATAGCAATATAAGCTAAAATTGACTTAAGTGAGTCACAAATAGCAACATGACCTCAAATTGACTTGAGTAAGTCACTAATACCAACATGACCTCAAATTGACTTGAGTGAATCACAATTAGCAACATAGAATACAAATTGACTTGAGTGAGTCACAAATAGCAACAGGACCTCAAATTGACTTGAGTGAGTCACAAATAGCAACATGACCTCAAATTGACTTGAGTGAGTCACAAATAGCAACATGAACTCAAATTGACTTAAGTGAGTCACAAATAGCAACATGACCTCAAATTGACTTGAGTGAGTCACAATTAGCAACATAGAACTCAAATTGACTTGAGTGAGTCACAAATAGCAACATGACCTCAAATTGACTTGAGTGAGTCACAAATACCAACATGAACTCAAATTGACTTGAGTGAGTCACAAGTAGCAACATGACGTCAAATTGACTTGAGTGAGTCACAAATAGCAACATGACCTCAAATTGCCTTGAGTGAGTCACAAATAGCAATATAAGCTAAAATTGACTTAAGTGAGTCACAAATAGCAACATGACCTCAAATTGACTTGAGTGAGTCACAAATAGCAACATAAGCTCAAATTGACTGGAGTGAGTCTCAAATATCAACATGACTTCAAATTGACTTGAGTGAGTCACTAATACCAACATGACCTCAAATTGACTTGAGTGAGTCACAAATAGCAACATAAGCTCAAATTGACTTGAGTGAGTCACAAATAGCAACATGGCCTCAAATTGACTTGAGTGAGTCCCACTAGCAACATGGCCTCAAATTGACTTGAGTGAGTCACAAATAGCAAAATGACCTCAAATTGACTTGAGTGAGTCAAAAATAGCAACATGAACTCAAATTGACTTGAGTGAGTCACAAGTAGCAACATGACGTCAAATTGACTTGAGTGAGTCACAAATAGCAACATGACCTCAAATTGCCTTGAGTGAGTCACAAATAGCAATATAAGCTAAAATTGACTTAAGTGAGTCACAAATAGCAACATGACCTCAAATTGACTTGAGTGAGTCACAAATAGCAACATAAGCTCAAATTGACTGGAGTGAGTCTCAATTATCAACATGACCTCAAATTGACTTGAGTGAGTCACTAATACCAACATGACCTCAAATTGACTTGAGTGAGTCACAAATAGCAACATAAGCTCAAATTGACTTGAGTGAGTCACAAATAGCAACATGGCCTCAAATTGACTTGAGTGAGTCACAAATAGCAACATGGCCTCAAATTGACTTGAGTGAGTCACAAATAGCAAAATGACCTCAAATTGACTTGAGTGAGTCAAAAATAGCAACATGAACTCAAATTGACTTGAGTGAGTCACAAGTAGCAACATGACCTCAAATTGACTTGAGTGAGTCACAAATAGCAACATGACCTCAAATCGACTTGAGTGAGTCACAAATAGCAACATAAGCTAAAATTGACTTGAGAGAGTCACAAATAGCAACATGACCTCAAATTGACTTGAGTGAGTCAAAAATAGCAACATGACCTCAAATTGACTTGAGTTAGTCACAAATAGCAACATGACCTCAAATTGACTTCAGTGAGTCGAAAATAGCAACATGACCTCAAATTGACTTGAGTGAGTCGAAAATAGCAACATGACCTCAAATTGACTTGAGTGAGACACAAATAGCAACAGGACCTCAAATTGACTTGAGTGAGTCACAAATACCAACATGACCTCAAATTGACTTCAGTGAGTCATAAATACCAACATGACCTCAAATTGACTTCAGTGAGTCACAAATAGCAACATGAACTCAAATTTACTTGAGTGAGTCACAAATAGCAACATGAACTCAAATTGACTTAAGTGAGTCACAAATAGCAACATGACCTCAAATTGACTTGAGTGAGTCACAATTAGCAACATAGAACTCAAATTGACTTGAGTGAGTCACAAATAGCAACATGACCTCAAATTGACTTGAGTGAGTCACAAATACCAACATGAACTCGAATTGACTTGAGTGAGTCACAAGTAGCAACATGACGTCAAATTGACTTGAGTGAGTCACAAATAGCAACATGAACTCCAATTGCCTTGAGTGAGTCACAAATAGCAACATAAGCTAAAATTGACTTGAGTGAGTCACAAATAGCAACATGGCCTCAAATTAACTTGAGTGAGTCACAAATAGCAACATGACCTCAAATTGACTTGAGTGAGTCACAAATACCAATATGAACTCGAATTGACTTGAGTGATTCACAAGAAGCAACATGACGTCAAATTGACTTGAGTGAGTCACAAATAGCAACATGAACTCCAATTGCCTTGAGTGAGTCACAAATAGCAACATAAGCTAAAATTGACTTGAGTGAGTCACAAAAAGCAACATGGCCTCAAATTGACTTGAGTGAGTCACAAATAGTAACATGACCTCAAATATACTTGAGTGAGTCACAAATAGCAACATGACCTCAAATTGACTTGAGTGAGTCGAAAATAGCAACATGACCTCAAATTGACTTGAGTGAGTCACAATTAGCAACATAGAACTCAAATTGACTTGAGTGAGTCACAAATAGCAACATGACCTCAAATTGACTTGAGTGAGTCACAAATACCAACATGAACTCAAATTGACTTGAGTGAGTCACAAGTAGCAACATGACGTCAAATTGACTTGAGTGAGTCACAAATAGCAACATGACCTCAAATTGCCTTGAGTGAGTCACAAATAGCAATATAAGCTAAAATTGACTTAAGTGAGTCACAAATAGCAACATGACCTCAAATTGACTTGCGTGAGTCACAAATAGCAACATAAGCTCAAATTGACTGGAGTGAGTCTCAAATATCAACATGACCTCAAATTGACTTGAGTGAGTCACTAATACCAACATGACCTCAAATTGACTTGAGTGAGTCACAAATAGCAACATAAGCTCAAATTGACTTGAGTGAGTCACAAATAGCAACATGGCCTCAAATTGACTTGAGTGAGTCACAAATAGCAACATGACGTCAAATTGACTTGAGTGAGTCACAAATAGCAACATGGCCTCAAATTAACTTGAGTGAGTCACAAATAGCAACATGACCTCAAATTGACTTGAGTGAGTCGAAAATAGCAACATGACCTCAAATTGACTTGAGTGAGTCACAATTAGCAACATAGAACTCAAATTGACTTGAGTGAGTCACAAATAGCAACATGACCTCAAATTGACTTGAGTGAGTCACAAATACCAACATGAACTCAAATTGACTTGAGTGAGTCACAAGTAGCAACATGACGTCAAATTGACTTGAGTGAGTCACAAATAGCAACATGACCTCAAATTGCCTTGAGTGAGTCACAAATAGCAATATAAGCTAAAATTGACTTAAGTGAGTCACAAATAGCAACATGACCTCAAATTGACTTGAGTGAGTCACAAATAGCAACATAAGCTCAAATTGACTGGAGTGAGTCTCAAATATCAACATGACCTCAAATTGACTTGAGTGAGTCACTAATACCAACATGACCTCAAATTGACTTGAGTGAGTCACAAATAGCAACATAAGCTCAAATTGACTTGAGTGAGTCACAAATAGCAACATGGCCTCAAATTGACTTGAGTGAGTCACAAATAGCAACATGACGTCAAATTGACTTGAGTGAGTCACAAATAGCAACATGACCTCATATTGCCTTGAGTGAGTCACAAATAGCAACATAAGCTAAAATTGACTTGAGTGAGTCACAAATAGCAACATGGCCTCAAATTAACTTGAGTGAGTCACAAATAGCAACATGACCTCAAATTGACTTGAGTGAGTCACAAATACCAACATGAACTCGAATTGACTTGAGTGATTCACAAGAAGCAACATGACGTCAAATTGACTTGAGTGAGTCACAAATAGCAACATGAACTCCAATTGCCTTGAGTGAGTCACAAATAGCAACATAAGCTAAAATTGATTAGAGTGAGTCACAAAAAGCAACATGGCCTCAAATTGACTTGAGTGAGTCACAAATAGTAACATGACCTCAAATATACTTGAGTGAGTCACAAATAGCAACATAAGCTCAAATTGACTTGAGTGAGTCACAAATAGTAACATGGCCTCAAATTAACTTGAGTGATTCACAAATAGCAAAATGACCTCAAATTGACTTGAGTGAGTCAAAAATAGCAACATGAACTCAAATTGACTTGAGTGAGTCACAAGTAGCAACATGACCTCAAATTGACTTGAGTGAGTCACAAATAGCAACATGACCTCAAATTGACTTGAGTGAGTCACAAATAGCAACATAAGCTAAAATTGACTTGAGTGAGTCACAAATAGCAACATGACCTTAAATTGACTTGAGTGAGTTAAAATAGCAACATGACCTCAAATTGACTTGAGTTAGTCACAAATAGCAACATAACCTCAAATTGACTTGAGTGAGTCGAAAATAGCAACATGACCTCAAATTGACTTGAGTGAGTCGAAAATAGCAACATGACCTCAAATTGACTTGAGTGAGTCACAAATAGCAACAGGACCTCAAATTGACTTGAGTGAGTCACAAATACCAACATGACCTCAAATTAACTTGAGTGAGTCATAAATACCAACATGACCTCAAATTGACTTGAGTGAGTCACAAATAGCAACATGAACTCAAATTGACTTGAGTGAGTCACAAATAGCAACATGAACTCAAATTGACTTAAGTGAGTCACAAATAGCAACATGACCTCAAATTGACTTGAGTGAGTCACAATTAGCAACATAGAACTCAAATTGACTTGAGTGAGTCACAAATAGCAACATGACCTCAAATTGACTTGAGTAAGTCACAAATACCAACATGAACTCGAATTGACTTGAGTGAGTCACAAGTAGCAACATGACGTCAAATTGACTTGAGTGAGTCACAAATAGCAACATGACCTCAAATTGCCTTGAGTGAGTCACAAATAGCAACATAAGCTAAAACTGACTTGAGTGAGTCACAAATAGCAACATGGCCTCAAATTAACTTGAGTGAGTCACAAATAGCAACATGACCTCAAATTGACTTGAGTGAGTCGAAAATAGTAACATGATCTCAAATTGACTTTAGTGAGTCACAAATAGCAACAGGACCTCAAATTGACTTGAGTGAGTCACAAATACCAACACGACCTCAAATTGACTTGAGTGAGTCACCAATAGCAACATGAACTCAAATTGACTTGAGTGAGTCACAAATAGCAACATGAACTCAAATTGACTTAAGTGAGTCACAAATAGCAACATGACCTCAAATTGACTTGAGTGAGTCACAAATAGCAACATGACCTCAAATTGACTCGAGTGAGTCACAATTAGCAACATAGAACTCAAACTGACTTGAATGAGTCACAAATAGCAAGATGACCTCAAATTGACTTGAGTGAGTCACAAATACCAACATGAACTCGAATTGACTTGAGTGAGTCACAAGTAGCAACATGACGTCAAATTGACTTGAGTGAGTCACAAATAGCAACATGAACTCCAATTGCCTTGAGTGAGTCACAAATAGCAACATAAGCTAAAATTGACTTCAGTGAGTTGAAAATAGCAACATGACCTCAAATTGACTTGAGTGAGTCGAAAATAGCAACATGACCTCAAATTGACTTGAGTGAGTCACAAATAGCAACAGGACCTCAAATTGACTTGAGTGAGTCACAAATACCAACATGACCTCAAATTGACTTGAGTGAGTCACAAATAGCAACATGAACTCAAATTGACTTGAGTGAGTCACAAATAGCTACATGAACTCAGATTGACTTGAGTGAGTCACAAATAGCAACATGACCTCAAATTGACTTGAGTGAGTCACAATTAGCAACATAGAACTTAAATTGACTTGAGTGAGTCACAAATAGCAACATGACCTCAAATTGACTTGAGTGAGTCACAAATACCAACATGAACTCAAATTGACTTGAGTGAGTCACAAGTAGCAACATGACGTCAAATTGACTTGAGTGAGTCACAAATAGCAACATGACCTCAAATTGCCTTGAGTGAGTCACAAATAGCAGCATAAGCTAAAATTGACTTAAGTGAGTCACAAATAGCAACATGACCTCAAATTAGCTTGAGTGAGTCACATATAGCAAAATAAGCTCAAATTGACTGGAGTGAGTCACAAGTAGCAACATGACGTCAAATTGACTTGAGTGAGTCACAAATAGCAACATGACCTCAAATTGCCTTGAGTGAGTCACAAATAGCAATATAAGCTAAAATTGACTTGAGTGAGTCACAAATAGCAACATGGCCTCAAATTGACTTGAGTGAGTCACAAATAGCAACATGACCTCAAATATACTTGAGTGAGTTACAAATAGCAACATAAGCTCAAATTGACTTGAGTGAGTCAAAAATAGCAACATGACCTCAAATTGACTTGAGTTAGTCACAAATAGCAACATGACCTCAAATTGACTTGAGTGAGTCGAAAATAGCAACATGACCACAAATTGACTTGAGTGAGTCGAAAATAGCAACATGACCTCAAATTGACTTGAGTGAGTCACTAATAGCAACAGGACCTCAAATTGACTTGAGTGAGTCACAAATACCAACATGACCTCAAATTGACTTGAGTGAGTCACAAATAGCAACATGAACTCAAATTGACTTGAGTGAGTCACAAATAGCTACATGAACTCAGATTGACTTGAGTGAGTCACAAATAGCAACATGACCTCAAATTGACTTGAGTGAGTCACAATTAGCAACATAGAACTCAAATTGACTTGAGTGAGTCACAAATAGCAACATGACCTCAAATTGACTTGAGTGAGTCACAAATACCAACATGAACTCAAATTGACTTGAGTGAGTCACAAGTAGCAACATGACGTCAAATTGTCTTGAGTGAGTCACAAATAGCAACATGAACTCAAATTGACTTAAGTGAGTCACAAATAGCAGCATAAGCTAAAATTGACTTAAGTGAGTCACAAATAGCAACATGACCTCAAATTAGCTTGAGTGAGTCACAAATAGCAACATAAGCTCAAATTGACTGGAGTGAGTCTCAAATATCAACATGACCTCAAATTGACTTAAGTGAGTCACTTATACCAACATGACCTCAAATTGACTTGAGTGAATCACAATTAGCAACATAGAATACAAATTGACTTGAGTGAGTCACAAATAGCAACAGGACCTCAAATTGACTTGAGTGAGTCACAAATAGCAACATGACCTCAAATTGACTTGAGTGAGTCACAAATAGCAACATGAACTCAAATTGACTTAAGTGAGTCACAAATAGCAACATGACCTCAAATTGACTTGAGTGAGTCACAATTAGCAACATAGAACTCAAATTGACTTGAGTGAGTCACAAATAGCAACATGACCTCAAATTGACTTGAGTGAGTCACAAATACCAACATGAACTCAAATTGACTTGAGTGAGTCACAAGTAGCAACATGACGTCAAATTGTCTTAAGTGAGTCACAAATAGCAACATGAACTCAAATTGACTTGAGTGAGTCACAAATAGCAGCATAAGCTAAAATTGACTTAAGTGAGTCACAAATAGCAACATGACCTCAAATTAGCTTGAGTGAGTCACAAATAGCAACATAAGCTCAAATTGACTGGAGTGAGTCTCAAATATCAACATGACCTCAAATTGACTTAAGTGAGTCACTTATACCAACATGACCTCAAATTGACTTGAGTGAATCACAATTAGCAACATAGAATACAAATTGACTTGAGTGAGTCACAAATAGCAACAGGACCTCAAATTGACTTGAGTGAGTCACAAATAGCAACATGACCTCAAATTGACTTGAGTGAGTCACAAATAGCAACATGAACTCAAATTGACTTAAGTGAGTCACAAATAGCAACATGACCTCAAATTGACTTGAGTGAGTCACAATTAGCAACATAGAACTCAAATTGACTTGAGTGAGTCACAAATAGCAACATGACCTCAAATTGACTTGAGTGAGTCACAAATACCAACATGAACTCAAATTGACTTGAGTGAGTCACAAGTAGCAACATGACGTCAAATTGACTTGAGTGAGTCACAAATAGCAACATGACCTCAAATTGCCTTGAGTGAGTCACAAATAGCAATATAAGCTAAAATTGACTTAAGTGAGTCACAAATAGCAACATGACCTCAAATTGACTTGAGTAAGTCACTAATACCAACATGACCTCAAATTGACTTGAGTGAATCACAATTAGCAACATAGAATACAAATTGACTTGAGTGAGTCACAAATAGCAACAGGACCTCAAATTGACTTGAGTGAGTCACAAATAGCAACATGACCTCAAATTGACTTGAGTGAGTCACAAATAGCAACATGAACTCAAATTGACTTAAGTGAGTCACAAATAGCAACATGACCTCAAATTGACTTGAGTGAGTCACAATTAGCAACATAGAACTCAAATTGACTTGAGTGAGTCACAAATAGCAACATGACCTCAAATTGACTTGAGTGAGTCAAAAATAGCAACATGAACTCAAATTGACTTGAGTGAGTCACAAGTAGCAACATGACGTCAAATTGACTTGAGTGAGTCACAAATAGCAACATGACCTCAAATTGCCTTGAGTGAGTCACAAATAGCAATATAAGCTAAAATTGACTTAAGTGAGTCACAAATAGCAACATGACCTCAAATTGACTTGAGTGAGTCACAAATAGCAACATAAGCTCAAATTGACTGGAGTGAGTCTCAATTATCAACATGACCTCAAATTGACTTGAGTGAGTCACTAATACCAACATGACCTCAAATTGACTTGAGTGAGTCACAAATAGCAACATAAGCTCAAATTGACTTGAGTGAGTCACAAATAGCAACATGGCCTCAAATTGACTTGAGTGAGTCACAAATAGCAACATGGCCTCAAATTGACTTGAGTGAGTCACAAATAGCAAAATGACATCAAATTGACTTGAGTGAGTCAAAAATAGCAACATGAACTCAAATTGACTTGAGTGAGTCACAAGTAGCAACATGACCTCAAATTGACTTGAGTGAGTCACAAATAGCAACATGACCTCAAATCGACTTGAGTGAGTCACAAATAGCAACATAAGCTAAAATTGACTTGAGAGAGTCACAAATAGCAACATGACCTCAAATTGACTTGAGTGAGTCAAAAATAGCAACATGACCTCAAATTGACTTGAGTTAGTCACAAATAGCAACATGACCTCAAATTGACTTCAGTGAGTCGAAAATAGCAACATGACCTCAAATTGACTTGAGTGAGTCGAAAATAGCAACATGACCTCAAATTGACTTGAGTGAGACACAAATAGCAACAGGACCTCAAATTGACTTGAGTGAGTCACAAATACCAACATGACCTCAAATTGACTTCAGTGAGTCATAAATACCAACATGACCTCAAATTGACTTCAGTGAGTCACAAATAGCAACATGAACTCAAATTTACTTGAGTGAGTCACAAATAGCAACATGAACTCAAATTGACTTAAGTGAGTCACAAATAGCAACATGACCTCAAATTGACTTGAGTGAGTCACAATTAGCAACATAGAACTCAAATTGACTTGAGTGAGTCACAAATAGCAACATGACCTCAAATTGACTTGAGTGAGTCACAAATACCAACATGAACTCGAATTGACTTGAGTGAGTCACAAGTAGCAACATGACGTCAAATTGACTTGAGTGAGTCACAAATAGCAACATGACCTCATATTGCCTTGAGTGAGTCACAAATAGCAACATAAGCTAAAATTGACTTGAGTGAGTCACAAATAGCAACATGGCCTCAAATTAACTTGAGTGAGTCACAAATAGCAACATGACCTCAAATTGACTTGAGTGAGTCACAAATACCAACATGAACTCGAATTGACTTGAGTGATTCACAAGAAGCAACATGACGTCAAATTGACTTGAGTGAGTCACAAATAGCAACATGAACTCCAATTGCCTTGAGTGAGTCACAAATAGCAACATAAGCTAAAATTGACTTGAGTGAGTCACAAAAAGCAACATGGCCTCAAATTGACTTGAGTGAGTCACAAATAGTAACATGACCTCAAATATACTTGAGTGAGTCACAAATAGCAACATGACCTCAAATTGACTTGAGTGAGTCGAAAATAGCAACATGACCTCAAATTGACTTGAGTGAGTCACAATTAGCAACATAGAACTCAAATTGACTTGAGTGAGTCACAAATAGCAACATGACCTCAAATTGACTTGAGTGAGTCACAAATACCAACATGAACTCAAATTGACTTGAGTGAGTCACAAGTAGCAACATGACGTCAAATTGACTTGAGTGAGTCACAAATAGCAACATGACCTCAAATTGCCTTGAGTGAGTCACAAATAGCAATATAAGCTAAAATTGACTTAAGTGAGTCACAAATAGCAACATGACCTCAAATTGACTTGAGTGAGTCACAAATAGCAACATAAGCTCAAATTGACTGGAGTGAGTCTCAAATATCAACATGACCTCAAATTGACTTGAGTGAGTCACTAATACCAACATGACCTCAAATTGACTTGAGTGAGTCACAAATAGCAACATAAGCTCAAATTGACTTGAGTGAGTCACAAATAGCAACATGGCCTCAAATTGACTTGAGTGAGTCACAAATAGCAACATGACGTCAAATTGACTTGAGTGAGTCACAAATAGCAACATGACCTCATATTGCCTTGAGTGAGTCACAAATAGCAACATAAGCTAAAATTGACTTGAGTGAGTCACAAATAGCAACATGGCCTCAAATTAACTTGAGTGAGTCACAAATAGCAACATGACCTCAAATTGACTTGAGTGAGTCGAAAATAGCAACATGACCTCAAATTGACTTGAGTGAGTCACAATTAGCAACATAGAACTCAAATTGACTTGAGTGAGTCACAAATAGCAACATGACCTCAAATTGACTTGAGTGAGTCACAAATACCAACATGAACTCAAATTGACTTGAGTGAGTCACAAGTAGCAACATGACGTCAAATTGACTTGAGTGAGTCACAAATAGCAACATGACCTCAAATTGCCTTGAGTGAGTCACAAATAGCAATATAAGCTAAAATTGACTTAAGTGAGTCACAAATAGCAACATGACCTCAAATTGACTTGAGTGAGTCACAAATAGCAACATAAGCTCAAATTGACTGGAGTGAGTCTCAAATATCAACATGACCTCAAATTGACTTGAGTGAGTCACTAATACCAACATGACCTCAAATTGACTTGAGTGAGTCACAAATAGCAACATAAGCTCAAATTGACTTGAGTGAGTCACAAATAGCAACATGGCCTCAAATTGACTTGAGTGAGTCACAAATAGCAACATGACGTCAAATTGACTTGAGTGAGTCACAAATAGCAACATGACCTCATATTGCCTTGAGTGAGTCACAAATAGCAACATAAGCTAAAATTGACTTGAGTGAGTCACAAATAGCAACATGGCCTCAAATTAACTTGAGTGAGTCACAAATAGCAACATGACCTCAAATTGACTTGAGTGAGTCACAAATACCAACATGAACTCGAATTGACTTGAGTGATTCACAAGAAGCAACATGACGTCAAATTGACTTGAGTGAGTCACAAATAGCAACATGAACTCCAATTGCCTTGAGTGAGTCACAAATAGCAACATAAGCTAAAATTGATTAGAGTGAGTCACAAAAAGCAACATGGCCTCAAATTGACTTGAGTGAGTCACAAATAGTAACATGACCTCAAATATACTTGAGTGAGTCACAAATAGCAACATAAGCT
The DNA here is from genome assembly GCA_947179485.1 of Allacma fusca. Lineage (NCBI taxonomy): Eukaryota > Metazoa > Arthropoda > Collembola > Symphypleona > Sminthuridae > Allacma > Allacma fusca. The sequence goes on along the minus strand of CAMXBY010000050.1, from coordinate 82,517 downwards.
CAAATTGACTTGAGTGAGTCACAAATAGTAACATGGCCTCAAATTAACTTGAGTGAGTCACAAATAGCAACATGACCTCAAATTGACTTGAGTGAGTCGAAAATAGCAACATGACCTCAAATTGACTTGAGTGAGTCACAATTAGCAACATAGAACTCAAATTGACTTGAGTGAGTCACAAATAGCAACATGACCTCAAATTGACTTGAGTGAGTCACAAATACCAACATGAACTCAAATTGACTTGAGTGAGTCACAAGTAGCAACATGACGTCAAATTGACTTGAGTGAGTCACAAATAGCAACATGACCTCAAATTGCCTTGAGTGAGTCACAAATAGCAATATAAGCTAAAATTGACTTAAGTGAGTCACAAATAGCAACATGACCTCAAATTGACTTGAGTGAGTCACAAATAGCAACATAAGCTCAAATTGACTGGAGTGAGTCTCAAATATCAACATGACCTCAAATTGACTTGAGTGAGTCACTAATACCAACATGACCTCAAATTGACTTGAGTGAGTCACAAATAGCAACATAAGCTCAAATTGGCTTGAGTGAGTCACAAATAGCAACATGGCCTCAAATTGACTTGAGTGAGTCACAAATAGCAACATGGCCTCAAATTGACTTGAGTGAGTCAAAAATAGCAACATGAACTCAAATTGACTTGAGTGAGTCACAAGTAGCAACATGACGTCAAATTGACTTGAGTGAGTCACAAATAGCAACATGACCTCAAATTGCCTTGAGTGAGTCACAAATAGCAATATAAGCTAAAATTGACTTAAGTGAGTCACAAATAGCAACATGACCTCAAATTGACTTGAGTGAGTCACAAATAGCAACATAAGCTCAAATTGACTGGAGTGAGTCTCAAATATCAACATGACCTCAAATTGACTTGAGTGAGTCACTAATACCAACATGACCTCCAATTGACTTGAGTGAGTCACAAATAGCAACATAAGCTCAAATTGACTTGAGTGAGTCACAAATAGCAACATGGCCTCAAATTGACTTGAGTGAGTCACAAATAGCAACATGGCCTCAAATTGACTTGAGTGAGTCACAAACAGCAAAATGACCTCAAATTGACTTGAGTGAGTCAAAAATAGCAACATGAACTCAAATTGACTTGAGTGAGTCACAAGTAGCAACATGACCTCAAATTGACTTGAGTGAGTCACAAATAGCAACATGACCTCAAATCGACTTGAGTGAGTCACAAATAGCAACATAAGCTAAAATTGACTTGAGAGAGTCACAAATAGCAACATGACCTCAAATTGACTTGAGTGAGTCAAAAATAGCAACATGACCTCAAATTGACTTGAGTTAGTCACAAATAGCAACATGACCTCAAATTGACTTGAGTGAGTCGAAAATAGCAACATGACCTCAACTTGACTTGAGTGAGACGAAAATAGCAACATGACCTCAAATTGACTTGAGTGAGTCACAAATAGCAACAGGACCTCAAATTGACTTGAGTGAGTCACAAATACCAACATGACCTCAAATTGACTTGAGTGAGTCATAAATACCAACATGACCTCAAATTGACTTCAGTGAGTCACAAATAGCAACATGAACTCAAATTTACTTGAGTGAGTCACAAATAGCAACATGAACTCAAATTGACTTAAGTGAGTCACAAATAGCAACATGACCTCAAATTGACTTGAGTGAGTCACAATTAGCAACATAGAACTCAAATTGACTTGAGTGAGTCACAAATAGCAACATGACCTCAAATTGACTTGAGTGAGTCACAAATACCAACATGAACTCGAATTGACTTGAGTGAGTCACAAGTAGCAACATGACGTCAAATTGACTTGAGTGAGTCACAAATAGCAACATGACCTCATATTGCCTTGAGTGAGTCACAAATAGCAACATAAGCTAAAATTGACTTGAGTGAGTCTTAAATAGCAACATGGCCTCAAATTAACTTGAGTGAGTCACAAATAGCAACATGACCTCAAATTGACTTGAGTGAGTCACAAATACCAACATGAACTCGAATTGACTTGAGTGATTCACAAGAAGCAACATGACGTCAAATTGACTTGAGTGAGTCACAAATAGCAACATGAACTCCAATTGCCTTGAGTGAGTCACAAATAGCAACATAAGCTAAAATTGACTTGAGTGAGTCACAAAAAGCAACATGGCCTCAAATTGACTTGAGTGAGTCACAAATAGTAACATGACCTCAAATATACTTGAGTGAGTCACAAATAGCAACATAAGCTCAAATTGACTTTAGTGAGTCAAAAATAGCAACATGACCTCAAATTGACTTGAGTTAGTCACAAATAGCAACATGATCTCAAATTGACTTGAGTGAGTCGAAAATAGCAACATGAACTCAAATTGACTTGAGTGAGTCACAAGTAGCAACATGACGTCAAATTGACTTGAGTGAGTCACAAATAGCAACATGACCTCAAATTGCCTTGAGTGAGTCACAAATAGCAATATAAGCTAAAATTGACTTAAGTGAGTCACAAATAGCAACATGACCTCAAATTGACTTGAGTGAGTCACAAATAGCAACATAAGCTCAAATTGACTGGAGTGAGTCTCAAATATCAACATGACCTCAAATTGACTTGAGTGAGTCACTAATACCAACATGACCTCCAATTGACTTGAGTGAGTCACAAATAGCAACATAAGCTCAAATTGACTTGAGTGAGTCACAAATAGCAACATGGCCTCAAATTGACTTGAGTGAGTCACAAATAGCAACATGGCCTCAAATTGACTTGAGTGAGTCACAAATAGCAAAATGACCTCAAATTGACTTGAGTGAGTCAAAAATAGCAACATGAACTCAAATTGACTTGAGTGAGTCACAAGTAGCAACATGACCTCAAATTGACTTGAGTGAGTCACAAATAGCAACATGACCTCAAATCGACTTGAGTGAGTCACAAATAGCAACATAAGCTAAAATTGACTTGAGAGAGTCACAAATAGCAACATGACCTCAAATTGACTTGAGTGAGTCAAAAATAGCAACATGACCTCAAATTGACTTGAGTTAGTCACAAATAGCAACATGACCTCAAATTGACTTGAGTGAGTCGAAAATAGCAACATGACCTCAAATTGACTTGAGTGAGTCGAAAATAGCAACATGACCTCAAATTGACTTGAGTGAGTCACAAATAGCAACAGGACCTCAAATTGACTTGAGTGAGTCACAAATACCAACATGACCTCAAATTGACTTGAGTGAGTCATAAATACCAACATGACCTCAAATTGACTTCAGTGAGTCACAAATAGCAACATGAACTCAAATTTACTTGAGTGAGTCACAAATAGCAACATGAACTCAAATTGACTTAAGTGAGTCACAAATAGCAACATGACCTCAAATTGACTTGAGTGAGTCACAATTAGCAACATAGAACTCAAATTGACTTGAGTGAGTCACAAATAGCAACATGACCTCAAATTGACTTGAGTGAGTCACAAATACCAACATGAACTCGAATTGACTTGAGTGAGTCACAAGTAGCAACATGACGTCAAATTGACTTGAGTGAGTCACAAATAGCAACATGACCTCATATTGCCTTGAGTGAGTCACAAATAGCAACATAAGCTAAAATTGACTTGAGTGAGTCACAAATAGCAACATGGCCTCAAATTAACTTGAGTGAGTCACAAATAGCAACATGACCTCAAATTGACTTGAGTGAGTCACAAATACCAACATGAACTCGAATTGACTTGAGTGATTCACAAGAAGCAACATGACGTCAAATTGACTTGAGTGAGTCACAAATAGCAACATGAACTCCAATTGCCTTGAGTGAGTCACAAATAGCAACATAAGCTAAAATTGACTTGATTGAGTCACAAAAGGCAACATGGCCTCAAATTGACTTGAGTGAGTCACAAATAGTAACATGACCTCAAATATACTTGAGTGAGTCACAAATAGCAACATAAGCTCAAATTGACTTTAGTGAGTCAAAAATAGCAACATGACCTCAAATTGACTTGAGTTAGTCACAAATAGCAACATGATCTCAAATTGACTTGAGTGAGTCGAAAATAGCAACATGACCTTAAATTGACTTGAGTGAGTCACAAATAGCAACATGGCCTCAAATTAACTTGAGTGAGTCACAAATAGCAACATGACCTCAAATTGACTTGAGTGAGTCGAAAATAGCAACATGACCTCAAATTGACTTAAGTGAGTCACAAATAGCAACAGGACCTCAAATTGACTTGAGTGAGTCAGAAATACCAACATGACCTTAAATTGACTTGAGTGAGTCACAAATAGCAACATGAACTCAAATTGACTTGAGTGAGTCACAAATAGCAGCATGAACTCAAATTGACTTAAGTGAGTCACAAATAGCAACATGACCTCAAATTGACTTGAGTGAGTCACAAATAGCAACATGACCTCAAATTGACTTGAGTGAGTCACAAATACCAACATGAACTCGAATTGACTTGAGTGAGTCACAAGTAGCAACATGACGTCAAATTGACTTGAGTGAGTCACAAATAGCAACATGACCTCAAATTGCCTTGAGTGAGTCACAAATAGCAACATAAGCTAAAATTGACTTGAGTGAGTCACAAATAGCAACATGGCCTCAAATTAACTTGAGTGAGTCACAAATAGCAACATGACCTCAAATTGACTTGAGTGAGTCGAAAATAGCAACATGACCTCAAATTGACTTGAGTGAGTCACAAATAGCAACATAAGCTAAAATTGACTTGAGTGAGTCACAAATAGCAACATGGCCTCAAATTAACTTGAGTGAGTCACAAATAGCAACATGATCTCAAATTGACTTGAGTGAGTCACAAATACCAACATGACCTCAAATTGACTTGAGTGAGTCGAAAATAGCAACATGACCTCAAATTGACTTGAGTGAGTCACAAATAGCAACAGGACCTCAAATTGACTTGAGTGAGTCACAAATACCAACATGACCTCAAATTGACTTGAGTGAGTCATAAATACCAACATGACCTCAAATTGACTTCAGTGAGTCACAAATAGCAACATGAACTCAAATTTACTTGAGTGAGTCACAAATAGCAACATGAACTCAAATTGACTTAAGTGAGTCACAAATAGCAACATGACCTCAAATTGACTTGAGTGAGTCACAATTAGCAACATAGAACTCAAATTGACTTGAGTGAGTCACAAATAGCAACATGACCTCAGATTGACTTGAGTGAGTCACAAATACCAACATGAACTCGAATTGACTTGAGTGAGTCACAAGTAGCAACATGACGTCAAATTGACTTGAGTGAGTCACAAATAGCAACATGACCTCATATTGCCTTGAGTGAGTCACAAATAGCAACATAAGCTAAAATTGACTTGAGTGAGTCACAAATAGCAACATGGCCTCAAATTAACTTGAGTGAGTCACAAATAGCAACATGACCTCAAATTGACTTGAGTGAGTCACAAATACCAACATGAACTCGAATTGACTTGAGTGATTCACAAGAAGCAACATGACGTCAAATTGACTTGAGTGAGTCACAAATAGCAACATGAACTCCAATTGCCTTGAGTGAGTCACAAATAGCAACATAAGCTAAAATTGACTTGAGTGAGTCACAAAAAGCAACATGGCCTCAAATTGACTTGAGTGAGTCACAAATAGTAACATGACCTCAAATATACTTGAGTGAGTCACAAATAGCAACATAAGCTCAAATTGACTTTAGTGAGTCAAAAATAGCAACATGACCTCAAATTGACTTGAGTTAGTCACAAATAGCAACATGATCTCAAATTGACTTGAGTGAGTCGAAAATAGCAACATGACCTTAAATTGACTTGAGTGAGTCACAAATAGCAACATGGCCTCAAATTAACTTGAGTGCGTCACAAATAGCAACATGACCTCAAATTGACTTGAGTGAGTCGAAAATAGCAACATGACGTCAAATTGACTTAAGTGAGTCACAAATAGCAACAGGACCTCAAATTGACTTGAGTGAGTCACAAATACCAACATGACCTTAAATTGACTTGAGTGAGTCACAAATAGCAACATGAACTCAAATTGACTTGAGTGAGTCACAAATAGCAACATGAACTCAAATTGACTTAAGTGAGTCACAAATAGCAACATGACTCAAATTGACTTGAGTGAGTCACAAATAGCAACATGACCTCAAATTGACTTGAGTGAGTCACAAATACCAACATGAACTCGAATTGACTTGAGTGAGTCACAAGTAGCAACATGACGTCAAATTGACTTGAGTGAGTCACAAATAGCAACATGACCTCAAATTGCCTTGAGTGAGTCACAAATAGCAACATAAGCTAAAATTGACTTGAGTGAGTCACAAATAGCAACATGGCCTCAAATTAACTTGAGTGAGTCACAAATAGCAACATGACCTCAAATTGACTTGAGTGAGTCGAAAATAGCAACATGACCTCAAATTGACTTGAGTGAGTCACAAATAGCAACAGGACCTCAAATTGACTTGAGTGAGTCACAAATACCAACATGACCTTAAATTGACTTGAGTGAGTCACAAATAGCAACATGAACTCAAATTGACTTGAGTGAGTCACAAATAGCAACATGAACTCAAATTGACTTAAGTGAGTCACAAATAGCAACATGACCTCAAATTGACTTGAGTGAGTCACAAATAGCAACATGACCTCAAATTGACTCGAGTGAGTCACAATTAGCAACATAGAACTCAAATTGACTTGAGTGAGTCACAAATAGCAACATGACCTCAAATTGACTTGAGTGAGTCACAAATACCAACATGAACTCGAATTGACTTGAGTGAGTCACAAGAAGCAACATGACGTCAAATTGACTTGAATGAGTCACAAATAGCAACATGAACTCCAATTGCCTTGAGTGAGTCACAAATAGCAACATAAGCTAAAATTGACTTGAGTGAGTCACAAAAAGCAACATGGCCTCAAATTGACTTGAGTGAGTCACAAATAGTAACATGACCTCAAATATACTTGAGTAAGTCACAAATAGCAACATAAGCTCAAATTGACTTTAGTGAGTCAAAAATAGCAACATGACCTCAAATTGACTTGAGTTAGTCACAAATAGCAACATGATCTCAAATTGACTTGAGTGAGTCACAAATAGCAACATGACCTCAAATTGACTTGAGTGAGTCACAAATACCAACATGAACTCGAATTGACTTGAGTGAGTCACAAGAAGCAACATGACGTCAAATTGACTTGAATGAGTCACAAATAGCAACATGAACTCCAATTGCCTTGAGTGAGTCACAAATAGCAACATAAGCTAAAATTGACTTGAGTGAGTCACAAAAAGCAACATGGCCTCAAATTGACTTGAGTGAGTCACAAATAGTAACATGACCTCAAATATACTTGAGTGAGTCACAAATAGCAACATAAGCTCAAATTGACTTTAGTGAGTCAAAAATAGCAACATGACCTCAAATTGACTTGAGTTAGTCACAAATAGCAACATGATCTCAAATTGACTTGAGTGAGTCGAAAATAGCAACATGACCTCAAATTGACTTGAGTGAGTCGAAAATAGCAACATGACCTCAAATTGACTTGAGTGAGTCACAAATAGCAACAGGACCTCAAATTGACTTGAGTGAGTCACAAATACCAACATGACCTCAAATTGACTTGAGTGAGTCACAATAGCAACATAAACTCAAATTGACTTGAGTGAGTCACAAATAGCAACATGAACTCAGATTGACTTGAGTGAGCCACAAATAGCAACATGACCTCAAATTGACTTGAGTGAGTCACAAGTAGCAACATGACCTCAAATTGACTTGAGTGAGTCACAAATAGCAACATTACCTCAAATTGACTTGAGTGAGTCACAAATACCAACATGAACTCAAATTGACTTGAGTGAGTCACAAGTAGCAACATGACGTCAAATTGACTTGTTTGAGTCACAAATAGCAACATGACCTCAAATTGCCTGGAGTGAGTCACAAATAGCAGCATAAGCTAAACCTGACTTAAGTGAGTCACAAATAGCAACATGACCTCAAATAAGCTTGAGTGAGTCACAAATAGCAACATAAGCTCAAATTGACTGGAGTGAGTCTCAAATATCAACATGACCTCCAATTGACTTGAGTGAGTCACTAATACCAACATGACCTCAAATTGATTTGAGTGAGTCACAATTAGCAGCATTGAATACAAATTGACTTGATTGAGTCACAAATAGCAACATGAACTCACATTGACTTGAGTGAGTCACAAATACCAACATGAACTCGAATTGACTTGAGTGAGTCACAAGTAGCAACATGACGTCAAATTGACTTGAGTGAGTCACAAATAGCAACATGACCTCAAATTGCCTTGAGTGAGTCACAAATAGCAACATAAGCTAAAATTGACTTGAGTGAGTCACAAATAGCAACATGGCCTCAAATTAACTTGAGTGAGTCACAAATAGCAACATGACCTCAAATTGACTTGAGTGAGTCGAAAATAGCAACATGACCTCAAATTGACTTAAGTGAGTCACAAATAGCAACAGGACCTCAAATTGACTTGAGTGAGTCACAAATACCAACATGACCTTAAATTGACTTGAGTGAGTCACAAATAGCAACATGGCCTCAAATTGACTTGAGTGAGTCGAAAATAGCAACATGACCTCAAATTGACTTGAGTGAGTCACAAATAGCAACAGGACCTCAAATTGACTTGAGTGAGTCACAAATACCAACATGACCTCAAATTGACTTGAGTGAGTCACAATAGCAACATAAACTCAAATTGACTTGAGTGAGTCACAAATAGCAACATGAACTCAGATTGACTTGAGTGAGTCACAAATAGCAACATGACCTCAAATTGACTTGAGTGAGTCACAAATACCAACATGAACTCGAATTGACTTGAGTGAGTCACAAGAAGCAACATGACGTCAAATTGACTTGAATGAGTCACAAATAGCAACATGAACTCCAATTGCCTTGAGTGAGTCACAAATAGCAACATAAGCTAAAATTGACTTGAGTGAGTCACAAAAAGCAACATGGCCTCAAATTGACTTGAGTGAGTCACAAATAGTAACATGACCTCAAATATACTTGAGTAAGTCACAAATAGCAACATAAGCTCAAATTGACTTTAGTGAGTCAAAAATAGCAACATGACCTCAAATTGACTTGAGTTAGTCACAAATAGCAACATGATCTCAAATTGACTTGAGTGAGTCACAAATAGCAACATGACCTCAAATTGACTTGAGTGAGTCACAAATACCAACATGAACTCGAATTGACTTGAGTGAGTCACAAGAAGCAACATGACGTCAAATTGACTTGAATGAGTCACAAATAGCAACATGAACTCCAATTGCCTTGAGTGAGTCACAAATAGCAACATAAGCTAAAATTGACTTGAGTGAGTCACAAAAAGCAACATGGCCTCAAATTGACTTGAGTGAGTCACAAATAGTAACATGACCTCAAATATACTTGAGTGAGTCACAAATAGCAACATAAGCTCAAATTGACTTTAGTGAGTCAAAAATAGCAACATGACCTCAAATTGACTTGAGTTAGTCACAAATAGCAACATGATCTCAAATTGACTTGAGTGAGTCGAAAATAGCAACATGACCTCAAATTGACTTGAGTGAGTCGAAAATAGCAACATGACCTCAAATTGACTTGAGTGAGTCACAAATAGCAACAGGACCTCAAATTGACTTGAGTGAGTCACAAATACCAACATGACCTCAAATTGACTTGAGTGAGTCACAATAGCAACATAAACTCAAATTGACTTGAGTGAGTCACAAATAGCAACATGAACTCAGATTGACTTGAGTGAGCCACAAATAGCAACATGACCTCAAATTGACTTGAGTGAGTCACAAGTAGCAACATGACCTCAAATTGACTTGAGTGAGTCACAAATAGCAACATTACCTCAAATTGACTTGAGTGAGTCACAAATACCAACATGAACTCAAATTGACTTGAGTGAGTCACAAGTAGCAACATGACGTCAAATTGACTTGTTTGAGTCACAAATAGCAACATGACCTCAAATTGCCTGGAGTGAGTCACAAATAGCAGCATAAGCTAAACCTGACTTAAGTGAGTCACAAATAGCAACATGACCTCAAATTAGCTTGAGTGAGTCACAAATAGCAACATAAGCTCAAATTGACTGGAGTGAGTCTCAAATATCAACATGACCTCCAATTGACTTGAGTGAGTCACTAATACCAACATGACCTCAAATTGATTTGAGTGAGTCACAATTAGCAGCATAGAATACAAATTGACTTGATTGAGTCACAAATAGCAACATGAACTCACATTGACTTGAGTGAGTCACAAATACCAACATGAACTCGAATTGACTTGAGTGAGTCACAAGTAGCAACATGACGTCAAATTGACTTGAGTGAGTCACAAATAGCAACATGACCTCAAATTGCCTTGAGTGAGTCACAAATAGCAACATAAGCTAAAATTGACTTGAGTGAGTCACAAATAGCAACATGGCCTCAAATTAACTTGAGTGAGTCACAAATAGCAACATGACCTCAAATTGACTTGAGTGAGTCGAAAATAGCAACATGACCTCAAATTGACTTAAGTGAGTCACAAATAGCAACAGGACCTCAAATTGACTTGAGTGAGTCACAAATACCAACATGACCTTAAATTGACTTGAGTGAGTCACAAATAGCAACATGGCCTCAAATTAACTTGAGTGAGTCACAAATAGCAACATGACCTCAAATTGACTTGAGTGAGTCGAAAATAGCAACATGACCTCAAATTGACTTAAGTGAGTCACAAATAGCAACAGGACCTCAAATTGACTTGAGTGAGTCACAAATACCAACATGACCTTAAATTGACTTGAGTGAGTCACAAATAGCAACATGAACTCAAATTGACTTGAGTGAGTCACAAATAGCAACATGAACTCAAATTGACTTAAGTGAGTCACAAATAGCAACATGACCTCAAATTGACTTGAGTGAGTCACAAATAGCAACATGACCTCAAATTGACTCGAGTGAGTCACAATTAGCAACATAGAACTCAAATTGACTTGAGTGAGTCACAAATAGCAACATGACCTCAAATTGACTTGAGTGAGTCACAAATACCAACATGAACTCGAATTGACTTGAGTGAGTCACAAGAAGCAACATGACGTCAAATTGACTTGAGTGAGTCACAAATAGCAACATAGAACTCAAATTGACTTGAGTGAGTCACAAATACCAACATGAACTCGAATTGACTTGAGTGAGTCACAAGTAGCAACATGACGTCAAATTGACTTGAGTGAGTCACAAATAGCAACATGACCTCAAATTGCCTTGAGTGAGTCACAAATAGCAACATAAGCTAAAATTGACTTGAGTGAGTCACAAATAGCAACATGGCCTCAAATTAACTTGAGTGAGTCACAAATAGCAACATGACCTAAAATTGACTTGAGTGAGTCGAAAATAGCAACATGACCTCAAATTGACTTGAGTGAGTCACAAATAGCAACATGAACTCAAATTGACTTAAGTGAGTCACAAATAGCAACATGACCTCAAATTGACTTGAGTGAGTCACAAATAGCAACATGACCTCAAATTGACTCGAGTGAGTCACAATTAGCAACATAGAACTCAAATTGACTTGAGTGAGTCACAAATAGCAACATGACCTCAAATTGACTTGAGTGAGTCACAAATACCAACATGAACTCGAATTGACTTGAGTGAGTCACAAGAAGCAACATGACGTCAAATTGACTTGAGTGAGTCACAAATAGCAACATGAACTCCAATTGCCTTGAGTGTGTCACAAATAGCAACATAAGCTAAAATTGACTTGAGTGAGTCACGAAATGCAACATGGCCTCAAATTGACTTGAGTGAGTCACAAATAGCAACATGACCTCAAATATACTTGAGTGAGTCACAAATAGCAACATAAGCTCAAATTGACTTTAGTGAGTCAAAAATAGCAACATGACCTCAAATTGACTTGAGTGAGTCACAAATAGCAACATGATCTCAAATTGACTTGAGTGAGTCGAAAATAGCAACATGACCTCAAATTGACTTGAGTGAGTCGAAAAAAGCAACATGACCTCAAATTGACTTGAGTGAGTCACAAATAGCAACAGGACCTCAAATTGACTTGAGTGAGTCACAAATACCAACATGACCTCAAATTGACTTGAGTGAGTCACAATAGCAACATAAACTCAAATTGACTTGAGTGAGTCACAAATAGCAACATGAACTCAGATTGACTTGAGTGAGTCACAAATAGCAACATGACCTCAAATTGACTTAAATGACTCACAATTAGCAACATAGAACTCAAATTGACTTGAGTGAGTCACAAATAGCAACACGACCTCAAATTGACTTGAGTGAGTCACAAATACCAACATGAACTCAAATTGACTTGAGTGAGTCACAAGTAGCAACATGACGTCAAATTGACTTGCGTGAGTCACAAATAGCAACATGACCTCAAATTGCCTTGAGTGAGTCACAAATAGCAGCATAAGCTAAACCTGACTTAAGTGAGTCACAAATAGCAACATGACCTCAAATTAGCTTGAGTGAGTCACAAATAGCAACATAAGCTCAAATTGACTGGAGTGAGTCTCAAATATCAACATGACCTCAAATTGACTTGAGTGAGTCACTAATACCAGCATGACCTCAAATTGATTTGAGTGAGTCACAATTAGCAGCATAGAATACAAATTGACTTGATTGAGTCACAAATAGCAACATGAACTCAAATTGACTTAGGTGGGTCACAAATAGCAACATGACCTCAAATTGACTTGAGTGAGTCACAATTAGCAACATAGAACTCAAATTGATTTGAGTGAGTCACAAATAGCAACATGACCTCAAATTGACTTGAGTGAGTCACAAATACCAACATGACCTCAAATTGACTTGAGTGAGTCACAAGTAGTAACATGACGTCAAATTGACTTGAGTGAGTCACAAATAGCAACATGACCTCAAATTGCCTTGAGTGAGTCACAAATAGCAACATAAGCTCAAATTGACTTGAGTGAGTCACATATAGCAACATGGCCTCAAATTGACTTGAGTGAAACACAAATAGCAACATGACCTCAAATTGACTTGAGTGAGTCACAAGTAGCAACATGACCTCAAATTGACTTGAGTGAGTCACAAATAGCAACATGACCTCAAATTTACTTGAGTGAGTCGAATATAGCAACATGACCTCAAATTGACTTGATTGAGTCGAAAATAGCAACAGGACCTCAAATTGACTTGAGTGAGTCACAAATAGCAACATGACCTCAAATTGACTTGAGTGAGTCACAAATAGCAACATAAGCTCAAATTGACTTGAGTGAGTCACAAATAGCAACATGGCCTCAAATTGACTTGAGTGAGTCACAAATACCAACATGAACTCGAATTGACTTGAGTGAGTCACAAGAAGCAACATGACGTCAAATTGACTTGAGTGAGTCACAAATAGCAACATAGAACTCAAATTGACTTGAGTGAGTCACAAATACCAACATGAACTCGAATTGACTTGAGTGAGTCACAAGTAGCAACATGACGTCAAATTGACTTGAGTGAGTCACAAATAGCAACATGACCTCAAATTGCCTTGAGTGAGTCACAAATAGCAACATAAGCTAAAATTGACTTGAGTGAGTCACAAATAGCAACATGGCCTCAAATTAACTTGAGTGAGTCACAAATTACAACATGACCTAAAATTGACTTGAGTGAGTCGAAAATAGCAACATGACCTCAAATTGACTTGAGTGAGTCACAAATAGCAACATGAACTCAAATTGACTTAAGTGAGTCACAAATAGCAACATGACCTCAAATTGACTTGAGTGAGTCACAAATAGCAACATGACCTCAAATTGACTCGAGTGAGTCACAATTAGCAACATAGAACTCAAATTGACTTGAGTGAGTCACAAATAGCAACATGACCTCAAATTGACTTGAGTGAGTCACAAATACCAACATGAACTCGAATTGACTTGAGTGAGTCACAAGAAGCAACATGACGTCAAATTGACTTGAGTGAGTCACAAATAGCAACATGAACTCCAATTGCCTTGAGTGAGTCACAAATAGCAACATAAGCTAAAATTGACTTGAGTGAGTCACGAAATGCAACATGGCCTCAAATTGACTTGAGTGAGTCACAAATAGCAACATGACCTCAAATATACTTGAGTGAGTCACAAATAGCAACATAAGCTCAAATTGACTTTAGTGAGTCAAAAATAGCAACATGACCTCAAATTGACTTGAGTGAGTCACAAATAGCAACATGATCTCAAATTGACTTGAGTGAGTCGAAAATAGCAACATGACCTCAAATTGACTTGAGTGAGTCGAAAAAAGCAACATGACCTCAAATTGACTTGAGTGAGTCACAAATAGCAACAGGACCTCAAATTGACTTGAGTGAGTCACAAATACCAACATGACCTCAAATTGACTTGAGTGAGTCACAATAGCAACATAAACTCAAATTGACTTGAGTGAGTCACAAATAGCAACATGAACTCAGATTGACTTGAGTGAGTCACAAATAGCAACATGACCTCAAATTGACTTAAATGACTCACAATTAGCAACATAGAACTCAAATTGACTTGAGTGAGTCACAAATAGCAACACGACCTCAAATTGACTTGAGTGAGTCACAAATACCAACATGAACTCAAATTGACTTGAGTGAGTCACAAGTAGCAACATGACGTCAAATTGACTTGCGTGAGTCACAAATAGCAACATGACCTCAAATTGCCTTGAGTGAGTCACAAATAGCAGCATAAGCTAAACCTGACTTAAGTGAGTCACAAATAGCAACATGACCTCAAATTAGCTTGAGTGAGTCACAAATAGCAACATAAGCTCAAATTGACTGGAGTGAGTCTCAAATATCAACATGACCTCAAATTGACTTGAGTGAGTCACTAATACCAGCATGACCTCAAATTGATTTGAGTGAGTCACAATTAGCAGCATAGAATACAAATTGACTTGATTGAGTCACAAATAGCAACATGAACTCAAATTGACTTAGGTGGGTCACAAATAGCAACATGACCTCAAATTGACTTGAGTGAGTCACAATTAGCAACATAGAACTCAAATTGATTTGAGTGAGTCACAAATAGCAACATGACCTCAAATTGACTTGAGTGAGTCACAAATACCAACATGACCTCAAATTGACTTGAGTGAGTCACAAGTAGTAACATGACGTCAAATTGACTTGAGTGAGTCACAAATAGCAACATGACCTCAAATTGCCTTGAGTGAGTCACAAATAGCAACATAAGCTCAAATTGACTTGAGTGAGTCACATATAGCAACATGGCCTCAAATTGACTTGAGTGAAACACAAATAGCAACATGACCTCAAATTGACTTGAGTGAGTCACAAGTAGCAACATGACCTCAAATTGACTTGAGTGAGTCACAAATAGCAACATGACCTCAAATTTACTTGAGTGAGTCGAATATAGCAACATGACCTCAAATTGACTTGATTGAGTCGAAAATAGCAACAGGACCTCAAATTGACTTGAGTGAGTCACAAATAGCAACATGACCTCAAATTGACTTGAGTGAGTCACAAATAGCAACATAAGCTCAAATTGACTTGAGTGAGTCACAAATAGCAACATGGCCTCAAATTGACTTGAGTGAGTCACAAAAAGCAAAATGGCCTCAAATTGACTTGAGTGAGTCAAAAATAGCAACATAAGCTAAAATTGACTTAAGTGAGTCACAAATAGCAACATGTCCTCAAATTGACTTGAGTGAGTCACAAATAGCAACATGACCTCAAATTGACTTGAGTGAGTCACAAATAGCAACATAAGCTAAAATTGACTTCAGTGAGTTGAAAATAGCAACATGACCTCAAATTGACTTGAGTGAGTCGAAAATAGCAACATGACCTCAAATTGACTTGAGTGAGTCACAAATAGCAACAGGACCTCAAATTGATTTGAGTGAGTCACAAATAGCAACATGACCTCAAATTGACTTGAGTGAGTCACAAATACCAACATGACCTCAAATTGACTTGAGTGAGTCACAAGTAGTAACATGACGTCAAATTGACTTGAGTGAGTCACAAATAGCAACATGACCTCAAATTGCCTTGAGTGAGTCACAAATAGCAACATAAGCTCAAATTGACTTGAGTGAGTCACATATAGCAACATGGCCTCAAATTGACTTGAGTGAAACACAAATAGCAACATGACCTCAAATTGACTTGAGTGAGTCACAAGTAGCAACATGACCTCAAATTGACTTGAGTGAGTCACAAATAGCAACATGACCTCAAATTTACTTGAGTGAGTCGAATATAGCAACATGACCTCAAATTGACTTGATTGAGTCGAAAATAGCAACAGGACCTCAAATTGACTTGAGTGAGTCACAAATAGCAACATGACCTCAAATTGACTTGAGTGAGTCACAAATAGCAACATAAGCTCAAATTGACTTGAGTGAGTCACAAATAGCAACATGGCCTCAAATTGACTTGAGTGAGTCACAAAAAGCAAAATGGCCTCAAATTGACTTGAGTGAGTCAAAAATAGCAACATAAGCTAAAATTGACTTAAGTGAGTCACAAATAGCAACATGTCCTCAAATTGACTTGAGTGAGTCACAAATAGCAACATGACCTCAAATTGACTTGAGTGAGTCACAAATAGCAACATAAGCTAAAATTGACTTAAGTGAGTCACAAATAGCAACATGTCCTCAAATTGACTTGAGTGAGTCACAAATAGCAACATAAGCTCAAATTGACTTGAGTGAGTCACAAATATCAACATGACCTTAAATTGACTTGAGTGAGTCACAAATACCAACATGACCTCAAATTGGCTTGAGTGAGTCACAATTAGCAACATAGAACTCAAATTGACTTGAGTGAGTCACAAATAGCAACAGGACCTCAAATTGACTTGAGTGAGTCACAAATAGCAACATGACCTCAAATTGACTTGATTGAGTCAAAAATAGCAACAGGACCTCAAATTGACTTGAGTGAGTCACAAATAGCAAAATGACCTCAAATTGACTTGAGTGAGTCAAAAATAGCAACATGAACTCAAATTGACTTGAGTGAGTCACAAGTAGCAACATGACCTCAAATTGACTTGAGTGAGTCACAAATAGCAACATGACCTCAAATTGACTTGAGTGAGTCACAAATAGCAACATAAGCTAAAATTGACTTAAGTGAGTCACAAATTGCAACATGGCCTCAAATTGACTTGAGTGAGTCACAAATAGCAACATGACCTCAAATTGCCTTGAGTGAGTCACAAATAGCAACATAAGCTCAAATTGACTTAAGTGAGTCACAAACAGCAACAGGACCTCAAATTGACTTGAGTGAGTCACAAATAGCAACATAAGCTCAAATTGACTTGAGTGAGTCAAAAATATCAACATGACCTCAAATTGACTTGAGTGAGTCACAAATACCAACATGACCCCAAATTGACTTGAGTGAGTCACAATTAGCAACATAGAACTCAAATTGACTTGAGTGAGTCACAATTAGCAACATAGAACTCAAATTGACTTGAGTGAGTCACAAATAGCAACAGGACCTCAAATTGACTTGAGTGAGTCACAAATAGCAACATGACCTCAAATTGACTTGATTGAGTCAAAAATAGCAACAGGAGCTCAAATTGACTTGAGTGAGTCACAAATAGCAACATCACCTCAAATTGACTTGAGTGAGTCACAAATAGCAACATGACCTCAAATTGACTTGAGTGAGTCTTACATAGCAACATAAGCTCAAATTGACTTAAGTGAGTCACAAATAGCAACAGGACCTAAAATTGATTTGAGTGGGTCACAAATAGCAACATAAGCTCAAATTGACTTGAGTGAGTCAAAAATATCAACATGACCTCAAATTGACTTGAGTGAGTCACAAATACCAACATGACCTCAAATTGACTTGAGTGAGTCACAATTAGCAACATAGAACTCAAATTGACTTGAGTTAGTCACAAATAGCAACAGGACCTCAAATTGACTTGAGTGAGTCACAAATAGCAACATGACCTCAAATTGACTTGATTGAGTCAAAAATAGCAAGAGGAGCTCAAATTGACTTGAGTGAGTCACAAATAGCAACATCACCTCAAATTGACTTGAGTGAGTCACAATTAGCAACATCACCTCAAATTGACTTGAGTGAGTCACAAATAGCAACATGTCCTCAAATTGACTTGAGTGAGTCACAAATAGCAACATAAGCTCAAATTGACTTGAGTGAGTCACAAATATCAACATGACCTCAAATTGATTTGAGTGAGTCACAAATAGCAACATGACCTCAAATTGACTTGAGTGAGTCACAAATACCAACATGACCTCAAATTGACTTGAGTGAGTCACAAGTAGTAACATGACGTCAAATTGACTTGAGTGAGTCACAAATAGCAACATGACCTCAAATTGACTTGAGTGAGTCACAAGTAGCAACATGACCTCAAATTGACTTGAGTGAGTCACAAATAGCAACATGACCTCAAATTTACTTGAGTGAGTCGAATATAGCAACATGACCTCAAATTGACTTGATTGAGTCGAAAATAGCAACAGGACCTCAAATTGACTTGAGTGAGTCACAAATAGCAACATGACCTCAAATTGACTTGAGTGAGTCACAAATAGCAACATAAGCTCAAATTGACTTGAGTGAGTCACAAATAGCAACATGGCCTCAAATTGACTTGAGTGAGTCACAAAAAGCAAAATGGCCTCAAATTGACTTGAGTGAGTCAAAAATAGCAACATAAGCTAAAATTGACTTAAGTGAGTCACAAATAGCAACATGTCCTCAAATTGACTTGAGTGAGTCACAAATAGCAACATGACCTCAAATTGACTTGAGTGAGTCACAAATAGCAACATAAGCTAAAATTGACTTCAGTGAGTTGAAAATAGCAACATGACCTCAAATTGACTTGAGTGAGTCGAAAATAGCAACATGACCTCAAATTGACTTGAGTGAGTCACAAATAGCAACAGGACCTCAAATTGATTTGAGTGAGTCACAAATAGCAACATGACCTCAAATTGACTTGAGTGAGTCACAAATACCAACATGACCTCAAATTGACTTGAGTGAGTCACAAGTAGTAACATGACGTCAAATTGACTTGAGTGAGTCACAAATAGCAACATGACCTCAAATTGCCTTGAGTGAGTCACAAATAGCAACATAAGCTCAAATTGACTTGAGTGAGTCACATATAGCAACATGGCCTCAAATTGACTTGAGTGAAACACAAATAGCAACATGACCTCAAATTGACTTGAGTGAGTCACAAGTAGCAACATGACCTCAAATTGACTTGAGTGAGTCACAAATAGCAACATGACCTCAAATTTACTTGAGTGAGTCGAATATAGCAACATGACCTCAAATTGACTTGATTGAGTCGAAAATAGCAACAGGACCTCAAATTGACTTGAGTGAGTCACAAATAGCAACATGACCTCAAATTGACTTGAGTGAGTCACAAATAGCAACATGACCTCAAATTTACTTGAGTGAGTCGAATATAGCAACATGACCTCAAATTGACTTGATTGAGTCGAAAATAGCAACAGGACCTCAAATTGACTTGAGTGAGTCACAAATAGCAACATGACCTCAAATTGACTTAACCCTACTGCTCCCAACCTATGTCCAGCCTGTCCAAAATGGAAAAATTTGAGGAATACTATTATTTTTTTAAACTCCAGTTAAACCTACAGATTTGAAAAAAAATGTTTTCGTTTCCGGAAGTGTTTTCTGCTGTTTTAAAAATTTTCAACATTCCAGGTTCATAAACAAAGCCGCAATAAAATTATAAAAAATTAAAATCCTTATATTTCCGCCATTTTCAATGCTAGATAAGCGGTCCATGCAATTGCATAGGGGCCATCAAAATATTTCTACGAAATGAAAAGGCAATTTCTATTATTTTGAAGCCACTGGGAAGGCTCAAAGTGGTACACATGTGTAGCAGGGATACCAAAGATTGTCCCTATCACCTTTGCAGGTCACATAGGTCAACTTGAGGTCACGATAAAAACGAGTGGAATTCTCCCAAATAAAAGCCATCTGAGAGTTTCAGTTTTATTTATAGGAGGCACTGGTGGTAATTGTGTCCTATTGACAATTATTAAGGGGCACCACGCTATAAAATGACGATTTTGACGTTGACCTCATCATACTCTTTTTTTTTCTCTACAGGTCACAATACACTTCTTGTACCTTGTTTAGGTTTCCACTACAATTAGTTTTGGCAAAACTCGGTATTTGTTTCCGATTTTTTTTTCATGTAGTGTTTGACCTCCTGATAACCTAGTTGACATCCAGGATCACGGTCTTGAATGAGGATATGTTTGGAGGGGAAAGCAGACATTATTCGTCAGTTACACTGTCTAACCTTATTTGACCCAAGTTGACCTGTAAAGGTCGCGTCAGTCATTAGCAAAAAAGTGGCCCAATCTAACCATTTTTAGGTTGAATACAGCGGGGTTATCAAAACGTTTCGTCCAGACCAGTGCTCGGCATGGGTACGAAAAATCGGTACCCGTACCCGTATCCGTACCCGAAGTGCGGGTATTGTAATATCTGGTATCTATACCCGTACCCATACCCAAGTATCCGGGTACAAATTTTTCATACCCGTACCCGCAATGTAATCTCAAACTATGTACCTGTACCCGCATTGTACCCGTACCCGAAAAATACTCGAAAATTGTACCCATACGCGTGTATCTCAGTGTCGTACCCGTAATCGTACTCGGGTACTTTATATCCAGATTTCTCTAAATGTAGTATATAGTATGTTATGTATAATAATGTATGACAGCTTATTGTTAGTGTGTAATTTTGACTAGCTAGGGCGGTATTTGATTTTGTATATTTTCATTGAAGATTAGAAACACTAGAAGCGTTTTTGATTAGAAATAAAATTAACTTGCATACTTGCAGATTTAACAAAATATTACCAAGCGTACAAATGTTTGCTGAATCCTATTCTCCTCTTCTATTTTGTTATTATTCCTCGTTTGTGTTTATTCATTTATACATCCTAAAACCTGTTTGCCTAAACACATATATTTTAGCTACAGTCTAACATACATTTACTGTATGTTTTAAGGTTAAAATAGTATTAACACTAAGCTATAAGTATTCAGAAACACCAAAAATAAGGCCAGAAGTTTCCAACGTACGGGCATTATAGTATAAAATGCATTAAAATGTCTCATTTCTCAGTGTATCCAAATACTCGGGTACAATAGTCGTGGGTACGATAGTAAATGACCCCATTATACCCGTACCCGGTGGGTATATGCCCATTTTGAAATCCGTGTACCCGTACCCATACCCGTATCCATACCCGAAATTTTTATTTACCAAAGTGTACCCGGGTAGTACCCAAAATTGATCGGGTACACAAAATTGGTATCCGGGTAGTACCCATACCCGTACCCGTTTACCCGAGTATTACCCATACCCGTGCTGAGCACTGGTCCAGACGATCTACTAACTGACCTCAGGTCAACCTAGTTGACCTGATGGTTGACCTATTGGGTTACACGGGGAATTTGTGGAAGGGTGTTTCAGTTTTCAAAGCAGCCTGGAGGAAATTGGGTTACTGCATGTGACAACTCCTTTGTAACTTTGTTGATGGACCCTTGCATGGAAAATTCCATTGGACAGGCTGTCCATACCTTGGGAATATATGTAACCAATTTAGGTTGGGAGGCAACGGGTTAAGTGAGTCACAAATAGCAACATGTCCTCAAATTGACTTGAGTGAGTCACAAATAGCAACATGACCTCAAATTGACTTGAGTGAGTCACAAATAGCAACATAAGCTAAAATTGACTTAAGTGAGTCACAAATAGCAACATGTCCTCAAATTGACTTGAGTGAGTCACAAATAGCAACATAAGCTCAAATTGACTTGAGTGAGTCACAAATATCAACATGACCTTAAATTGACTTGAGTGAGTCACAAATACCAACATGACCTCAAATTGGCTTGAGTGAGTCACAATTAGCAACATAGAACTCAAATTGACTTGAGTGAGTCACAAATAGCAACAGGACCTCAAATTGACTTGAGTGAGTCACAAATAGCAACATGACCTCAAATTGACTTGATTGAGTCAAAAATAGCAACAGGACCTCAAATTGACTTGAGTGAGTCACAAATAGCAAAATGACCTCAAATTGACTTGAGTGAGTCAAAAATAGCAACATGAACTCAAATTGACTTGAGTGAGTCACAAGTAGCAACATGACCTCAAATTGACTTGAGTGAGTCACAAATAGCAACATGACCTCAAATTGACTTGAGTGAGTCACAAATAGCAACATAAGCTAAAATTGACTTAAGTGAGTCACAAATTGCAACATGGCCTCAAATTGACTTGAGTGAGTCACAAATAGCAACATGACCTCAAATTGCCTTGAGTGAGTCACAAATAGCAACATAAGCTCAAATTGACTTAAGTGAGTCACAAACAGCAACAGGACCTCAAATTGACTTGAGTGAGTCACAAATAGCAACATAAGCTCAAATTGACTTGAGTGAGTCAAAAATATCAACATGACCTCAAATTGACTTGAGTGAGTCACAAATACCAACATGACCCCAAATTGACTTGAGTGAGTCACAATTAGCAACATAGAACTCAAATTGACTTGAGTGAGTCACAATTAGCAACATAGAACTCAAATTGACTTGAGTGAGTCACAAATAGCAACAGGACCTCAAATTGACTTGAGTGAGTCACAAATAGCAACATGACCTCAAATTGACTTGATTGAGTCAAAAATAGCAACAGGAGCTCAAATTGACTTGAGTGAGTCACAAATAGCAACATCACCTCAAATTGACTTGAGTGAGTCACAAATAGCAACATGACCTCAAATTGACTTGAGTGAGTCTTACATAGCAACATAAGCTCAAATTGACTTAAGTGAGTCACAAATAGCAACAGGACCTAAAATTGATTTGAGTGGGTCACAAATAGCAACATAAGCTCAAATTGACTTGAGTGAGTCAAAAATATCAACATGACCTCAAATTGACTTGAGTGAGTCACAAATACCAACATGACCTCAAATTGACTTGAGTGAGTCACAATTAGCAACATAGAACTCAAATTGACTTGAGTTAGTCACAAATAGCAACAGGACCTCAAATTGACTTGAGTGAGTCACAAATAGCAACATGACCTCAAATTGACTTGATTGAGTCAAAAATAGCAAGAGGAGCTCAAATTGACTTGAGTGAGTCACAAATAGCAACATCACCTCAAATTGACTTGAGTGAGTCACAATTAGCAACATCACCTCAAATTGACTTGAGTGAGTCACAAATAGCAACATGTCCTCAAATTGACTTGAGTGAGTCACAAATAGCAACATAAGCTCAAATTGACTTGAGTGAGTCACAAATATCAACATGACCTCAAATTGACTTGAGTGAGTCACAAATAGCAACATGACCTCAAATTGACTTGAGTGAGTCACAAATACCAACATGACCTCAAATTGACTTGAGTGAGTCACAAGTAGTAACATGACGTCAAATTGACTTGAGTGAGTCACAAATAGCAACATGACCTCAAATTGCCTTGAGTGAGTCACAAATAGCAACATAAGCTCAAATTGACTTGAGTGAGTCACATATAGCAACATGGGGTCAAATTGACTTGAGTGAAACACAAAAAGCAACATGACCTCAAATTGACTTGAGTGAGTCACAAATAGCAACATGACCTCAAATTGACTTGAGTGAGTCACAAATAGCACCATGACCTCAAATTTACTTGAGTGAGTCGAATATAGCAACATGACCTCAAATTGACTTGATTGAGTCGAAAATAGCAACAGGACCTCAAATTGACTTGAGTGAGTCACAAATAGCAACATGACCTCAAATTGACTTGAGTGAGTCACAAATAGCAACATAAGCTCAAATTGACTTGAGTGAGTCACAAATAGCAACATGGCCTCAAATTGACTTGAGTGAGTCACAAATAGCAAAATGGCCTCAAATTGACTTGAGTGAGTCAAAAATAGCAACATAAGCTAAAATTGACTTAAGTGAGTCACAAATAGCAACATGTCCTCAAATTGACTTGAGTGAGTCACAAATAGCAACATGACCTCAAATTGACTTGAGTGAGTCACAAATAGCAACATAAGCTAAAATTGACTTAAGTGAGTCACAAATAGCAACATGTCCTCAAATTGACTTGAGTGAGTCACAAATAGCAACATAAGCTCAAATTGACTTGAGTGAGTCACAAATATCAACATGACCTCAAATTGACTTGAGTGAGTCACAAATACCAACATGACCTCAAATTGGCTTGAGTGAGTCACAATTAGCAACATAGAACTCAAATTGACTTGAGTGAGTCACAAATAGCAACAGGACCTCAAATTGACTTGAGTGAGTCACAAATAGCAACATGACCTCAAATTGACTTGATTGAGTCAAAAATAGCAACAGGACCTCAAATTGACTTGAGTGAGTCACAAATAGCAAAATGACCTC
Organism: Allacma fusca; assembly: GCA_947179485.1. NCBI lineage: Eukaryota > Metazoa > Arthropoda > Collembola > Symphypleona > Sminthuridae > Allacma > Allacma fusca. Next base: position 57,807 of record CAMXBY010000050.1, on the reverse strand, counting down.
AAATTGACTTGAGTGAGTCAAAAATAGCAACATGAACTCAAATTGACTTGAGTGAGTCACAAGTAGCAACATGACCTCAAATTGACTTGAGTGAGTCACAAATAGCAACATGACCTCAAATTGACTTGAGTGAGTCACAAATAGCAACATAAGCTAAAATTGACTTAAGTGAGTCACAAATAGCAACATGGCCTCAAATTGACTTGAGTGAGTCACAAATAGCAACATGACCTCAAATTGACTTGAGTGAGTCACAAATAGCAACATAAGCTCAAATTGACTTAAGTGAGTCACAAACAGCAACAGGACCTCAAATTGACTTGAGTGAGTCACAAATAGCAACATAAGCTCAAATTGACTTGAGTGAGTCAAAAATATCAACATGACCTCAAATTGACTTGAGTGAGTCACAAATACCAACATGACCCCAAATTGACTTGAGTGAGTCACAATTAGCAACATAGAACTCAAGTTGACTTGAGTGAGTCACAATTAGCAACATAGAACTCAAATTGACTTGAGTGAGTCACAAATAGCAACAGGACCTCAAATTGACTTGAGTGAGTCACAAATAGCAACATGACCTCAAATTGACTTGATTGAGTCAAAAATAGCAACAGGAGCTCAAATTGACTTGAGTGAGTCACAAATAGCAACATCACCTCAAATTGACTTGAGTGAGTCACAAATAGCAACATGACCTCAAATTGACTTGAGTGAGTCACACATAGCAACATAAGCTCAAATTGACTTAAGTGAGTCACAAATAGCAACAGGACCTAAAATTGATTTGAGTGGGTCACAAATAGCAACATAAGCTCAAATTGACTTGAGTGAGTCAAAAATATCAACATGACCTCAAATTGACTTGAGTGAGTCACAAATACCAACATGACCTCAAATTGACTTGAGTGAGTCACAATTAGCAACATAGAACTCAAATTGACTTGAGTTAGTCACAAATAGCAACAGGACCTCAAATTGACTTGAGTGAGTCACAAATAGCAACATGACCTCAAATTGACTTGATTGAGTCAAAAATAGCAACAGGAGCTCAAATTGACTTGAGTGAGTCACAAATAGCAACATCAACTCAAATTGACTTGAGTGAGTCACAATTAGCAACATCACCTCAAATTGACTTGAGTGAGTCACAAATAGCAACATGTCCTCAAATTGACTTGAGTGAGTCACAAATAGCAACATAAGCTCAAATTGACTTGAGTGAGTCACAATTAGCAACATCACCTCAAATTGACTTGAGTGAGTCACAAATACCAACATGACCTCAAATTGACTTGAGTGAGTCACAATTAGCAACATAGAACTCAAATTGACTTGAGTGAGTCACAAATAGCAACAGGACCTCAAATTGACTTGAGTGAGTCACAAATAGCAACATGACCTCAAGTTGACTTGATTGAGTCAAAAATAGCAACAGGACCTCAAATTGACTTGAGTGAGTCACAAATAGCAAAATGACCTCAAATTGACTTGAGTGAGTCAAAAATAGCAACATGAACTCAAATTGACTTGAGTGAGTCACAAGTAGCAACATGACCTCAAATTGACTTGAGTGAGTCACAAATAGCAACATGACCTCAAATTGACTTGAGTGAGTCACAAATAGCAACATAAGCTAAAATTGACTCAAGTGAGTCACAAATAGCAACATGGCCTCAAATTGACTTGAGTGAGTCACAAATAGCAACATGACCTCAAATTGACTTAAGTGAGTCACAAATAGCAACATAAGCTCAAATTGACTTAAGTGAGTCACAAATAGCAACAGGACCTCAAATTGACTTGAGTGAGTCACAAATAGCAACATAAGCTCAAATTGACTTGAGTGAGTCAAAAATATCAACATGACCTCAAATTGACTTGAGTGAGTCACAAATACCAACATGACCTCAAATTGACTTGAGTGAGTCACAATTAGCAACATAGAACTCAAATTGACTTGAGTGAGTCACAAATAGCAACAGGACCTCAAATTCACTTGAGTGAGTCACAAATAGCAACATGACCTCAAATTGACTTGATTGAGTCAAAAATAGCAACAGGAGCTCAAATTGACTTGAGTGAGTCACAAATAGCAACATCACCTTAAATTGACTTGAGTGAGTCACAAATAGCAACATGACCTCAAATTGACTTGAGTGAGTCACAAATAGCAACATAAGCTCAAATTGACTTAAGTGAGTCACAAATAGCAACAGGACCTCAAATTGACTTGAGTGAGTCACAAATAGCAACATGACCTCACATCGACTTGAGTGAGTCACAAATACCAACATGACCTCAAATTGACTTGAGTGAGTCACAATTAGCAACATAGAACTCAAATTGACTTGAGTGAGTCACAAATAGCAACAGGACCTCAAATTGACTTGAGTGAGTCACAAATAGCAACATGACCTCAAATTGACTTGATTGAGTCAAAAATAGCAACAGGAGCTCAAATTGACTTGAGTGAGTCACAAATAGCAACATCACCTCAAATTGACTTGAGTGAGTCACAATTAGCAACATAAAACTCAAATTGACTTGAGTGAGTCACAAATAGCAACAGGACCTCAAATTGACTTGAGTGAGTCACAAATAGCAACATGACCTCAAATTGACTTGAGTGAGTTACAATTAGCAACATAGAACTCAAATTGACTTTAGTGAGTCACAAATAGCAACATGACCTCAAATTGACTTGAGTGAGTCACAAATAGCAACATAAGCTAAAATTGACTTAAGTGAGTCACAAATAGCAACAGGACCTCAAATTGACTTGAGTGAGTCACAAATAGCAACATAAGCTCAAATTGACTTGAGTGAGTCACAAATATCAACATGACCTCAAATTGACTTGAGTGAGTCACAAATAGCAACATGACCTCAAATTGACTTGAGTGAGTCACACATAGCAACATAAGCTCAAATTGACTTGAGTGAGTCAAAAATATCAACATGACCTCAAATTGACTTGAGTGAGTCACAAATACCAACATGACCTCAAATTGACTTGAGTGAGTCACAATTAGCAACATAGAACTCAAATTGACTTGAGTGAGTCACAATTAGCAACATAGAACTCAAATTGACTTGAGTGAGTCACAAATAGCAACAGGACCTCAAATTGACTTGAGTGAGTCACAAATAGCAACATGACCTCAAATTGACTTGATTGAGTCAAAAATAGCAACAGGAGCTCAAATTGACTTGAGTGAGTCACAAATAGCAACATCACCTCAAATTGACTTGAGTGAGTCACAATTAGCAACATCACCTCAAATTGACTTGAGTGAGTCACAAATAGCAACATGTCCTCAAATTGACTTGAGTGAGTCACAAATAGCAACATAAGCTCAAATTGACTTGAGTGAGTCACAAATATCAACATGACCTCAAATTGACTTGAGTGAGTCACAAATACCAACATGACCTCAAATTGACTTGAGTGAGTCACAATTAGCAACATAGAACTCAAATTGACTTGAGTGAGTCACAAATAGCAACAGGACCTCAAATTGACTTGAGTGAGTCACAAATAGCAACATGACCTCAAATTGATTTGATTGAGTCAAAAATAGCAACAGGACCTCAAATTGACTTGAGTGAGTCACAAGTAGCAACATGACCTCAAATTGACTTGAGTGAGTCACAAATAGCAACATAAGCTAAAATTGACTTAAGTGAGTCACAAATAGCAACAGGACCTCAAATTGACTTGAGTGAGTCACAAATAGCAACATAAGCTCAAATTGACTTGAGTGAGTCACAAATATCAACATGACCTCAAATTGACTTGAGTGAGTCACAAATAGCAACATGACCTCAAATTGACTTGAGTGAGTCACAATTAGCAACATAGAACTCAAATTAACTTGAGTGAGTCACAAATAGCAACAGGACCTCAAATTGACTTGAGTGAGTCACAAATAGCAACATGACCTCAAATTGACTTGAGTGAGTCACAAAGAGCAACATAAGCTCAAATTGACTTGAGTGAGTCACAAATAGCAACATGGCCTCAAATTGACTTGAGTGAGTCACAAATAGCAAAATGACCTCAAATTGACTTGAGTGAGTCAAAAATAGCAACATGAGCTCAAATTGACTTGAGTGAGTCACAAGTAGCAACATGACCTCAAATTGACTTGAGTGAGTCACAAATAGCAACATGACCTCAAATTGACTTGAGTGAGTCACAAATAGCAACATAAGCTAAAATTGACTTAAGTGAGTCACAAATAGCAACATAAGCTAAAATTGACTTAAGTGAGTCACAAATAGCAACATGTCCTCAAATTGACTTGAGTGAGTCACAAATAGCAACATGACCTCAAATTGACTTGAGTGAGTCACAAATAGCAACATAAGCTAAGATTGACTTAAGTGAGTCACAAATAGCAACATGTCCTCAAATTGACTTAAATGAGTCACAAATAGCAACATAAGCTCAAATTGACTTGAGTGAGTCACAATTAGCAACATGACCTCAAATTGACTTGAGTGAGTCACAAATACCAACATGACCTCAAATTGACTTGAGTGAGTCACAATTAGCAACATAGAACTCAAATTGACTTGAGTGAGTCACAAATAGCAACATAGAACTCAAATTGACTTGAGTGAGTCAAAAATAGCAACAGGACCTCAAATTGACTTGAGTGAGTCACAAATAGCAAAATGACCTCGAATTGACTTGAGTGAGTCAAAAATAGCAACATGAACTCAAATTGACTTGAGTGAGTCACAAGTAGCAACATGACCTCAAATTGACTTGAGTGAGTCACAAATAGCAACATGACCTCAAATTGACTTGTGTGAGTCACAAATAGCAAAATAAGCTAAAATTGACTTAAGTGAGTCACAAATAGCAACATGGCCTCAAATTGACTTGAGTGAGTCACAAATAGCAACATGACCTCAAATTGACTTGAGTGAGTCACAAAAAGCAACATAAGCTCAAATTGACTTAAGTGAGTCACAAATAGCAACAGGACCTCAAACTGACTTGAGTGAGTCACAAATAGCAACATGGCCTCAAATTGACTTGAGTGAGTCAAAAATATCAACATGACCTCAAATTGACTTGAGTGAGTCACAAATACCAACATGACCTCAAATTGACTTGAGTGAGTCACAATTAGCAACATAGAACTCAAATTGACTTGAGTGAGTCACAAATAGCAACAGGACCTCAAATTGACTTAAGTGAGTCACAAATAGCAACATGACCTCAAATTGACTTGATTGAGTCAAAAATAGCAACAGGACCTCAAATTGACTTGAGTGAGTCACAAATAGCAACATCACCTCAAATTGACTTGAGTGAGTCACAATTAGCAACATAGAACTCAAATTGACTTGAGTGAGTCACAAATAGCAACAGGACCTCAAATTGACTTGAGTGAGTCACAAATAGCAACATGACCTCAAATTGACTTGAGTGAGTCACAATTAGCAACATAGAACTCAAATTGACTTTAGTGAGTCACAAATAACAACATGACCTCAAATTGACTTGAGTGAGTCACAATTAGCAACATAGAACTCAAATTGACTTTAGTGAGTCACAAATAACAACATGACCTCAAATTGACTTGAGTGAGTCACAAATAGCAACATAAGGTAAAATTGACTTAAGTGAGTCACAAATAGAAACGGGACCTCAAATTGACTTGAGTGAGTCACAAATACCAACATAAGCTCAAATTGACTTGAGTGAGTCACAAATATCAACATGACCTCAAATTGACTTGAGTGAGTCACAAATACCAACATGACCTCAAATTGACTTGAGTGAGTCACAATTAGCAACATAGAACTTAAATTGACTTGAGTGAGTCACAAATAGCAACAGGACCTCAAATTGACTTGAGTGAGTCACAAATAGCAACATAAGCTAAAATTGACTTAAGTGAGTCACAAATAGCAACATGGCCTCAAATTGACTTGAGTGAGTCACAAATAGCAACATAAGCTCAAATTGACTTGAGTGAGTCACAAATATCAACATGACCTCAAATTGACTTGAGTGAGTCACAAATACCAACATGACCTCAAATTGACTTGAGTGAGTCACAATTAGCAACATAGAACTCAAATTGACTTGAGTGAGTCACAAATAGCAACAGGACCTCAAATTGACTTGAGTGAGTCACAATTAGCAACATAGAACTCAAATTGACTTGAGTGAGTCACAAATAGCAACAGGACCTCAAATTGACTTGAGTGAGTCAAAAATAGCAACAGGACCTCAAATTGACTTGAGTGAGTCACAAATAGCAAAATGACCTCAAATTGACTTGAGTGAGTCAAAAATAGCAACATGAACTCAAATTGACTTGAGTGAGTCACAAGTAGCAACATGACCTCAAATTGACTTGAGTGAGTCACAAATAGCAACATGACCTCAAATTGACTTGTGTGAGTCACAAATAGCAAAATAAGCTAAAATTGACTTAAGTGAGTCACAAATAGCAACATGGCCTCAAATTGACTTGAGTGAGTCACAAATAGCAACATGACCTCAAATTGACTTGAGTGAGTCACAAATAGCAACATAAGCTCAAATTGACTTAAGTGAGTCACAAATAGCAACATGGCCTCAAATTGACTTGAGTGAGTCACAAATAGCAACATGACCTCAAATTGACTTGAGTAAGTCACAAATAGCAACATAAGCTCAAATTGACTTAAGTGAGTCACAAATAGCAACAGGACCTCAAATTGACTTGAGTGAGTCACAAATAGCAACATAAGCTCAAATTGACTTGAGTGAGTCAAAAATAGCAACATCACCTCAAATTGACTTGAGTGAGTCACAATTAGCAACATAGAACTCAAATTGACTTGAGTGAGTCACAAATAGCAACAGGACCTCAAATTGACTTGAGTGAGTCACAAATAGCAACATGACCTCAAATTGACTTGAGTGAGTCACAATTAGCAACATAGAACTCAAATTGACTTTAGTGAGTCACAAATAACAACATGACCTCAAATTGACTTGAGTGAGTCACAAATAGCAACATAAGGTAAAATTGACTTAAGTGAGTCACAAATAGAAACGGGACCTCAAATTGACTTGAGTGAGTCACAAATACCAACATAAGCTCAAATTGACTTGAGTGAGTCACAAATATCAACATGACCTCAAATTGACTTGAGTGAGTCACAAATACCAACATGACCTCAAATTGACTTGAGTGAGTCACAATTAGCAACATAGAACTTAAATTGACTTGAGTGAGTCACAAATAGCAACAAGACCTCAAATTGACTTGAGTGAGTCACAAATAGCAACATAAGCTAAAATTGACTTAAGTGAGTCACAAATAGCAACATGGCCTCAAATTGACTTGAGTGAGTCACAAATAGCAACATAAGCTCAAATTGACTTGAGTGAGTCACAAATATCAACATGACCTCAAATTGACTTGAGTGAGTCACAAATACCAACATGACCTCAAATTGACTTGAGTGAGTCACAATTAGCAACATAGAACTCAAATTGACTTGAGTGAGTCACAAATAGCAACAGTACCTCAAATTGACTTGAGTGAGTCACAATTAGCAACATAGAACTCAAATTGACTTGAGTGAGTCACAAATAGCAACAGGACCTCAAATTGACTTGAGTGAGTCAAAAATAGCAACAGGACCTCAAATTGACTTGAGTGAGTCACAAATAGCAAAATGACCTCAAATTGACTTGAGTGAGTCAAAAATAGCAACATGAACTCAAATTGACTTGAGTGAGTCACAAGTAGCAACATGACCTCAAATTGACTTGAGTGAGTCACAAATAGCAACATGACCTCAAATTGACTTGTGTGAGTCACAAATAGCAACATGACCTCAAATTGACTTGTGTGAGTCACAAATAGCAAAATAAGCTAAAATTGACTTAAGTGAGTCACAAATAGCAACATGGCCTCAAATTGACTTGAGTGAGTCACAAATAGCAACATGACCTCAAATTGACTTGAGTGAGTCACAAATAGCAACATAAGCTCAAATTGACTTAAGTGAGTCACAAATAGCAACAGGACCTCAAATTGACTTGAGTGAGTCACAAATAGCAACATAAGCTCAAATTGACTTGAGTGAGTCAAAAATATCAACATGACCTCAAATTGACTTGAGTGAGTCACAAATACCAACATGACCTCAAATTGACTTGAGTGAGTCACAATTAGCAACATAGAACTCAAATTGACTTGAGTGAGTCACAAATAGCAACAGGACCTCAAATTGACTTAAGTGAGTCACAAATAGCAACATGACCTCAAATTGACTTGATTGAGTCAAAAATAGCAACAGGACCTCAAATTGACTTGAGTGAGTCACAAATAGCAACATCACCTCAAATTGACTTGAGTGAGTCACAATTAGCAACATAGAACTCAAATTGACTTGAGTGAGTCACAAATAGCAACAGGACCTCAAATTGACTTGAGTGAGTCACAAATAACAACAAGACCTCAAATTGACTTGGGTGAGTCACAAATAGCAACAAGACCTCAAATTGACTTGGGTGAGTCACAAATAGCAACATAAGCTCAAATTGACTTGAGTGAGTCACAAATACCAACATGACCTCAAATTGACTTGAGTGAGTCACAAATAGCAACATGACTTCAAATTGACTTGAGTGAGTAACAAATAGCAACATGACCTCAAATTCACCTCATTGAGTAACAACAAGTTCCATGACCTCAAATTGACCTGTGAGTTTGAACAAGTTCCATGACCATAAATTGACCTCAGTGAGTTCCAACAAGTTCCATGACCTCAAATTGACCTCAGTGAGTTCCAACCAGTTCCATGACCTCAAATTGACTTCAGTGAGTTCCAGCAAGCTCCATGACGTCAAATTGATTCCAGCGAGTTACAACAAAATCCAAGACCTCAAATTGACCCCAGTGAGTTACAACAAGTTCCATGACCTCAAATTGACCTCAGTGAGTTACAACAAGTTCGATGACCTCAAATTGACCTCAGTGAGTTACAACAAGTTCCATGACCTCAAATTCACCCCATTGAGTAACAACAAGTTCCATGACATAAAATTGACCTCAGTGAGTTACAACAAGTTCCATGGCCTCAAATTGACCCCAATGAGCTACAACAAGCTCCATGACCCCGAATTGACCTCAATGAGCTACAACAAGTTCCATGACCTCAAATTGACCTCGGTGAGTTACAAGTTCCATGACCTCAAATTGACCTCGGTGAGTTACAAGTTCCATGACCTCAAATTTATGTCTGTGGATCACAATAAATTCCATGACTTCAAATTGACCTCAGTGAGTTACATGTTCCATGACCTCAAATTGACCTAAGTGAGTTACAACAAGTTCCATGAACTCAAATTGACCTCAATGAGCTACAACAAGTTCCATGACCTCAAATTGACCTCAGTGAGTTACAACAAGTTCCATGACCTTAAATTGACCTCAATGAGCTACAACAAGCTCCATGACCTCGAATTGACCTCAATGAGCTACAACAAGTTCCATGACCTCAAATTGACCTGGATGAGTTACACGTTTCATGACCTCAAATTGATGTCTGTGGATCACAATAAATTCTATGACCTCAAATTGACCTCAGAGAGCTACAACAAGTTCCATGACTTCAAATTGACCTCAGTGAGTTACAAGTTCCATGACCTCAAATTGATGTCTGTGGATCACAATAAATTCCATGACCTTAAATTGACCTCAGTGAGTTACAACAAGTTCCATGACCTCAAATTCACCTCAGTGAGTAACAACAAGTTCCATGACCTCAAATTGACCTCAGTGAGTTACAACAAGTTCCATGACCTCAAATTCACCTCATTGAGTAACAACAAGTTCCATGACATAAAATTGACCTCAGTGAGTTACAATAAATTCCATGACCTGTAATTGACCTCAGTGAGCTACAACAAGTTTCATGACCTCAAATTGACCTCAGTGAGCTACAACAAGTTCCATGACCTCAAATTGACCTCAGTGAGTTACAACAAGTTCCATGACCTCAAATTGACCTCAGTGAGTTACAACAAGTTCCATGACCTCAAATTCACCCCATTGAGTAACAACAAGTTCCATGACATAAAATTGACCTCAGTGAGTTACAACAAGTTCCATGGCCTCAAATTGACTTCAGTGAGTTCCAGCAAGCTCCATGACGTCAAATTGATTCCAGCGAGTTACAACAAAATCCAAGACCTCAAATTGACCCCAGTGAGTTACAACAAGTTCCATGACCTCAAATTGACCTCAGTGAGTTACAACAAGTTCCATGACCTCAAATTGACCTCAGTGAGTTACAACAAGTTCCATGACCTCAAATTCACCCCATTGAGTAACAACAAGTTCCATGACATAAAATTGACCTCAGTGAGTTACAACAAGTTCCATGGCCTCAAATTGACCCCAATGAGCTACAACAAGCTCCATGACCCCGAATTGACCTCAATGAGCTACAACAAGTTCCATGACCTCAAATTGACCTCGGTGAGTTACAAGTTCCATGACCTCAAATTGACCTCGGTGAGTTACAAGTTCCATGACCTCAAATTTATGTCTGTGGATCACAATAAATTCCATGACTTCAAATTGACCTCAGTGAGTTACATGTTCCATGACCTCAAATTGACCTAAGTGAGTTACAACAAGTTCCATGACCTCAAATTCACCCCATTGAGTAACAACAAGTTCCATGACCTCAAATTGACCTCAGTGAGTTACAACAAGTTCCATGACCTTAAATTGACCTCAATGAGCTACAACAAGCTCCATGACCTCGAATTGACCTCAATGAGCTACAACAAGTTCCATGACCTCAAATTGACCTGGATGAGTTACACGTTTCATGACCTCAAATTGATGTCTGTGGATCACAATAAATTCTATGACCTCAAATTGACCTCAGAGAGCTACAACAAGTTCCATGACTTCAAATTGACCTCAGTGAGTTACAAGTTCCATGACCTCAAATTGATGTCTGTGGATCACAATAAATTCCATGACCTTAAATTGACCTCAGTGAGTTACAACAAGTTCCATGACCTCAAATTCACCTCAGTGAGTAACAACAAGTTCCATGACCTCAAATTGACCTCAGTGAGTTACAACAAGTTCCATGACCTCAAATTCACCTCATTGAGTAACAACAAGTTCCATGACATAAAATTGACCTCAGTGAGTTACAATAAATTCCATGACCTGTAATTGACCTCAGTGAGCTACAACAAGTTTCATGACCTCAAATTGACCTCAGTGAGCTACAACAAGTTCCATGACCTCAAATTGACCTCAGTGAGTTACAAGTTCCAGGATCTCAAATTGACGTCAAAGGGTCACCATAAATTCGATAGCCTTAATTTGACCTCAGTGGGCTGGAAGAAATTTTAATGACTTTATTTGACCTTAGTGGGCTACAAGGAGTTTCATTATCCCATTTTTCAAACGGTCACAAGCAGTTTAATTGTCTCATTTTTCAAACGGTCACAAGGAGTTTCATTATCTCATTTTTCAAACGGTCACAAGGAGTTTCATTATCTCATTTTTCAAACGGTTACAAGGAGTTTCATTATCTCATTTTTCAAACGATCACAAGGAGTTTCATTATCTCATTTTTCAAACGGTTACAAGCAGTTTCATTGTCTCATTTTTCAAACGGTCACAAATAGTTTCATTATCTCATTTTTCAAACGGTCACCAGGAGTTTCATTATCTCATTTTTCGATGCGTCACAAGAATTCCCATGACCTTAATTTTACCTCCATTGGTAATTAGTAGACCCATGACCTTAATTTGATCTCCGTTGGTTGTTAGTAGACCCATGACCTTAGTTTTACCTCCGTTGGCTATTAGTAGACCCATGACCTTAATTTGACCTCCGTTGGCTATTTGTAGACCCATGACCTTAATTTGACCTTTGTGGGTTATTAGTAGACCCATGACCTTAATTTGACCTTTGTGGGTTATTAGTAGACCTATGACCTTAATTTGACCTTTGTGGGTTATTAGTAGACCCATGACCTTAATTTGACCTTTGTGGGTTATTATTAGACCCATGACCTTAATTTGACCTTTGTGGGTTATTAGTTGACCCATGACCTTAATTTGACCTTTGTGGGTTATTAGTAGACCCATGACCTTAATTTGACCTTTGTGGGTTATTAGTAGACCTATGACCTTAATTTGACCTTTGTGGGTTATTAGTAGACCCATGACCTTAATTTGACCTTTGTGGGTTATTATTAGACCCATGACCTTAATTTGACCTTTGTGGGTTATTAGTTGACCCATGACCTTAATTTGACCTTTGTGGGTTATTAGTAGACCCATGACCTTAATTTGACCTTTGTGGGTTATTAGTAGACCCATGACCTTAATTTGACCTTTGTGGGTTATTAGTAGACCCATGACCTTACATACACTTTGAAATGAATCTCAAATAACATCATAATGACCATTAGGAGCTATTGAAGTGCACGGTTTTATTTACATGTATACCTATCATTTATGGTCTGAACCGTTGGGCTTATGTAAGGTCAACAAAATCTTTGCACTAGTTACAGATGTATAAGGCCAATCTAAAGTTATTGAATAACGTGTAACTTAGAATGCCTACTTGAGGTCAATCAAATAATTAATTGTTTCCTGCTATGATCATAACCTGTACTGATATTAAATCTTTGGGTGCATCGGATATTGTAAACGAGAACAATTTCTGTTGGACATCAATACTTAGTTGGACAAATGTCACCTCCACTGCTGAAATTTAATTTTGTTTTGTTGTTTTTAATAAAATGCAGAAGGATGACTTGGATGCTAAATTATAAACTTGATTTGATCCTCAAATGTTGAAACTAGTCTGACTATGAGTTGACAGGAAGACAGAAATAAAAGAGGTCTAAGCAATCCAGAAAAAACAATACAGGTAATTAATTCATTCAAGGCATCGGGCGAACCCAAAACTATGCGATCTGTAGCACTATAGGTAAACCCCACCGCAATCGTTTGTTGATATATTATGTCTATATACGCGGTCATTTCAGGTCTTGTGGATGTATGGAATTACATTACGCCTTACACTCCTAGAAACTACCAACAAAAATAATAGACTCCATTCTTTGTCAATTTTTTCATAATTTTAATATCAACAAAAAGTTTAATGAGTGTATTAAATAAGAGTTGTAAAGCATATCCGCCTAAAATAAGTTAAAGCCCGTTTTTTGGTTTTAACGTCCTTTGTGCGCGGATCAAATTTACACGAATCAACTTCTATATGCTCTAGTACTAATATACAACAATCAATTTCACAAATTTCTAACATCTTCTACATCGGAGAACAAAACAATATGGATTGTTTTTTGAACAATTCGGATTGTTCAAAAAACAAAACAAAACAAAACTCAAATTGTTCTACTTTTGTTCATTTCCGAAGAGAACAAAACCAAACAAAACGAACAAATTACAGCACTACTCATAGGATGCTGGAGTGTTTACGAAGAGCATCTTTGCAATTTGTTTGGACAGTATTTGGTGTAAGTAAACATCCAACTTGAGGTACAGTCAAGTTTATTGTGTATTGTGTTTGTTGGTGTTTATTTTTGGCCAAATGTGGAGCAATTTCTTGTATGTAGATGGTAAAGTTTAGGCAATCAACGATATAAGTATAGTACATGTGCAGGGGTGGGATATTTTTGTCAATCTCCCTGGAAGTCGTTTTTAAATTCCCCTGCTGAATCTTAAGTCCCTACAGGGAAGTCGTCAATGATTTCAAAAAACAATTTTCCCTGAATGACGCCAATAATTTTGAAAATTCCTGTCAAAATTAGATCAACGAATTTTGAAATCCCCTGTGAATATGCATTTATATTCCAATGCCTTGTCATTGATTGCTTATTGACAATGATTGCAGTTGATGGAAAAAATAACCATTCTGGGACTGAGATTAAATAGTGCATAATAAATAATTATTATATATATTAATGATATGTTACGTATTACGCGTTGCGGAGTTATTACTTATGTACATATTTCCGAAAAGGATCCCTTGTATGAGCGTTTTCTCTTTAGGACCAAAATATTTTGACACATTGCCTTAATAAGGTAAGGAAAACTGCAGGAAAAATTGTATTAAGTATTTATACAGTATTTTAAGGTAACTTGAATGGTTCTCATTGTAAGCCAAACCCTACGGAGAGTTTTATAAGAAATATCCTTTTTTTTTATTTATGATCAACGTAATAAGGTACTTATGCACAAATGTCATGTACATTTTTGTACGTCAAATTAACTAAGTATTTATACAATATTTAAGAACTCACAAAATTAATAGATGGAGATGCTAATGATAATAATATTTCTTGTTAGTCACTTTTGTTTAATACTGTTTCTAGCATTAGTCTTATGTTTTGAGTAATTCCAACAGTAGCAATATTTTTGAAGGGTGTAATCCTTCACACAATTACCTTGCTCCCCATACCTATTAATTCTGCTAACTTCCCCCACAATTACAATAGTTTCGTTTTCAAAAACACGCATCCTAGCCTCAAAATTTGCTCCAGATGGAACTGCTTCAATGGCAACAACATGATCCACGTATTTAATAAATTTCCCGAAATGATTCCACACTGTTCCGTCACTTATCTCACGAGAGTACAAAAGTTTTTGGAATATCAATGAAATGCATGCATTCTTAGGACGACTTTTCAGCAAAATATTGTTGACTTGTGCAATTATAACGTCCCCAAAATTCGCATATTCTTTTGATGGAGTTGAGACTGGCGGTTTTGCACCGCAACGGCAAAAGTCTTCAGAGATTCCAGAAGATTTGCACGTGCGGTTTAGCGGTATTTCTTCGAAAAAGGAATATGTTGTCCGATTGAGGGTGTTCCTTTTGGGCTGAATGTTTAATGGGTCGTCGGATAAGCCCAGGATATCCTCAAGAGTGGCGTGGAGGTCAAGTGGGGTGGTGAGTCTGTGGCTATTTTTCTTTAGATTTTCGTTCCAATGAGGATGGCTTAATCTGAGGGAAGCTGGCAGTCTCATAAAAAACAACGGCAGGCTTACTTCATAGTAGCCCAAGAAAGTTTTCCGAAAGTTTCCGAACCGAAACCCATGATCGCTTATAAATAAGATAATAGTGTTGTTACCAAGGAATGACCCATCCATAACCAGATCTGACAAGGCCTTGTAAAATATCATTTCTGCTGGCTACAAATTATTATCATTAATTGCATTGACAAGACATGAAATGAAAACCAAGATTGTCCTTGAAGAGGCAAACTGTACTGCGTGTATTTTTTATTAATATATTTTTCATTAAAAGCAAAACGAACTAATATATAGTAAATCATGTTATAAACGTAGAAGTTTCTTTTAGATTAAATTTTCCCTAGGTCATTTTACAGTTAGGCTTAAGGCTCGCATCGGATAGGTTAAATCGGATAAATAACGGTTAGGATTACCGTCGGATAAGTTACGATAATTATAATTTTTAACCGAATATTATCCAAACGGATAAGATCTACAGAATTTATCCGAAATATTTTAGCGGATAGGATAGGATTTAGTTCAAGGTGTTATCCGTGCGGATAGGATAATAGATGCGAGTGAATCGGATAACCTATCAGACATCCGCGGATATCCGACGATAATACCACCATCTACTGTTTGCAGCGGTTCTCAACTGTAACGTCACAAATGTGATAATCACGGCATGATTCAACTTTGCGAACGTATTACAGGGCTGTGCACATATAACGTTATCATGAACGTGGGTCGTCAATTTCGCAGAAGCAAACACATGTTAAGGATATAAATAGGTTATGATGGGTGTTGATAACGTTAGTCATAGATTCACCCTAAAATCTTACTTTACCCCTACAAAAAACAAAGAAAATTAATTAGAAATAAACTTAAAATGCATGCTTACAATGATTACCCATACAACATGCATGTGAATTATTATACAACAAATTCGACACTAAGCAAAATTGAACTGGGGCTAGTACCACAGGGTCAATGACATACATGAAAAGTATTCAAAAATCTTAACTTCGAATTCCAGACTCCAACAATTTTGCCGTCACTTGTATACTTTGATTAAACTGCTGTAAACTACCATGAGTTAAAAGCAGAAATTATCTACTACAGTTAAATTGATGAGCAGTTTTGATTCTTTACAAAAAACCCGTTTTTTAATGACCGAACCTTTGGACTAATACACCTATAATAATGTGCTTATTGTAAAGCAACCAGCAACAGGGCTTTTAGGCTGGCGTCAGCCCCGTAGTCAAATTGCCGAGTCCGTACGTCCGTGTGTCCTTCCGCACCATACTTCAAAAACTACTGGACCGATTTCATTGAAATTTTTTACGGGTATTGCTTGTGTCAACCACACATGGGCACCCTCACGAGGGATTGAGGGATGCCTCGCCCTCTCCCTCGTCCTCGCCCTCACAAACTGCGAGGGTGATGGCGAGGACCTATATAGGATGTGAACGAAAGAGGGGGAGGCAGAGTACACATGTAAGCCCTCATGACCTTCTCTTACCTTAATCGTTATGCGAAAATCATACATATATTGTTCTGTAGCAAGACCAACTTCATAACGTCTTAGGTACATGGTTTATGGCCCTGCGCAAAAATCCCAGTTTTAATTTTTAAAAGTAAAAGGTCCTCTTGTTTAGGTTAAAATTTCTCATATTAAACTCCAGAAAAAAATTTCATTTTAGGATGTCGGGGAGACATGGTCATTTGTAAACAAGGGCACCTGGGCTTTATATTTGATTAATGCTGTTTTCAGACCCTACTATTAAATACTACTGGTCTGAGGTTATGGAACCTATTTGTGACTAATCTTTATTAACCGGAGACGTAGAAAACAGCTTTGATCAATAATAGTCATTTTCTGAGCTAATCAATCGATTATAATAAAGAATTATTGTCAGACCAACAGAAATGTATTTTATAACAAAATATTGTAGTTTGACTACTGAATGTTTTCTATTTTGCCGACAATTAAAATACAAGGAAGATAGGCACTTTTTACCGATGAATTAGAATAATTTTAAACTTGTTTTTTACGTTATGATCAGGACAAAATAGAAAAAACAATAAATTTTTCAAGTTTTTTATACTTTTTACAATTATGTCAACCACGAAACCTAATATGTACCTATACCCAAATACCTGTGTAAAACCTGCACCAATAAAGGGCAATATTTTGAATACAGTAGTTTATTTCAATAACAAATTTTTTAATTTGTTTTGAACAATAGGTTGTAAGAAATTTTATATACTTTCTAAGCTATCCAAAAGTTCCATACGTTCAGAACTGGGGGAATGTCGACACATATTGAAGTTGTCATATTTTAACCAAGTGTCCGCGAAAAAGTTATTTGAAGGCACAGGTATTATAGGAAATTGTAGGGGGGTTATTTACGCGTAATATAAAATAACGCGGGCCCTCACGAGGGCGAGGACGAGGAAACTTAACGTTTTCCTTACGTTTTAAACGAGAAATGCCTTCAAGGAAGAAAATTCATATCGTCGTGCCTGAATGGGATTTCAAGTATAACGTTAGGTTTGGGTAGTCAATTCTACGAAAGCTAACGAATGATAACAAAACGTGGGTCTAGAATCTGCTGGTAAAAGATAACGTTATAAAGTGTACAGTCCCTAATTGGTTTAACAAGCGTGAGTATATCATGATGATATTCAAGTTTTGGTGTTTGCGTTTTTACTTATCAATTTATGTTGCTGAGAATTGTTGATGTGATTCCTACGCAATAAATTCCCCAAAACAATTAAACTTTGCGCCCAAAATTTTGGTTGACGTTATCCGCGGATGGTATCGGATAAAGTCGGATAAACTGAAATTTTTATCCGATTAATGCGGATATAATTTTCGGATATCCGATTATTCATGGATATGATCGGATGATCTTTTTTTTATCCGGTAAAAAAAGATCGGATAGGATAAATTTTATTCTTATCGGGAAATTGTCGGATAGGATACGATAAATGAATTATCCTATCCGTTGCGAGCCTTAGTTAGGCTAAATTGTACGTAGTCCAATTTGTTTTACTAATAAATGTTCCATGTATATTTAAGTTCAATTACATTCAAGTTTAAAAAAATATAATCTACTAAAATGCATTTCACATTTAGTATAAAAGAAAATCGCATACTTCTCGTACCAATTGCACCTAATCCTTTTACTCGTCCTCTAAATTTCACATAGTTAATTTTAACTATCGTTAAACTGCACCTATTGTGTATAGTTATCGGAAAAAATGTATGTAATTAACTTGTCTTGTCGGTTACGGTGCACCAATATTTTTTTAACTTGTCGGTCAAATTGTACCTACGTCATTTTGTTATTCAATTTTTAATGTAATTACTCCAACCTACTTTGCTTTTAAGTTTCGATGCTCCCAGTCCATATTTTGCCCCTTCACCAACGATATTCAAAATTTGTACGCAAACATAAACAATATTTGATTAAGTACTTGCTAACCTTCAGGTTATTACTATCATCATGCGTTAATGCAGTGAACCATGACAGCAAAAAGTAAGGGACATTCGAGTTGGCGATTCTTCTCACTAAATTCCGCAAGTAATTCATCAAGAATTCAGTTTGGGACATGCCGTTCTGACAGCTATCCCTTAACTTTGCCTGATAATGAGCTACAGTCAAGGTTCTTAAATAGTAGTCAACGGGCTGCTTCACAAATCCGGTCTTCTGGAAGTTAAACCCTGCAATATTGGGGTCGTCCTCCAGAATTGCCGTCACATATTTATTACCACTGTAGTTCTTCCAAATGAAGGGACAGTTATCGAGCATATCCTCGGGTAAAATACAAGGATACTCATCCAACTTCATCCCTCCCAAGGCAGCCATCATATTAGGGAAAGTGTTCTCTCCGACTTTAGTGTAGCCCTTCATTTCTACAAAATCATTTGCTTCCAGGAAAGTCTTCAGTTTCGGGAGGGATCGGATCATATTGAGTCGGGAAACGGAATCTATTCCCAAAATTAAAACATTTGCGGGTTTTTGTGCAGAGACCGCTCTTTCTAATCCGGACTTCTGGAGCCTGTCTTTCCAGTAGGCTACTTTTGAGTTCGTTTCTTTGGAATGTCCCTCGGGTGACCCAGGAATTGCTAGAAAGTCCATGGTTTTGATAATTTGATCAAGATAATTTTCTTCACATGATATTCGGACAAAATCGGAAGATGGGGTAGTTGTAGATGTGCTAGATTTTGAAATAGGGGTACATGTCGGGGAAATTCTAAAATATCGTAATTATCAAATCAAATTTTTAAAAATCATTCACTGCGAGCTACTTTTTTGAATACACAGTAATTTAAGGGCATCTCTTGGGAACAGAGTACCTTATATTTTGTATATCTGTTTCATACAACTCTCGTGAAAAACTCCGAAAAAATAGATACCTTACGCTCCAGTCAGCTTGATTCTTAGTGTAGTTTTTGGGGTCCTGGGAGACTCGGTGAATCTCAGAATAACAGCAATTGGAACTATGGTAACTTGAATGGTTCTCATTGTAAGCCAAACCCTACGGAGAGTTTTATAAGAAATTTCCCTTTTTTTTATTTATGATCAACGTAATAAAGTAGATACTTATGCAGAAATGTCGGGTATATTTGTGTGCGTCAAATTAACTTTCACACTACTACAGCAATTTGATTTTGTTACCTCATTCCTAATAGTAATTAAACTAGGTCGGCAAATTCCCAAGCTATTGTTCTTTAAAAATGGAATAACCAAAGGATGAAAAGGATCCATTTCGACAATTTCACAGCCTATGGTGTCCACTAAAAACCCGGGTCTTTGCTGTCGTTCTTCCGTAGCACTGAAAACATTATCCATTACGAAGAATCCGTGGGGAAAATTTTAGATTTAATTTCGTATTATATTATTAATGAATTATTATGAATTATATATAACAATTTAATTATATGGGAATTAACAAATTACCCAAGTGCTTTGAAATGAGAGGAATATTCAAGTGGCAAACTGTAAAAGAGGAGCAAAATTGCAGTAGGAAACCCAAAGAAGAGGAGTTTCTTAAACACGGAAGTTTTAACAGAGAAGATGGCCATAAGTAGAAATTAATAGAATTTCGGGATGAAGTGTTTGACGCAAAATTTGCATTAAGGGTTAGAATTACCCAGAGATGTCCACCCGTCGACGGGTACTCTTCAAAGAAGGCTCCCTTCAGGGAAGGAAGCGCTTATTTCGACAGAAAAGAAGGGAAGGGAAAGAAGGGTGAAAAAACTTACGAAGGAAAAAGTAAAGCTTCAGAGCATTGGTGGAAAAATTGAAGTTGACGGAAGGGTACTTCCCAAGCAGCCTTCACGCGCCGTATGTACCTTTCGTGACGGCTAACTCTAGCTGCCAATAAGTGCTCTTATCCACACAAAACGTACCACGCTGCATTTAATGCGATGAGAAAACGGTTTCTGACGGGTACTGTAATCTTTTGTATCGACGCACTTACGCTGTTGTTATAAAACAAGTAGCTTTCGCATTTACAACTTTTTCGATAGTTGGAGCGCAGATCCGAGCTCGTCAAACTAGACTTACTGTTGATACTGTGTCAAAGCCGATTCAGTATGGGTAATATAGAAATCTTTTTAAAATTGAAACGATGAATACTATCTACGTACAATGTGTTATTTTAAGTATTGAATAGTGAATGACTATTAACTTTGTTGTTTCATACATGAAAATAAAATAATACGGAAGACAAATTTGATAATGGAAGGGTATTAATCTTTACTGAAGGTTTAAGGAAGGATCTCAATAAAATTACTTTGAAGGAAGGGTGAAGGAAGGAATTTAGCTTTCAAGCCTTCAATCTAAAGAGGTCTGAAGTAGGCCTCCGCTCATGTACAACTCAGACATGAAACATTCATGTCTGACTCATGTCTCAACTCATGTTCATGTATCTGATTATCGAGTCACAAACCATTCGTGTGCATTTAAAACATACTTGACAGACGTGATTTTTCAAGTCATGTCTTATGTCATGTGCAGGTTACCTTGAAAACATGACAATATTTTCATGTACACTTTCATGTTCACAAAAGCGGAAGACATGAACTCAAGCTCAAAAACACGAATATTTTCATGTCACCACAAAGTATGCTACTAATAACCAAACGTTTCCATGTCGTTCAATTCCTTTATCGTATTAAGCGTCATTTTAAGTTGTGCACTGACACTATTAAGGAAAAAGAAGGTTCAAATATGACCGAAAAAGCACCTGGAAGTAGCAGTATTCAGGAAATTGACATTTTTGGAAGAATTTCAAGAATTGCCATTAAAAAACGTTAAGACACAACGATCAAGTGTACATAATCATTTCACACTCGAGGAAGGAAATATCTGGAGATATTATTGTGTACATAAAATTTAGTTAGCGGCAAGGACAATGAAAACTATGCTTTTAGATACTCCCTTAAAGTTGAAGCAAATTCGGGAACCGGATATTAAAGAAGGTCTTTAGTGCAGCATCACAAATCAATTGATTTAAAGAAAGAACCTGTCGCAGACCACAAGGGTGCAATTGTAGAAGCATTTGCTAAACAAGCTAGTGTTATTCTCTTATTGCGGGAATTCGAATCTCTATTGTTGTGTACTTTCTTAAATATAAGCTTAATAACTCTTCTGAAATTTAGTTCATGTCATCATGTTCATGTACATGTTCATGTCCAGTTCATGTACTTGAAATTGCCACTTTTCATGTTCATGTAAATGTCATGTTCATGTGTGCTTTATTCACATGAAATAAAAATCAAGTATTCGTTTTGAATCACATGATTTAATTCGTGTAATTTTGAAAACAACTCATGTAAAACATGAAAATTCATGTTCATGTTCAAGTTCATGTTCATGTTTAAGGAAATTGTACATGTGCGGAGGCCTAGTCTGAAGGAAGGAAAAATCACTTGAACATCTCTGCTTAGGAGTGATCATACAGAAATTTTTTCTGGAATAGTTGGCATATAATTACAGTAAACCCGAGAAGCGGGCCTTCTTTCTATTCGAAGTGTACAAGTTACATTGAGGATTCCACCTCCCTCTGGTTGGTTCTGTTAGCTACCTGGAATTAAGCCTGTACTCATTGGTTCAGTTATGAAACACAAAAGTGCTCCCTTGGCATTTTTCTCTGGAGCTAGAAGAAAATAACTAACTCTATTCAATTTTAATACTTAGTCCACCTCAATGGTTTACAATTTGATCTCCCAATCATACTATGTTTACTATCTCCATTACGTGACAACAGTTGCCCCACAATCAGTCAGTTGGTGGCAGGTTGCAAGCAATTACCCAGAAAAGGATACATTCTCATTTAGCACAATGTTAATTTTTGTCCTTTTAACAGCATGACGTTGTGTGATCCTTTTGTAAGTTTAGAGTTTTCAGGGGGGGGCGCTATACGGAAAGTAGACTACAAAATGCTTCTGTACATTTATGTACACTGCAATCACGCAAGTTTTTATCTGAAACAAGTTTATCTCTCAGACAGTTTAATTGAGACCCCTTATAATTATATATTATATTATATAATTATATTATTGTCTGTTTCTGCAAATCAGTGCCTGCATTGTGTAAACTTGACAATAAGGTCTTTACATTACATTACATAAGAGAATTTTCACGTAAGGTTTGCTGTTATATAAATTTCTGCATTATATTTTCTCTCCAGAGAAAATTCTCTTATAAGGGGAGTCTCTCATAGGGAGTACACTATATATTACTACATCCTTTCATCCAGAAAAAATCCGATTGGTGCTTACATGAGGATATCTTGGAAAGGGAAATTTGAACATTTCTAACAACACTAAAAAATGTAATATCATATTTAATGAATGTCTTATCTATTATGTAACATTTCCTTATGCACTTTGAGGGTGAGAGGACGGACGTGGGATTTGATTGTGCATTTTTTGGTGGCATTATTTTTCACTCAATTTCCCTTACTTTTATCCCCTTCACTTATTTTCCCCTCCACTTCTCCTCCACTTATTTTCCCCTTCACTTCCCCTCCACTTCCCCTCCACAGGAATCCTACACGATGTTACACATGCCTAATTTTGACAGCTACTTTGATTCCTCCTTGAATAGGAAATCTAAAAATGAAACTCAAATTGTTTGTGCTTCTTTTTACAGTCGCTCTTGGAGCGTTATTGCAGGTAATGTTAAAATCCCAGTTTTAGCTTGCGTGCATTTATTTTGGCAGACAGAATTCTTTCCGAAGTGGTTACTAGTTTTCAATATGAACTACGTATTATCCATTTTTGCAGATAACACTTTTAGAGTTACAGAGTTGCGGATACGGAAATCAATTTATTCTAGTAACATATTAAACATATTGCAATGAACTAATGGATTTGTTATAGGTAACAGATGCTCTTAGGGCAGGGGCCTCCAAGGCTGGTAGAGCTCTACCTCCAGGTGGCATACTTGGTCGGAGAATAGCTAAAGATGCCCACATATCTAAAGTGGGAACTCCTGCCCCGCCTGGCAAGGGTTAATTATAATTTTCAAGCAGCACAAAATCCGAGCACGAGAAAGAGGAGTAACGGAAGGATTCAAATCTTTCAAGATTATCAATGGGGAGATTTAATAGTGCTGGGTAGATTAAACTAATGTTCGGGAAAAGTTGGCTTACATGTAGAGAGAATTGTAATTGGATTTATGCATTATAATAACTATTTTCATAAAGGGCTGAAATTGGGCAAGTAAATGAACGAAATGCTTAATAAAGTCATCTGCAGATTAATCAACACATGAACATATTATGTATAGTAATTCTGTTCATCAAAAGTGTAAACAAGAATCTACAATTTACATCTCGCTTACCCCTAGTTATTCAGACAATGGCTGATGTTTTATGGGTTCACTCCGACAAAAATCTGTGTAACGACCATTTCCCTAAGTTGATTATTAGCAGCGGTGAATTTACGGGGTGGCTCACCCTGGCCCTGTAGGGGTAAAACAATTTGGGGCTAAGGTAAAGAAAGTTTATAGAATGTTCTATGTATTCACGCGGAATGGCCCACTCATTTATTTTGAGGTTTAGGACTAGGGTAAAGGGATTATTGCCAACACTAAAATGGAAAATGTAACTTTCAAAAACTCACAAAAAAGACATTGGCTAGAATTTTTTCTAAAATCATAAAAATCGGGAATAGAGGGCAGGAATTGACAAAAAATTAAGATGTCCTAGAAAATCAGGCCTTGCCACTTTAGAAGAAAACGCTAGATCTACAAAATTCAAATTTGAAATTTGAAATTTCATTCCTTGTGGATTTCAAACCAAATATTACCCTTATATGCCCTGCGAATTACCTTCTGCGTAAGTAAATATATTAAGTAGTGCTACGGAGTTCAGAGCTAATCCCGCCGCGACAATCCCGATGGTATTATTCCCGCGAACAGTATTCCGCTGTCAATTTGACCGATATATACAATCCCGCCCACGATAATCCCGACAACTAATGAGATAATCCCGCCATACAATGAAACAGAATTTAATGAATATAAATTAATGTTGCTATAACAACCGTGAAAATACAACAGTTTATCACTCAATATCAAAAGTAATAAACTTATGCATTCATAAATTCAAGCAGAAGCAAAATTCATTGGTTACAATGCTACAACGAGAACGGCAGTCATCAAGTCAATGCATGCATGTGTCTTCACTTTTATTATGAACATAGTGTAGCGGAGCAGCTACATACACATGTCACAATTCACAATATAGGTACATATCAAAACAGCCAGTCTGTCAACCATGCTTGCAACAAGTTCGTTCAGTGAACTAGTTCCTGAACTGAACTTTTCAAGAATATTTAACATTTTAGTGAACTTGAATGAACGGAAAAAAATTAATACAATGAATGACTGAACGTAAATTGAATTATTTTTCACTTTGAATGAACTTGAATTATTAGCGATAAGCATAGCAAAGCGATGAACTGAACTTAGTTGAACTTCAGGAAATAATAGAATGTGGGGTTACCGATATCTTATTTGACACATTGACGCGACGCCACTTTCTCAAATGCAAATACCACAAGCTCGTCGAATTTGTTATTTATGATGTGCTTTTATCATCTGTACTGAGCGAATCATGGTGGAACACCACAGTGCATGGACAACACCGCCATTATTGCTGCATGCCAAAATGAATTTTCATCATTTGGTTCAGTGTGTAATAATTGTCCCCGAAAATCCCACCTCAAAGTAATTTTTGATAAAATTCTATTTTTATTAAAACCAGTATTTCAAAATGGGACAGTAGCTTATATTCTTCATTTAGTTTACCTAAGAATATAAAATAAAAGTAAACCATACAATGAATAGCATTTTCTACAATGCTGAAACCGGGATTCGTTCCCCGTTTAAATGTTTAAATGCAGAATTAAGTAAATAGTTATTAAAAATGAGCTGAATTGAACGACTAATTGATTTAACTGAACTTGAACTGAACTGTTATAATTGCAAAATAAATTTGAACTGAACTGAATGGGCGGTAAAAAAATTACAGTGAACTTGAGTGAACGTCCTATTTGTATTTTCACAGCGAACTGAATTGAACTGAATGTGTTTGGAATCCATGGATTATAGAGTTGAACTTGAATTGAATTTTACCTCGAAGTTGCAAGCATGCTGTCAACAGTACACAGCTTGTTGTCAAGGAGATGGATACTATTAAATAATAGGAGCATACAATTATTGTTTACTGAAGTTAATACAATAAAACTTGGTTCGGGAATATCGTCAGCGGGGTTATGGTTGGCGGGATTAAATACTATTGAGATCGGGATTAAATCATCGGGGTTGCATCGGCGGAGTTATCACTGGCGGGATTGTCGAGGCGGGATTAGCTCTGGACACGAGTGCTACGGTAGTTGGTAGCACATTCCCCCCTGGACATTCCGTATTCCATCTAATCTGGCTTATTCTCTCGAAGGATGACCACCGGAAGGCTGAAATAATAAAAATACGGATTTGCCAACGATAAATCTATATCAGTTGAAGCGTACTTACTGTAATAATACTAGTTATAAAGTTGATGAATGGCTGATTAGCTCGTGGGCTGATTGTGTGAGAAAAATAAATGCGCATATCAAAACTTTTGAAAGCCATACAAGTTGTACCAAACTAAGGTTTTACACATAATTCATTGGCCAATTGAATTCTGTTTTTTCAAAATGCGAATGTTTTTGCCGACGAAGTATTGGGTCTGAAATGCTTGAGCTCGGAATACTCAAACAATTGGAATTAAGAAGTTTTTCGTTTCTCCTGTAAAATATTTCAAATTAGTTGTACTCCAGTTTGAATCTGACCTCCTCATACATACATAATTATTTTAATAATTTCGGAAATTTTGAGATCCGGCCCGCTTTATTCTTGAAATTAAAAATATGTTCCTGATTGGTTTCATGTTAATTGCTTAAATTAGTAGTGGTCTGTGCACGCACGAAACCGGGGTAGTTGAGTCATTTTTCCTAAATACCTATTTATCTGAATTGAACAGGATCAGGTTTGCTTAAATCATATGCTTCCACTCTCAACTCTACCACAAATACGTAATGGCATCAACAAAGTAGAATTCAATACCAATTAGTAAATGACTTCATACCTATAGTCAAAAATCTCAATGACCTAGGTTGACATTTGTGGTCAGTAGTCCGAAAATGAAGTAATGTCAGGACGCTTCCGGATTTATGAATTGCTAAATTATTCATTAGTGCACTGCGTTACTTTTCATCGCAGTTTGTAGCAGACCTGGATAACCGAAAAATAAGGTTTCCGTTAGTTCGTTATACGTTATTGTCAATTTTTTTTCCGTTTTCGTTTTTGTTTTCGTTATTTTAAAATACCGTTATCGGCTAAAACGGTTTACAATCAAAATAAATTCGGTTAAACGGTTAATAACGGTATTCAACAAATTTTATTTGTCTAGTTTTAAATTTATATTTGATTAGATTAATAACAACAGTATTATTCAAACATTTCAAAACCACGGATCCAATACCATTCAAAATCCGTTGGTTCGAAAGAACAAAACGGCGTTCAGTACCTCGTCCTTCATACTGCTGTCTTAAAAATTTCAGGATGGCTGATTCGTAAATGCGACTTGAGATTTCCTGCATGACTACCCTGTGGTTATTGAAATAATATTAAAAACATTCGAAGATAAACCCTGACAAGCATAGATTTTGCCATGAGAATTATGTGTCTAGTAATAGGATTGTACATTCATTATGCTTTTATGTGCTTACCCGAACAATCGAATCACAACCTTCCACTAAGCAGCGAGATGTTTGATCAGCATTTCTGAACTCAAAATGTTGGAAAACTACGCTGACTTTTAGTCTGCCCATTTTTGTGGTCAAATGTTTTTAAACCCTTGGAACATAAGTTGTAAATAAAGTGGAACTAACAATTAGCACTATTAGTAGAAACCGAAATACACTGAAATGGAAAACAATTAGCAAAAGCAGATGTTTTTGTACGAAACTAACAATACATAAACCGAAATACGCTCAAATTTAACGAATCTAACAATACGTAATTCATGCTCACTAGGTGAGTAATCAACGCACCGATATGTACATACTCATATAAAATACGTTTACAATTAGCCACGAATTCCAACGGCATACGTTTGCATTGAGTTCAATCGACAGTTGGAAGGGAGGGGTACTGGTCGCATTTACAGTTGCGAAAAAACCTAAAATAACCGTATTTTTTCCGTTTCCGTTTCCGTTTCGGTTTTTACTAAAACACATTTATCGTTTGTTTTCGTTTATCGTTATTATTTTTTTTTTTGGTTTTCGTTAGGATTTTAAAAACCGTTACTGTCATTTTTCCGGTAATAACGTTATGAAATAACGTTATTCCATAACGTTATCCAGGCCTGGTTTGTAGTACAGTATGTTCTTTTTAGTTCTCAGATGACGTAATTTTTACTAATTACGTTAAGAATTATGGGCATGGCTGACACTTAAAACTTTTTCACAGTGTAAAATCTTCCGGCGGAGTTTTTGCCAAACACGGTAGAAGAAATACATCGATCGAAATCATCAGATAAACATTTGATTATTTTGTCATAGAGTTTTGAAAAAAATTGTAGAAAATTCTTGCTGCATAAGTATGAGCAGAGCATTGGAGTATTTGGGAATACAGTATTTTAAAATACGTATTTAGAGACCTTTGAGTATTTTGTATTTAGTATTTTGTAGCCCTAATGCATTGAATAAGTATTTTATACTTTATATTTTACATGTTTTTAAATAATATAGTATTTTGTATTTTCTTGCTAACAGTGCCATACCAAATGTATTTCAAATAAAGTATTTTGCTCAAAATACTTTTCATATGATAACTTCCAATGTACCATCATGTAACAACACTCGTATGAGATGGTATGAGTGAGCGCACTTTACAATAAAAATCATCGCTCCGCGATTATTCAAGGCTGACGAGTAGGGCGGCGCCAGCTACGGCCATCTCTCCTTACTTAATTAGTGTAGTATGTAACCCTTTATAAAATTACCGGTACAAATTTTTGAAACATCAAAAATTAATTAAAAAAAAGCGTTAGTAGTACTGAATGGTGCGTATAAAAACATTTAATTGAAATCGATGCAACAGTTTGTGAGAAAACAAAGATCTTGTTAGTTTTTATTTTTTTACGTACAAATACGTGGACCGATTTCAACCAATAACGAATTCATTCGAGGAAGTAGCCTAACAAATGTTCACAAACATTTTGAATGAAATCGGTCGGGTAGGTTCGGAGGAAACCCGCGGGATAAACGGACCCACGGACAACACTATTGGGGGCTGGCGACGCCTTAAAATTGTTCGGCTTAGCAAAGGCTCACATGAAGTTAATTCCCTCATCATCAATTACCGAAGAAATCATTGAATGGAAGTGCTTAAACTATTTGCAGGATACTTATGACAGCTTGACTATTTTGGAAAAGTCTCCAAACCCAAACGTCAAAGAAATTTTTTTTTATTTTAATACTCCCGGGGCCTCGTCAGCCCCTGTAAAGCGGTTATTTAGTTATGCAGGTCTTGTATTTAGTCCCAGAATTGCTCCGCTTTCTGTTTTTAAAATGCTTGTTTTTCTAAAACTGTGCTCAAGAAATCGAGTTCAATGAAAGCATTGTACCTGGAGAAAAGTATTTGAAATACAGTATTTTGTATTTGGTATTTTGAATAACCCACAATATAATGTATTTTTACTTTGTATTTTCATAAAATTAACGGAGGAATTTTTATTTTGTATTTTGGCTTTTATTTTAAATGTATTTTATTTTGCATTTTCAGAAAAAAATAAGTATTTTCCAATGCTCTTAGTATGAGATCCGGTCTCTTGTACCGAGTGCTAATAAACGTTTCAGTTTCACTTACCCTATCTCATGCTTAAACTTTACTACACGTGGTTCAACATCATATAAAAACGCTATTTCCCAGCGTGCTCACCTGCTGTCAAAAATACGAGAAGTCAATTGTAAAAACACGAATAAAATAACAACAGCAAAAAAGTTGCACTATATTACATTGGATTGTTTATTCCTTGCCAGTATCAAAATTTAAAATGACATCAAGAATTTTAAACAAAAGGTCAACTTTTTTTATAGAAACCACTTGACACTTGAATTAGTTTAAGTGAAGTTAGTTCTGCAATAAGTTATCTGGCTTATTGTTAGCTTTAACAGTAGTCCCAGTTTTGACCATAGCTTGACCGACATGCCACTGGACACATTTTATTCAGTTCCGGGGTTCCATTTGTAATCGATCCCACATAGTCCTTACTTGGAAGACGCTCCGTGGGAAACGGAATGCTATCGTTGTAAACGTTACAAGTGTAGCTGTCATGGGTTAAAATTTTATTCTTGTGCGTTCCATATACAACGTGAGAAAGAATTTGTTGATCATTAAGACTACGTTGTTTCCATACGCGCGACAATTATCAAAAGGTATATGTAAATCCACCTTCTAAACACTGTGTTGCAACAAATGCAGTACGATCGATTGTAACTTTGTTCAAGCATAAAACAACATTACTTGCATCACGTGGAAGTTGATCTCCTGAGCGACGTCGAGACACAATTTGTAATTATCAGCACCCCACATCCCCCCCATGATTCTTGATAAATGCAATGGGTGATCTCTCATTCCATGAATTGGGTATCCAGAATCCTCCCATTGGTCCACAGCATCCTTTTCTCTCTGATACAAACGACTGTCCAGGTCACGGGAAGCAAATATTTTTACTGTAGGATCTCCCATTGGCATTGACCTCCATAGCATTGGATCTACACTTTCTACATGGAGTGCTAATGTATATACAAATTTTCGAAATTCAGTAAGTAGCCATTTGTTTTTCAAATATTGTGAGAATCTATACTCCGTTTCATTTGAAATTACTACGCACTCACTTCATAACTACAGCATCATTATTATTTATTAGAGAATATTTTAATATCATAGATTACTGAAAATCTTTCCTGCCACTGAGGGGTTGTATTGTATACAGATTAGAAAGAGCAGAAATCTTTAAAATCTAAATTCTTTTCAAGTCACTAATGTTATTGAAGTGAAATTCGTGCCAATTGTCTCGAGTGATTACCGAATCGCTGCAATCCACGAATGTCACAAAAGAAGAGTTTTTCATCGGCACACACCACGTAACAAACTTCGGGAGTATATGATGCATTTGTGTACACTCGCATTATCCAACCAGGGTATATTTTTTTCATTCCTTTCAGATTTGGCAAAATCCCGTCAAAGTAGCTTCTTTTAGTTGCCCTAACTGATTCTGATTTAGAATAAAACGAGAACGTTATGACATGCTGGTTAGCTCCCGCTAGAGTAGCTTCGTCACTGCATTTCGATTCCACAAAACTATTTTTGTCTATTGTCTTCCTGCAACAAGACAGAATATTTGCAACCACGCTGCATTGTAGAATCTACGAAAATTACAGTAGTAAACATATTGAGAACCAACTGGTGAAATCCTGTGCAGTTACAGATAGCCCTTGGGTTGTGGCTTAGTCGCGCCAAAATTTCTGCAAAAGTATGAGATTTATGCTCACTGGCATACACACACACCATAAAGGCACATTAGAGTTTATTATATTTTAGAAACCTTGCTTGGAAACGGTTGCGGGCCGGAAGCTGTTATTGCATCGTTCTTGTTTGTATTTTTGGATTGGCAATGGGAATCGGCTCTTAGGAGCTTTGAGAACAACTAGGAGAAACGGACAGTTTACCCATAGAATGTACAAAATCAAAAGTAGGAAAAATACCACTGGCAATTTTTTACTTGAAATAACTGTGTACATTTCCCCGAACTTTAGAGGCACGGAAATCCTATTGGTTGGTTGTTGGATCGAGTCTTTAACTGACTATCTACAAATGTTTCATTGCTTCGTATCTTTTAGAATTTTATACTTTTTCAAAGTTACGTCAAGAGTATACGGAAATAGTATACTACATAGAGCGGCTAGCTATATAGTGGAATGAGTGCAATTTAAAGTGTGCACTGTATTCATCAGTGCTGCCCTATTCTATTCCGAATATAATAGGAAACTGGTGAATTGTATAGAATAGCAGGGTATTTAGGTGAAAATGAATTGAATATACTTGAATAGCCGTTGACCCAATTACAATGGACTAGAATATACTTGAATAGCCGTTGACCCAATAACAATGGACTAGAATATACTTGAATAGCCGTTGACCCAATAACAATGGACTAGAATATACTTGAATAGCCGTTGACCCAATAACAATGGACTAGAATATACTTGAATAGCCGTTGACCCAATACCAATGGACTAGAATATACTTGAATAGCCGTTGACCCAATACCAATGGACTAGAATATACTTGAATAGCCGTTGACCCAATACCAATTGACTAGAATATACTTGAATAGCCGTTGACCCAATACCAATGGACTAGAATATACTTGAATAGCCGTTGACCCAATACCAATGGACTAGAATATACTTGAATAGCCGTTGACCCAATACCAATGGACTAGAATAGTCTAGAATATGCCAACATCTAAAAACACAAGAATATATTAAAATAGAAAATGAAATTCGGATCAGGCCCTATTCAAAGATCCGGCATTCCCATCAACTTGTTGAAGAGTTGCAAGGACAGCACAACACGTGAAAGTCTCTGCAGAACTTCCATTTTCCGTTCCCATCCCATAAGTATTTTCATTGTTTGGGGGCATCGTGATTAAATTTCAAGCTAAAATTAAAAAAATGGAATTCAAAATAATGATAATAATAATAATTTTAGTCTAATGAATTGAGACACGCGACACGTACTGAAATATCAGGTAGGCAATTATAAAGATATTTACATTGATTCATAAAAAACATGCATCGAATTCATAGCATAATGAACCTTGCTGAAAAAATAAGTAGACAGAAGTAGCCCTACAATTATTGAATATGCCCAAAATGTCTAGCCTACGCGGATTGTGCCAAAAATGTCTTTGCATTTTCCAAGGGTCGGATTTTTGTAAATCTCCCTGGAAGATTATTTCTGAATTTCCCTGCTGAATCAAATGTTTCTGTTGGGAGGTCCTCAACAATTTCAAAAATCCCGGCTGAAAAAAAGGTTAAAGATTTTCAAAATCCCTGTTGGAAAAAATAATTTCCCTGCAAGGCGTCAAATCCCTGTCAAATAAGGTCAACCAATCTAAAACTCCCTGTTTGCGTAACAAATTTCCCTGAAACACGTCAACAAATTTGAAAATCCCTGCCAACAAAAAATATCAACGCATTTTAAAATCCCTGTTCGCAAAATAGAATCCTTTCCCTTTGAGATTTTGCCTGCCGGAAATATTTTTTCCCTGCCAGAAATATTTTTCCCTACCAGAAATGTTTTTTCCTTCGGAAGAATCTTCCCGTCTTTCAACAAAAATCCGGCCCCTGGCATTTTAAATTAGCTAACCCTGCCCTGCAATTAAATAATGAAGCTTTTTTCACATTGCTTCACTTCCTATTTTAAATCGAATAATCTGAACCGCTTATCGGCCATACCATTATTGGCTGTGCTGTAGCATCGTGCGACATTTTTTGTTTTTTTGTTGAAGTTTTGTATTGTAAAATTATCTTAAAAGTGCGCATGAAATATTTAATCTACAACATACTTTGTAACAAAAAAATATATTTTTGTTATTAAGTATAAATTGAGTGGAGCTGGTAGGAAAACTTGCGAACTGAAACAATTCATACTACTGATTCCAATACACCAAACGTATAACTCCGGCGGCTCTTTAGGGATTATATTTAAAAAACGCTCGCAGGTTGATCAACATCCTCCACTGTTGGTAAAACGTAAAAAACGATTCGAAAATCTGCAGCACAATCAGTGGAAACAAAATCTGAAGCGAAAGTTCTCGATTTTAAACAAAGTACTTGTCCTCACCCCGGAACTAATTATCAACTATGCGTTTATCAACAACAGCCCGCAAATATTTCATCAAAAGCTAAAGCCCGAAAAGTAATGTAAGTACTGTTGGGGCACGAGCTACCTGCAGTTTGCCCATTAGGGACAGATAGGCTTTGCTCCCCCTACGATCTACGCAGCGAATGGGGAAAGAGTCAGCAGGCAGGTACAAGTTTCGAAATACAAGTCCGCGAAAAGCTTCGTATATGTACGTGTTGTGTACTACACTACGCACTACACTACGGGTGGCTTGTCCATGATTCAAGGATACCTGCATGTGAACACGTTATATACGAAGTTATATACAATAATATAATAGTTTACAAATAATAATAACAATATACAAATAACAATAACAATATACAAATAACAATAACAATATACAAATAACAATAACAATATACAAATAACAATAACAATATACAAATAACAATAACAATATACAAATAACAATAACAATATACAAATAACAATAACAATATACAAATAACAATAACAATATACAAATAACAACAATAATATAAAATAATATATACAAGTTATATCTCTACATTAGTGGCCACTTTTCTGAGGGATCTGTTAATTTTAAAGCTTGGCGCGCTCATTTCACTATATAGCAAGCCACTACAGTATGTATTATACTCTTTCACTATATAGCCAAGCAAGCCGGTGGTATATACAGCAAGCAAGCCGAGAAGCACAAGCTGAGCGAGCTGAAAAAGCTCTCCTCTGCGACAGAGTTTCAGCTCGCTGTGTTTTTCGGCTATACACCACCTGCTGCCAATCTACTGGAAGCTTAATAGAGCGTAGTGCGCCCACTGTTTCAGTTCGTTTCAAAAGATTCGTTTCGTTTCAGTTTGGACGCTGAAATGAACCGAATTTATTGTTTCGTTTCAGTTCACAAAAAAGTGTTTCAGTTCGTTTTAGTTTGCTCGGTGAACTGAAACGAAACGCAAAACGATCGTTTCAGGCGCGAAAATTTAAAATGCTTGACATTAAATACTTTATGACCTGGTATTCCCTGCCTAGGTTTACTACGACGTCAGGCATACTTCTAAATGCAAATCTATAGCCTTGGGTAGTTCATGTAACTCTAATAATTTTCCAGGTTCAATGCAGGAACCAACATGCCCCACAAAGTATGTCGTTAACCCTGTGGTGGTAATTTAATTTAAATTTGCACAAACTTCAACATTCAAGACGTAATGAAAAATATACATTGTGATTTTGCGTCAATTATAAAGATTTAGATGTATTCTATTACTAAATATTAATTAATTATTTTTTAATTCAGGATTAGATGGTTTCCCAAGCCCATAAACTGTCCAAAGACAATTTCACCGTTGTATTCTACATTATATAGTCCACATGCCCAAGAAATATACGTACAATTACGTCAACGTACATTTTCCCGCAGAATTATATTGCATTTGAAACGTTTGAAACGCGTTTCAGTGAGACTGTTTCGTTTTGTTTCAGAGTCTTAACTGAAACGTTCGTTTCAGCTAAACTTGAAAATGAACTGAAATTTTTATGGAACGAAACGGAAATTTTCGTTTCAGGAACGAAACACTGGGCGCACTAATAGAGCGTACAATATTAAACAATTTTAGATTAGCGCTTTAATGTATGGTGATAATCTAAAATTGCTTTTTAATATTGAGCTTCAAGTAGGCTTCCCAAGCGCAATTTTCTCTAGGGAGCGTTCATAAATTACGTCATGTGCTTGGTACGGTGGGGGGCTGAAAATATTTGACAGAAAATGATGAGGGGGGAATGGGGGGTTGATGAAAACATGATGTCAGCAACAATTGCTTGCTCGAAGTGAGAATCTACTTGCTTCGTAAAAATTTTGGAAAACTGAGTAGTTTTCTTAAGCAGATAATTTTAACAATGTCACCCTTTGATTCGCAATAAAATTAAGACTATTCGACGAAAAAACCTGATATTTCAGGTACGGGACGGGTTCAGGTGCGTATCTTCATTTTTTGCTACCTGAAAACCACCGTATATACACACCTATGATGACTTCCGCAACAAATGACGTTATGATGGAGGGGGGTTGTCAAATTTGATTGTATGTGATTTAGGGGGAGGAGGGATCAGAAATCTTCAAAATTTGAATGACGTAATTTATGAACGCTCCCATATTGATTCCAGAACGTCGTGTCTCTCAGTATGTGTGTCGATATTTCAGCCTGCATATGTGCCATGGTTAATTCTAACTCCATGCATTACAATTGCAATCTGATTATTTTGTCAAATCGAAGCCGAAACGTGCTCAAACTATGCTCTATCGTTCAAACTAAATGTACATACTTTCTAATTTTCCAGGCCTTAAGAATTCGAGGAGAGAAGAATTTTAGTGACTGAACTAAGTATGTACGCATATGTGTAGGATTCATATTAGGGAAAATCAAATGGAATTGAAATTACTTATTGTACCACTTTTTGTATTTATGTCAGTTAATTTCTCAAATACAGTATTGCTGAAGTTATTAGCTCACTTCTTTTTAATTAGAAGCCTTAGCATCTACACTGGATCTTTATATCCCCTAAAAATATCAAACACCACTGAAAGTGAAAGGGTTGACCTGAACCTCCAGGCGCTCATTCGAGAGTGACCCCATAAGGGGGGACTTGGCTTGACCTTTACAATCTTACATCTTTGACAGCTCCGAAAAGTTCTCTTTACTGCTCCACGCATTTGTAGTATCCAATACTTTTGTCTGATATTACATATTATGGTTTCTATACCGTGATGCCCACCTTGTTCATGGTAATGTTGTAGTAATAATTTCGTAAATCCATGAGCAGGGTCGAGGATGATAGGATATTTAGTAGATTATCATCATCCAGATTACTTGCTGTTTCCGTGTGCCCTCTGACTCTCATCACTTCAACATTATCTAGAAACGGAGTTAAAGTGCGCAATCTACTGGTACCATCTACTTGCATGTTTCTCTTTAATGCCAGAAGTTCATTTGAGAAGCAGCTTTTTTGGACCTCCTTCCACCAAATTGTTTCAGCATACTCCAACTCAATTGTCATCAGTTCTCCAGTCAAACATGGTAATCCCCTTTGAGTGGAAACCCAATTTTTAAGAAATCGGCAGCACCAAGCTGTTGTTCGAATAGTTTTCAGCCAGGATGAAAATCTGTTGATGTTGGGAAATTCAAAAACAGGAATTAAATTAACCAAACAGATCAATTCTTTCTTCATTTTTTCTGCTGGAAGTACCACATTCTTCATGTTTGGCTCCTCAGGCCATCCGGATTCATATTTCAAAAAATCAGGTCCTCTATGCCATCTACAGTTGATGCTAAAGTCAGTTGCAGATGAAGATCTTGTACCGTCATCCGCTGGGTTATCTAGTGTTGGCACCCAATGCCATTCATTTACTTGAGTAGACTCCAATATTTCTCCTATTCTATGACCAACGAATTGCTTAAAATTCTGCTTCTCTGATCGGATCCAACACAGCACATTTCTTGAATCGGACCAGAAGTAGAACTTAGAAATGTTCAAATTGAGTTCTGCTGCTATTGTTGCGGACATTCTGGTTCCCATCACAGCTGCTTGAAGTTCAAGCCTGGGAACAGACATAGGTTTCGTTCGGGCCATGCGTGTTCTTCCTAACACAAACGCTAGCTTCACAGCTTCACCAGTTTTCACCCGGAGAAAGCTCAACGCAGCTATTGCTTTTTGGCTTGCATCGACAAAGGTGTGAAGTTCACAGGAGTCAGCAGTCTTCAAGCTCTGCGAATAACATCTCGGTATTCTTACGTGAACAATTTTCTTCAGGTCCTCTATCCATTTTGACCAAATGTCATTCTGATCAGTCGTTAATGAGTCATCCCAACCGATCTTGGACAACCATAATCGTTGAAATAGGATTTTGGCTCTTACTAGAAAGTGAGCTACTATACCCAGAGGATCGAAAATCGACATCACCAGTCTGAGTACTTCTCGTTTTGTAGGAATCTTAAGACCATTCAAAATGTCTGCTTGAACTTTGTGGAAAACCAATTCAAAAAAAGGTATCATCTTCACCACTCCACCGCAGACCCAGAACTCGTTCTATATTTTGAACTTCAGTTTTCAGCTCCACTAATCCTTTGGCTCGAAATTCAGAAGGTATTTTCTCCATGACTAATTTAGAGCTAGTTGCCCAATTACAGATGTGGAAACCCCCTCGTTTAAATAGCCTGATGAAGTCATTTAATTTCTCTACAACTTGTTCCTCGCATTCTCCACCATTAAGCAAATCGTCCACATACATATCTTTGACAACAGCTTCGGCAATTTCTGGAAATTGTTCTTTATTCTCCAAAGCCATTAGGTTTTTTACATACTGGGCACTAGATGGGGAGCAAGCGGCGCCAAAAATCATCGACGTCATAACGAGGACTTCCGGATCCCGTTTTCGATCCTTTCCCCGCCATAAAAATCTTTGGCTATCCTGGTCCTCTTTCACAATTTTAACTTGGTGGAACATTTCTTTAATGTCCCCTATTATTCCAATGCGATGTTCCCTGAACCTCATCAGAACTGCCGGCAATGGGTTGAGAAAGTCCGGACACTTCAGTAAACAGTCGTTAAGACTAACGCCATGTGACTTAGCTGCTGCGTCCATAACTAACCGGAGCTTCCCAGGTTTATTTGGATTATAGACCGCAAAGTGAGCGATATAGTTTGTTCTAGGGCCAACTTGTAACACCTCTTTCAAAGAAAATTTCCGGCAGTAGCCCTTAGCAAGATAATCATCAATCTTCTTGCAATACTCATCCGAGAATTGCGAGTCCTTGTCCATTTTTCGCTCCATGCAATACAGTCTGCGAAGAGCATTCTCTTTGGTTTCAGGCAGACAAATATTGTCTTGCTTCCACAGTAGTCCTGTCTCATAGCGTTCACCGATTTTTCTCGTTCTTGACTCCATAATTACCAATGCTCGTTCATCTTCAATCGACCGCAACGGCTTTGCCAGTACACTAATACCAAACGCTTCCGTTGTAAAGGAATCTTGAACTAACTTATCCAACTGAACCTCTTGTTTCTCTTCGCATACATGAAATGAGTTGTCAACCTCCTCAATTTCAATAATTTCTGAAATTTTGTAATCCGGCCCGCTTTATTTTTTAAATTAAAAATATGTTCCTGATTAGTCTCGTGTTAATTGCTTACATTAGTAGTGGTCTGTGCACTCACGAGACCGGAGTAATTGAGTCATTTTTCCTGAATACCTATTTATCTGAATTGAACAGGATCAGGTTTGCTTAAATCATATGCTTCCACTCTCAACTCTACCAAAAATACGTAATGGCATCAACAAAGAAGTATTCAATACCAATTCGTAAATGACTTCATACCTATAGTCAAAAATCTCATTGACCTAGGTTGATATTTGTGGTCAGTAGTCCGAAAATGGAGTAATGTCAGGACGCTTCAGGATTTACGAATTGCTGAATTGCTCATTAACATTTAATTACACATTCCTTTTCATTACAGTTTGTAGTACAGTATGTTCTTTTTAGTTCTCAGACGACATATTTTTTTACTTATTACGTTAAGAATTATGGGCATGGCTGACACTTAAAACTTTTCCAAGGTGTAAAATCTTCCGACGGAGTTTTTTTTATGAGTCATATAACCCGAGTTTGGTAAAATGAAGCCCATACTTTGTCATAGAGTTTTGAGAAAAATTGTAGAAAATTCTTGCTTGCATAAGTATGAGATGCGGTCTCTTGTACCGAGTGCTAAGAAACGTTTCAGTTTCACTTACCCTATCTCATGCTTAAACTTTACTAAACGTGGTTCAACATCATATAAAAATGCTATTTCCCAGCGTACTCAACTGCTGTCAAAAATACGAGAAGTCAATTGTAAAAACACAAATAAAATAACAACAGCAAAAAAGTTGCACTATATTACATTGGATTGTTTATTCCTTGCCAGTATCATAATTTAAAATTGCAACATCAAGAATTTTAAACAAAAGGTCAACTTTTTTATGGAAACCCCTTGGAATAGTTTAAATGGAGTTAGTTCTGCAACAACTGCAATAAGTTATCTGGCTTTTGTTAACTTTAACAGTAGTCCCAGTTTTGACCATAGCTTGGCCGACATGCCACTGGACACATTTTATCCAAGGCCGTGGGGTCACTTCCAATCACTACTATGCGTTGCACATATTCCTTACTTTGAGGACGCTTCGTGGGAAACGGAATGCTATCGTTGTAAACGTTACAAGTGTAGCTGTCATGGGTTAAAATTTTATTCTTGTGCTGTCCATATACAACGTGAGAAAGAATTTGTTGATCATTAAGACTACGTTGTTTCCATACGCGCTACAATTATCAAAAGGTATATGTAAATCCACCTGCTAAACACTGTGTTGCAACAAATGCAGTACGATCGATTGTAACTTTGTTAAGCATAAAACAACATTACTTGCATCATGTGGAAGTTGATCTCCTGAGCGACGTCGAGACACAATTTGTAATTATCAGCACCCCACATCCCCCCCATGATTTCTGTTAAATGCAATGGGTGATCTCTCATTCCATGAATTGGGTATCCAGAATCCTCCCATTGGTCCACAGCATCCTTTTCTCTCTGACTCAAACGACTGTCCAGGTCACGGGAAGCAAATATTTTTACTGTAGGATCTCCCATTGGTATTGACCTCCATAGCATTGGATCTACACTTTCTACATGGGGTGCTAATGTATATACAAATTTTCGAAAATCAGTCAGTAGCCATTGGTTTTTCAAATATTGTGAGAATCTATACTCCGTTTCATTTGAAATTACTACGTACTCACATCATAACAGCAGCATCATTATTATTTATTAGAGAATATTTTAATATTATTGATTACTGAAAATCTTTCCTGCCACTGAGGGGTTGTATTGTATACAGCTTAGACAGAAATTTGCAGAAATCTTTAAAACCTAAATTCTTTTCAAGTCACTAATGTTATTGACGTGAAATTCGTGCCAAAAGTCTTGAGTGATTACCGAATCGCTGCAATCCCCGAATGTCACAAAAGAAGAGTTTTTCATCGGCACACACCAAGTCACAAACTTCGGGAGTGTATGATGCATTTGTGTGCACCCGCATTATCCAACCAGGGTATATTTTTTTCATTACTTTCAGATTTGGCAAAATCCCGTCAAAGTATCTTTTCTTAGTTGCCCTAACTGATTCTGGTTTAGAATAAAACGAGAACGTTATGACATGTTGGTTAGTTCCCGCTAGAGTAGCTTCGTCACTACATTTCGATTCCACAAAACTATTTTTGTCTATTGTCTTCCTGCAACAAGACAGAATATTTGCAACCACACTGCATTATAAAATCTACGAAAATTACGTTAGTAAACATATTGAGAACCAACTGGTGAAATCCTGTGCAGTTACAGATAGCCCTTGGGTTGTGGCTTAGTCGCGCCAAAATTTCTAGTAAATTTTAAGTATGCGATTTATGCTCACTGGTATACACACACACCATAAAGGCACATTAGAGGGAGTTCAGAGCTAATCCCGCCGCGATAATCCCGCTGGAATTATTCCCGCGAACAGTATCCCGCTGTCAGTTTGACCGATGTATATAATCCCGCTCACGATAATCCCGACACTAATGAGATAATCCCGCATGGAATGAAACACAGAATTTAATGAATATAAAATGATGTTGCTATAACAACAGTGAAGATACAACAGTTGATCACTCAAGATCCGAATAATAAACAAATAATAAGCAAAGATAAGAAAAAGAGTTTCTGTCGTTGCTATTTAAATGTCATTTTAACGTTAATTTCCGATTTTTTTAGTTATAATGCTGAATAATGAACAGTGTAGCTACATACACATGTCACAATTCACAATATAGGGACATATATCAAAACGGCCAGACAACAGCACAAACCTTGTTGTCAAGGACATGGATAATATTAAATAATAGCAAACAATTATTGCTTACTGAAGTTAATACAAAAAAACCTGGGTCGGGAATATCGTCAGCGGGGTTATGGTTGGCGGGATTACATACATTTGAGATCGAGATTAAAACCTCGGGGTTGCTTCGGCGGAGTTATCACTGGCGGGATTAGCTCTGGACACGCGTTAGAGTTTATTAAATTTTAGAAACCTTGCTTGGAAACGGTTGCGGGCCGGAAGCTGTTGTTGCATCGTTCTTGTTTGTATTTTTGGATGGGCAATGGGATTCGGCTCTTAGGAGCTTTGAGAACAGCTAAGAGAAACGGACAGTTTACCCATAGAATGTACAAAATCAAAAGTAGGAAAAATACCACTGAAAATGCTTTGCTTGAAATAACTGTGTACATTTCCCTGAACTTTTGAGGCACGGAAATCCTATTGGTTGGTTATTGGATTCAGTCTTTAACGGACTATCTACAAATGTTTCATTGCTTCGTATCTTTTAGAATTTTATACTTTTTCAAAGTTACGTCAAGATTATACGGAAATAGTATACTACATAGAACGGCTTGCTATATATGGTGGTTGTTAATTTATATCACAATAACACAATATCACAATATCACAATATCACAATATCACAATACCACAATATCACAATATCACAATATCACAATACCACAACATTTATATTTATTCACAATTTACATATACTTTATATAAAATATAATGTTGAATTTAGAATATTTATATGTATATATTGAATTATATATACACAATTCAATATATATAAATAGTATATATATATATTAAAATATATGTATACACAATTCAATATATATAAATAGTA
Source organism: Allacma fusca (assembly GCA_947179485.1). Taxonomy (NCBI): domain Eukaryota; kingdom Metazoa; phylum Arthropoda; class Collembola; order Symphypleona; family Sminthuridae; genus Allacma; species Allacma fusca. Next base: position 15,459 of record CAMXBY010000050.1, on the reverse strand, counting down.
TATATATATATTAAAATATATGTATACACAATTCAATATATATAAATAGTATATATATATATTAAAATATATGTATACACAATTCAATATATATAAATAGTATATATATATATTAAAATATATGTATACACAATTCAATATATATAAATAGTATATATATATATTAAAATATATGTATACACAATTCAATATATATAAATAGTATATATATATATTAAAATATATGTATACACAATTCAATATATATAAATAGTATATATATATATTAAAATATATGTATACACAATTCAATATATATAAATAGTATATATATATATTAAAATATATGTATACACAATTCAATATAAATATTGTAAATTCAATATATATAAATATTATAAATATTATATATATATATATATTAAAATATATGTATATACAATTCAATGTATATAAATATTATATATATATATATATTAAAATATATGCATATACAATTATATATATATAAATATTATATATATATATATAAATATATGTATATATATTAAAATATATGTATATACAATTCAATATATATAAATATTATATATATATATATTAAAATATATGTATATACAATTCAATATATATAAATATTATATATATATATTAAAATATATGTATATACAATTCAATATATATAAATATTATATATATATATTAAAATATATGTATATACAATTCAATATATATAAATATTATATATATATATATATTAAAATATATGTATATACAATTCAATATATATAAATATTATATATATATATTAAAATATATGTTTATACAATTCAATATATATAAATATTATATATACATATTAAAATATATGTATATACAATTCAATATATATAAATATTATATATATATGTTGTTACCCGCCATGACAGGCTCTGCTTTTCAACCACTTGGTTAATTCTATTTTTATTACGAAGGACCAGCGCAAAGCTCAATAACTTTATTTTCCGTATGAGTGAAAGTAACTTTCTTAAGGTCTCGCCTTAATATACGCCAGCTTACGGCCTAACCTTAAAATGTCTATGCTTAAAAGAAAGGACCAACTTATGAGCGCACTTCTCTCATGTCTTTCTTTTTGACAAGTTAAAAGCTGACTGACTCTTTAATACATTTTTTTCTCCGTAGAGACAAACTCAATTCATCCTATATAGTGAACTCCAAATACAATCAATTATACTATGAAATATGAACTTTCTTTAGTAGCAATGAAACTTTAAATATCAACAACTAAAATATAATATTCGTGGTCATGCCAACCACCATCGTACACTTGGCCACAACATCTCTCCCGGCCATAAGAGCTTTGTAGCAGGCCTCCGATATATCCCGTCTTTCGTTCGAACGTCAGCAAACCTAACACGCCCAAACTTGTCCGGAAACACTCGTGACAATCGCTAGTGGCCAAGTGCCCCGTGCTGCATTGGGGTTCGCAATAACAACAACGTCATCTACTTTAATTGGCTCCACATGGTTGAACCACTTCGTCTTCCTCGTAAGGGTCGGGAGAAATTCCTTGACCCAACGACTCCAAAAATAGTCCGTTAGTCGTTGTGCAAATCGCCATTGATTTCGTAAACGAGTGTCATCATCTGTAAACAAACCGGATGATGAAACCAAATTACATTTTCCTAATAGGAAATGATTAGGCGTCAGACTCTCTGGATCATCCGGATCCACCAATACAAACGTTAGTGGTCTAGAATTTATTAGAAACTCCGCTTCCACCAGCAATGTTCTCAAAACTTCTCGTGGTACACGTTCATGGAGGCTTGCCTCCAACGCCACCTTCACCGATCGAACCATTCGCTCCCAACAACCACCCATGTGTGGACTTGCAGGAGGAATAAAATGTCAATTGGATCCTTTGGAAGTAGCCGCTGCTACAATTTCAGTCTTGTTCCATCGCTCTAGAGCTTCTCTTAACTCTCAACGGGCACCTTTAAAATTAGTACCGTTGTCGGAGTAAATATCTTCAGCCACGCCGCGTCTTCCAATGAACCTTCTCAATGCATTTATTGTTGAAGAAGTAGTTAAGTCTTCAGCAAGTTCCAAATAAATGGCTCGAACCGTTAAACAGGTAAAGATCAAGCCACAACGCTTCTCCCTTCGACGGCCTACTGCTACCAACCAGAGTTTCTGTTGGGGACAAAATTATTGTCCCGTCCCCGTCCCGTCCCGATATTTTTTAAAAACCTTTGTCCCCAGTCCCGTCCCGTCAATCGGGACACGGGGACAAAAACCATGTCCCCGTCCCGTCCCCAAAAATTTTTAAAAACGTTGTCCCCGGTCCCGTCCCGAAATTCGGGACATGGGGACAAAAATCTTGTCCCCGTCCCGTCCCCAAAAATTTTTAAAAACGTTGTCCCCGGTCCCGTCCCGAAATTCGGGACATGGGGACAAAAATCTTGTCCCCGTCCCGTCCCCAAAATTTTTTAAAAACGTTGTCCCCGTCCCCAAAATTAAAACAAAATATTGTCCCCGGTCCCGAAAATCGTGGCATGTGAACAAAATTCCTGTACCGTCCCGACAATTACTGAAAACAGTTGTCGACGTTCTCATACCGAAAATCGGAACATGAGGATAATTTCGTACAAACAATATTTATACCAAACACAAAAACACATTTATAGAATCGTGGCTTCAAGATTCTTCCTGAATTTTTTGAGCAACAAGCCTCATTTTCTACAACCTAAAATTGAATGGCTTACATTCGGTGAAATAGTGTTCTCAGAATAGTTTACTCATAAGCATTAAAGCTGAAACGTTATCCTTGTTCTGCTATGCTTGCTTGTCCCGTCACGTTATATACACGACCAAAAAGCATGTCGCGAATATAATGGGGACAATTGTTTTTGTCCCCGCCCCGTCCCGAATATAGTGGGGACAATTTGTTTTGTCCCCGTCCCGTCCCTGATATAATGGGGACAATTTTTTTGTCCCCGTCCCGTCCCGAATATAATTGGGACAATTTTTTTTGTCCCCGTCCCGTCCCGATTACGGCATGGGGACAATTATTTTGTCCCCGGGTACGTCCCGTCCCGGTCCGTCCAGTGTCCCGACGTCCCGTCCCCGGCAGAAGCTCTGCTACCAACATTGGACCAAAACGATCTACACCTGTCTTAATAAAAGCCCTAGTTTGAGCATTGACTCTCATTTTTGGCATATTTCCCATCTGTGGAGGCGCTGGAGCAGCTTTCCTTATCTTACAGACTTGACAGTCTCTAAAAATCTTTTTTACAAAGCCTCGAAGGTTGAACACGCAAAACCTTTGTTTGATCTCACTTGTAACTGCCTCTCGATCAACATGCAAAAGTTTTTTGTGGTAGTCCATCACCAATAAGTGCGTGACACCATGACTGGAATCCAATACGATCGGATGAATAGTGTCGGTATCAATCCCCATAGCATGAACTGTCCGCCCGCTTACTCTCATTAGTCCCATAGCATCGAGAAATACCGAAAGTTTGAATAACCTACTGTTATTTTGTAATGATCTTCCTTGTTTTAGTGTCGCCAAATCAGTTTCGAACGAATCTCGCTGTACTTTCATGTACCATAAACGTTCAGCCTGCAACAAATCTTGTACATTCAAAGTTGTGCTACTTTCTTTGTAAACCCAGTGCATACCCAGTTTACGTACATATGCAGTTGCTCGTATAATTCGCTGATAGTGCTGAGTAATCTGACTAAGTCAGGAAGTAGTAGTTCATCAACTTCAGCAGTGCGGTGGAGAAAAAGGTACTCTTTCTTCTTCTCTTCTTTATCGTCAGTCACTGCAAATACAGGTTCTACAGGCCAACTTCCGGAAGGCTCTCGCAGAAACTCTGGATAAATTAGCCACCTACTGTTACGACTTAAATCGCAATGAGGTTCTGACCTGGTTGCGTCATTCTCGGCGGTTGGCACCCATTTCCATTGCTCCACTTCAGATTCCTCTAAGATTTCCCGGACTCTGTTGGAAACAAACTGTTTGAACTTCCTAGCGTCAGACCGAATCCAACAGAGAACAATCCGGGAGTCTGACCAAAAATGAGTAGAATGAGCTCGGACATTTAGTTCCTTCTTAATTGTCCTGGCTAATCTCGTTCCCATAACAGCTGCTTGTAGCTCAAGTCGTGGGATTGAAAGCGGTTTGAGAGGAGCAACTTTAGTTTTGGCCAAAATAAAAGCTGTACTAATTTTCGAACCGACAATTATTCTCAAATAAGCTACCGATGCAAACGCCTCTTCGCTTGCGTCTGAAAATATGTGTAATTGAATAACATCTGTTTCCAGTAATTTAAAGTGATAGCAACGTGGAACCTCGTATTTAGTAATTTTTTCAAGTCTCCAACCAAGTTTGCCAAATGGGGATTAGCTTAGCAGGGATGACTGTCCCAATCCACACCAGAACGCCAAACTTTCTGAAAGAATATCTTGGCCTTAATAATTAGATGAGCCAAAAAACCAAGAGGATCGTAAAGCGACATCATGAGCTTCAGAACATTGCGTTTGGTTGGCGTTCTCCTTCCGCTGGTTACGTCGGGATCTACTTTCTCAAATGAAATTCGAAAAGAGAAAGTATCGTCAGTAGGATTCCAATACAGGCCTAGTACTTGCTCCGCTGGCTTTTTCTCACTTTCCCCCATGGTGGCACATCCTGTGGCTCTCGTTTCAGATGGAATGGTGTTGAGGACTTCAATTGAATTGGAACTCCAATTACATTTGTAAAATCCCCCGAGAGTAGACCTCAATTACATTTTTAATATGTGTAGAGAAAGTTTCGGCATCATTATCACCATCCAAATGATCGTCCATGTACGTATTTCGTACGATGGCCTCGTATACTACTGGAAACTCGTCTTTGTTCAATAACGCATTTAAATTCTTCACATAATTTGCTGACGTAGGAGAAGAAGCAGCACCGAAGATCATACGTACCATCTTATATATAGATGGACTTCCACTTCTATTCTTTCCCCGCCATAAGAATCGTTGTGATTCTTGGTCTTCAGGTAAAATCTGTATCCCGAACATTTCTTTAATATCCCCTACGGCTGCGATGCGATTCTCCCTAAACCTCATAAGAACTGCTGGTAGAGAATTTAGAAAGTCAGGTCCCGTTAATAGGCATGAATTCAGACTTACTCCTTCACATTTTGCTGCTGCGTCAAATACTAATCTGAATTTTCCAGGCTTTTTCGGATTGACATTAGGAAAGTGTGGAATATACCCCGTTCTCGGTCCCGAAATCATGTCTTCTTTCTTGCTCAATTTGACTGCGTAGCTATTGATGATAAAATCATTCATCTTTTCTTCATATGTATTAGCAAATTGAGTTTCTTTATCCATCTTACGTTCTAAGCAATGAAGTCTTCTGAGGGCTGCTGAACGACTGTCGGGTAGAGTAATATAATCCTGTCTCCAAAGCAGTCCAGTCTGGTACCTTTCACCAACTTTCACTGTTGTTCTTTCCAATATTTGTAAAGCTCGTTTCTCATCTAATGACTTCAGCGGAGACTTTGGTATCTTTACTCCAAAACATTCAGTTGAGAAGGTTTCTTTCACAAGTTGATTTAGTTCTTCATCATTGCTGCATTCGTGAAATAAAACATGCTCATTCACACGATGTTTTGAAACCGGAATATCTCCATGGATTACCCATCCGAGCAAGGTTTTTGATGCGATAGGATCAGACCAATCTCCTAATCTATACTTTCGTGGAAGCGCCAGTTGAATATGATCATGACCAATAAGAAGTAAAGGACGCTGGTTCGGGAGTGTGTTGAATGGGACGTCCGACAAATGACTATATATCCTATTCAACGCATCCACATTGGTGTCGAACATTGGAAGCCTTGAATTTACCGACGTTCTAGCACCATTCATCTCGTATATAGCTCCTCTAATTGTGAATCTTACCACCTCCGATTCGTCTTCATGTGACAAACTGCATACATAGTGGGTAGTTCGGACCTCTGATTCCAAGCTTTCTAGCCAATTCCATGTCAATTAATGAAAGAGTAGAACCGTCATACATAATGGCATTCACTGTGATATTCCCATCCGGTCCAATAATTGTCACGGGTAATACTTTCAAGTAAACATCAGTCGCCGGAGAAAGTTTTCTGTTACTCCAACTAGTGTTCATTAGCAGTACATCCTTAGTTTTAATTTCAGAATCCTTAACGATATTTTTATGAAGGAGTCTGTGGTGAAACTTTTCACAGTCTTGTTCACCACACAACCTTTTATTTGAACAAGAATCAACCCTGTCACCTTAGCCAAAACATCCAATACATAATTTGTTTTGAATTGCATGTTGCCATCTATTCTTACAATCATTTTGTACAATTCTCCAGCACATTACTATTCTCTAAACAGCATGAAAAATTCTTTCCATCATTTTTTACCATGTTCAATACCGGTTTCTTATTTTTATTGTCATATAACTTGATGTTACCCTCAACCGCAATCTCCTTTGTCGGGAGTAGGCTCACCGTCAGGGCCATTTCGGACATCCATTCAGAGAGGTCTTCTAAATTTGGTTCATCTGCTCTTCCCTGTACTTGACTACACCATTGAAATTGAAGCTGGTAAGGGAGTTTTGCCAGAACGTCTTCCATTAGCTGGGGGTTCATCATGTGTGCAACTTTTCTCAGAGATTTCATGGTGGAAACCAAATTAGCCACATGATTAGAATACTGTACCAAAGTTTCAGGCCTACCTTCCTTGTGTGCTGGGGTTGACTTGAGTTGAAGAATAATAGATCTGATTATCTGTTCAGTCCTACCAAACATTAGCTCAAGAGTTTCCATGACCCGGTGTACATTTTTAGGCAGATGCAGAATGGGAAGTATAGCCTCTCTGGCCTTTCCGCTCAAGCACTTTTGCAGACGAACAAGATTCTCAACATTACTCAATCCCAGCAAATCGGTTGTCCTGAAGTACTGTGACGCAAACATTTGCCATTCTTCAAACTTTCCGGAAAATTCCGGAAGATATTTTGGGATGGTCTGTCTCGCTAAAAGCGTATTCAGCTGATGCGTCATTTGACTTTCCTTATTGTGATTTCCTCCCTTGGTAGGAATTCCAGAAGGTTGTGGGACTTCAATTGTTGCTATTTGCTTAGTGGGAACAAATTCTTTGAAAATCGGATCCTTACTATGTTCTTCAATAACTCTTGGAATTTGCGACTTTGGAACTCCCCCGTCCAACCATTGTTGTACCTTTTGCTTTGTGACTGGAGGGTTGTTCAAATGTAAGACTCCATCGTCAGTTAGATCTTGTGAAAGATGCTCATCTTCACTTTCATCTTCATCAATCGTTGCCTTGTTTACCTCCAATCGCTTATTGATTAAAGCCTTCTTTCTGGCTAACTTCGTTTTTTCCAACTCCTCTTCTGCCCGAGCTAACTCGTCCATGGCAACCAACTCTGCGTGTAATTTTCTTCGGACAATTGCACTTCGTGTTGATTTAGCAGTTGAATAATTACTAACTTTGGTTTTATTTGAATGTTTTGAATAAACTGACCCGTTGCCATGGTTATTCATGCGATCATCTTTCTGGAAACCGTCGTCGTCATCAGCGTTCTCGTCCCCTTCCTCCTCAGTTTTCCGTCTCCGAGGTATTCCCACACCAGAGAATTCAGGAAGAAGTCAATTATAAACAATCATTATTTGCCGCTTGTGTTTAAAGATTTTTTAAATGTCAAACTTCATTCAAAAATATACATTTTACGAAATGAATTCATCGAAAACTGCAATTTGTAAACTGTTAGTTTTCCTCTATCATTTCTTTCCCTGTGTATTGTTGCATACTCATTGTACGCGCCCGGTCCGGATTACGCGGAGTCTAACCTAAACTAATATTAATTTAACCTGAAAATAAAATGGATGAATTATAGTGCAAATAAATGCCCTGGAGAGAATAAAATATTAGTTATTTATGCCCAACTTGCTTTATTTACTTATAATTGTGATCTGAAAAGATTTAGTGATTAAATGTCCTTAATATTCGGTCTATATTAAGTTCTTATGATCTATAATTGTATTTACTTAGTTAATTTGTGTTCTGTTAATGTAGTGGTACATTCTCAACCTGACAATGTGACCCTTCTGTAAATAAGTATGAAGACTTATAAACAGGAATTAAATTTATCCTATACTTAAGTTATCTATCTTAATTCTATACTTAAAATTATGAGAGCCTATATGCGAACCAGCATAATGCATGGCTGCAATAGGGATTCTAGCTAATACCTTCGATCCACAAACCAGCATAGTGCCAGCCTGGAATCTTAATAAAAACTAAGATTATCTATACAGAGAGTCAACCATGTTTATACTAAAATCTGCAATAAGTATTTGTGTTAAATTATATGCTCCGTGGAGACTTTTGCAATAAAATACAATGGAATGTGCTCCGTGGAGTCTTTAGCATTACAGAGAATATTTCTCGAATATTCCATGTCCTTGAATTATTACTACTTCATATCTTTCATACATTATGTACTGTAACGTACAGAAAGTCTAGGGCTCGGTTCTATACGATACGGTTAATTTAAATACTGCATGAATATTTATTAAGCAATACCAAACGTTATTCTTTTTACATTGAAACACATATAATGACTACAGAAAGTATTGAACATAATGCCTATATTAAAATAAATACATAGATCAAAGTAATTACTAATACAAACAATTACAACTCAGAACAATTACAAATCAGAACAATTACAAATCAGAACAATTACAAATCAGAACAATTACAAATCAGGACAACTACAAATCAGGTTTACAACAATAAGGTAAATACTAATATGTAATATGAGCATTTATAGAGAGCTTTCCTTTATATTTAATACCGCCAAATTAATACCCATTTGGAAATAACAAAATGACAAAATAATACCCCTGGGAGGATTTGGGAATAGGAAGTATATAAAGTAACTCTATATACTTCCTTTTGTAGTCTTAATTTCTTTCCCTTTAAGTAACTCAAAGGTCAAGAGCAGACTAACTCGAGCTCTACTATGACAGTGGTATTTATACTCTTTTTGACATTAAATTGATTGGTAAAGTCTAAACGGTCCTTATTCATTGGCTCAATCGTCATTCTTACTATCACAATATTGATAGTTCAAAATTCATTGGCTCAACTCTTAATCTTATTATCAGAGTGGATTTGGAATCAAACATTCAACAATTACACGATCCAAGTAGCTATGGTAACATAGTTACAATTACCTCCTCCTAAAAATTCGAACTTAATCAATAATTTTGAAACATAATAATATAAGAATAACTTGAACTTACGTCTACAAATATTTTGACTCTTACACAAATCAAGTAACTATGGTAACAATGTTAAAATTACATATTCCTAAAATTTGAATGAAGTAAATAATTTATAAGTAAATGTTAAATTGTAACATCCTATTACATATACTATTAACTCAAACTTGTATATTATCTCATGCCAAGTTTACATATACCTGTTATACTTCCTCTAACAATCTTTTAAAACGTAATATCTTATTCGTATCCCATTCAACAGTATGTACAAACTTAGCTGTACTACAATCGTAAAATGGACCGTCCCTATCTTCTTCTTCATAATCGAACCAAATGAGAAACTGTACTTCGGTAGCATTTGGAAATTCGATCAGTATCTCGGTTTCAGTATTGCCCGATGTTTCTGTCATCTTCACACTATGGAAAATCTTAGGGATATGTACCATATTATTGACGCTGACATACAGCACATTTGGTACTGGCATGAAGAATAACTTTGGTCGCATGGCAGAAATGACTGCGATAGTCGAAATAGGTTGAGTTTTTGTCGATGTCATCGATGCGGACCCAGTAATTTTTGCTTCGCCTTTACTTTTATTCTTTTCTGCAGTCGGATGATACGGATAATAGATGGATGGGCATACAGGACGCGTTATTTTCCTCTTCGGCACCACTTCCTTCAACTCATAAAGTTTTCGCTCTTGCTCAATTTTAGAAAAACTCTCGAACTTCTGCAATGCTGCTGTCTTTTCTAATTCCTTTTCGGCAATACACTTCAGAATAAGGTCATACTGTCGAATTTCTTTATGAGCCGTCTGGACCAGATCTTTATGAAGCTTGAATCGAAAATAATTTCCACGCTTCTTTCCGCTCATACCCACAGCTTCGTGATTATTCGCAGGGTCGTTTGCCATTTCACGGGACTTTTCATTATAATAATTGCGAACTAATAACAAATTAAATACCAGTAACAAGAATAACGCTTTGTAATTAGAATTAAAATCTATTGCAATAAATAATATATTTGACAAGAAACAATTAAACAAGATTTACTCATTTGTTGGGCCATAATTGCAGTTAACTTATTCCTGTTATTTTGAAACAAACTAAAAACTTTAAACGAAGGAGAGACACAAGCAGTCAAAGAAAACCAAGACTTAAACAGTTGTGTAGATCGAGCGGAGATTCTTCACAATAATGGAAAACTAGATTGGACTGAAAATATGTATGTCGATTCGATTCGATTCACTACTTTGAATCGGTTGTATTGGCCTATGGTAGTTACGAATTAGCCGACATCTTCTGTGGCTGACGCTAATAACCGATATTTGACGTACTTCTTGCATTTACATCACAAGCTTACTCATATCGGCCAACATGTAAAATTTGAATATTAAGATCATATTATATTAATCTATTCAAATCCAAACATGATTTTACGCAATCCAATGACATTAATGATTTAAATAACATTTTTAAAGCATATCACCTTCTCACAAAAAAAAAGAAAAATAAGAATACTCATATGTTAGCATATAACCCGATGAAACAAACGCAGGGATAAGCAATAATTTGAATAATTATCGAACTAGGTTTTTCAAAGTAAACAGAAACGAGCAGATCCTAACCGATAACCTGACAAACTTGTGAGAACATTATTGCCAGCTTTCACAGACAATAATGAAACTCGAATTAACTTATCAGAGCATTTTTAAGCCTGCTCCTCACAGACCAAAATACACTCCCTGTACCTACAGGTATTAATATTGGGAACATAGAAATGCATTCATCATGCAAAATCATATCCCCTTATATTAACTATGACTGAACTATAAGTGCACAGCCGCTTGCTCCTCACAAACAACAGTAACACTTGTAAGAATTGCTAACCTAGACCGAGCATCCAATTTATACCAATATATTGCATTTCTATGCCGGTTTCAATCGTGATACATGCACTATGCCAATTTCTTTTCCAGATTGTATACAATTTAATTTGACAATATTCGAAGAGATCATTTTTGAGATTCTGAAAGGGCCACAATACTTTTTGCACAAGGAACGTGTTATGCCTTTTTCTGTATTAGATATATTCAGTGCTAAGGTATACACCAAATCGCAAGTTTGGTATAACGACGCTACTTTATCTTTATTGTAATAATTTAATGATCTGGATTGATTATCCTCAGTTGTGGATTTTGCAATAGATTGAATATATTTTAAACGGTTTGGATCATCGATTAAATTTATTCCTGGCATTTGGACAAGCAAATGTAAATCAAATGGTGTACGAAATTCTCTTCCAAAATTAAGATATACCGGTGAGAAAGAAGTTGAATCATTAGCAGATGTATTCATTGAAAACGCAATTTCGTCCAATTTAGTATCCCATTCTTCACAATTCTCTTTTACTGAAATCATACGTTCTTTGACTGTTCGATTATATCTCTCACATACATTACTCTGCGGATGATATGATGCAATTTTCCACAATCTTATCCCAATTGAATCACACCAAAGATTAAAACGTTTACTAGAAAATTGTGTAGCATTATCCGTAATAAGAGTAAATGGAAATCCCCATTTAAGAAACACTATCCATAGTTTTGCAATAATAGGCTTTGCTGTAGCGGATCTCAGACCGAATAATTCTACATACTTAGTAGAATTATCAACAACTACTAGTAAATACCTAAACCCCCTTTTCCCCTTAATATATGGGCCGCAAAGATCACAAGCTATATTTTCCCATGGATTACCCATTTTTAAAGAAGTTCCTAAACCGACTTTATATGTTGACGCAGATATTGTTCTTTTACAAATATCACAATGTTTTACAAATTCAGCAATATCTTTGCGCATAGATTTCCAATAAAATCGGCATTCAATTTTCTTATAGGTTTTACTAACTCCAGTATGCGCGGATAAGCTGGAAAGATGAAAATATCGTAAAATATTTGATACTAAACTTGAAGGAACCCATAATTTCCAAAAATTAACATCGTCTTCCCAAGGCTTAGATATTGTTCCAACATATTTATACAACGCTCCATCCTCTGATAAAGTAGCATCACGGGCTAATCTGATTGTAATATCACAAGAAGTAACAGCTGGATCTTTCAAATGCAATATAACTTTTGATAACGTAGAGTCATTAACTTGGTGTTGAATAAATGTAGGTCTATCAATGAAAGTGAATTTGTCCTCTATAAAATTAACTTCAAACATTCTACTTAATGCATCGGCCACCTGATTATTATTACCTTTATGTTAACGGACTTCGAAATCATATTCTTGAAGTTCAAGCATCCATCTAGCTAATCTACCAGTAGGATCTTTAATAGTTTTAATCCATTGCAGAGCTTGGTGATCCGTTTCTACAATAAACTTTGTGAATTCAACATACATTTTGAACTTGCGAATGCCGTATAGAATTGCTAAAGCTTCTTTATGTGTTGTAGAATATCGTGATTCAGCTGGAGATAAACTTCGACTGCAAAACCATATAGGGAAGCGTACATCATCTCTATCTTGAGCTAAATGAGCAGAAATACCTGTATTAGAAGCATCAGTCATTATAACAAAAGGTTTTTCTAAATCTGGCATATACAAACAGCTAGCTTCATTTAAATGGTTTCTTAATAACTCAAAAGCTTGTTGACAATCATCTGTCCACAGAAATTTAACATCCTTTTTAAGAAGTCTATACAATGGTCTGGCCTTATTTTCAAACGATTCATACATGTGTCTGTAGAACCCTACCATGCCTAAGAACTTTTGAATGCCTTTTACAGTTTTTGGAACGGGATAATTCTGCAAAGCTTGAAGTTTTTCGGGCAGAGGTTTGTACATGCCGTCACCCACAATGTAACCCAAAAATTTAACTGAGGTTTGTGCGACTTGCATTTTCTTTGGATTAATATGGAAACCTTTAATTTCTAGTTGTGTTAACACCCAGTCGATGTGACTAATATGATCATCCATATTTTTCGAAAATATAATAATATCATCAACATAAGGAACCACAAAAATCCAGATAAAATTTCCTAGTGCATCTTCAATAGCTTCCTGATACGCGGCGTCTGCATATACTAAACCAAAAGGAGTAACTTTAAACCTATATAAGCCGAATGGTCCGCGAAAAGCGGTTTTATCACGATCTGATAACCGAATTGGTATATGGTAGAAACTCTTTGGACCATCAAGTACTGTAAAATATTTTCCATTACTTAGAGCCAACAGGATATCTGATAAACGAGCTGGTGCATTTTTATTTGCCTTAGTGACTTTATTTAATGCGCGAAAATCGAAACAAGGTCTCCACGACTCAGTCCCATCAGGCGACATCTTGCGTACTAGCACAGCTGCTGAAGCCCATGGACCATCACATTTCTCAATAATATCCATATCTAATAATTCTTGGACTAAGTTTTGAAAAATCAAACGTTTATTAACATTCATAGGCCTAGGTTTACAAGCAATTGGAGCTGCATCTCCTGTCTCAATGCAATGTTCTTTAGTATAACATACTCCAGGTTTCGAACTTATAATCTCTTGATGTTTTTTAAAAACATCATACAATTTAACTTTGAAATGATCATCAATCGAATTTTTATCAATCATTACCCTTATCATTAAGAGATACTCAGATTTATCCTCCTTAATCTGCCTATCTTTTACTTCCCGAATAAAATCATTTACATAAAATATTCCATCGCTATCACTTTCTATATCTACTAATTCAGCATCAACGTCATCCACAGTAAAAATACCCTTTTGAACATGTACAGAAATCCTATTTTTCCCAATAAAATCTCGTCCTAATATAATATCTCGCTGTGCACCAGGAATAAGATAAAATTTTTGAGAAACTAAACCCAAAGGAGTGACCATATTTAACACACACGTACCATCACTACTACAATCTCCTGAAATGGTTTGGAATTCTTTCGAATCATTACAGATATTAATATGGGAATCATAAACTAACTTAACCAACTTATTTCCTAAAATTGAAGACGAAGCTCCAGGATCTAGTAAAGCATTAAATTCAACTCCCAAAATTTCAACTTGCATACATACGGGTGGATAATTAGACTGGTGAGCTTCCGACGACACCTGAACTGCTCTCACCTCATATTCAGATGTAGACCGTTTCCCTCATTGAAACGAACACTACGATTTACAGATGATTCCCTACTAGCACTGCGTGAATTATTCTTGTTATTTGACCAATCTTCATGTCTATTAGGACGCTCAGCACTTTGTTCTCTGGAACTTGAACCTCTTCCTGTACTATCAGATTTAGTATTTCGTTCCTGAATTGATTCACGTTGTGAATCATTTCGTGCATTTTCCCGGACAGCATTACGATTTTGATCATACCTATTTTTGTTTGGATGAGGACTATTCTCGCGGTTATTTCGATTTCGAAAATTATTATTGTCACTTCGCTAATTTTTGTCATTGTCACTGCCTTGTTTATTACCTTGCTTGAAATTCCCCTGCCATTGTTTACCATGAAATGAACTATATTGATCATATGAACCACGCTGGATTTCAGGAACATTTTTATTTCCCCAATGATTTTCTGTTTTGCTTTCTCGATATGACAGCGAAGGTTCTAATCCCTGATTCTCTCGAGGGGTGCGATAATCTCTATCTAACACCACACTAGCCTGTGCCTCGTAAGCTATTTCCATCAAATCATGGATGCTCCCGAAATGCTGCCTAAACGACATTACTTTCATTCTGTAATGAGGATGCATTAGTTCTAAAATTTTGTCAACTCGTACCATTTCGTCAATATTCGGGTCAATTCTTTCATAGAAATCATCTATTATGCAAATGAACGTTTCAAAATTATTGATTAAGTTCGAATTTTTAGGAGGAGGTAATTGTAACTATGTTACCATAGCTACTTGGATCGTGTAATTGTTGAATGTTTGATTCCAAATCCACTCTGATAATAAGATTAAGAGTTGAGCCAATGAATTTTGAACTATCAATATTGTGATAGTAAGAATGACGATTGAGCCAATGAATAAGGACCGTTTAGACTTTACCAATCAATTTAATGTCAAAAAGAGTATAAATACCACTGTCATAGTAGAGCTCGAGTTAGTCTGCTCTTGACCTTTGAGTT